>CM038113.1:37197707-37571891 GCA_001642375.2 Mentha longifolia
TCGTAATAATATTCTCGTAAATTGAGTTTTAAATTTTTGAGTGAATTTTCTATGCTTAATTTTGTTGAATTTTACGCATGAGCAATTTGTAGATAATGACTAGTAAATCATGTAGGGGGAGAGAGAGAGTAATTAGTGTTGATAAAAGAGAGAGAGAGGAGATCTTTTACGTTGGAGAAGAGAAAGATAGTGGCGGTTATATAAGGGAAAGAAGAGAGAATGATTAAATAATCATAAAATAGCAAGTAATCCCACAATTTAAGGATAATAAGTATAATTTAGATTACTTTACTACCCTTCTATTTTTTTTATCAGGAAAAGATAATTTTATAAAAAAAACCGGTACAAGAGTACCAACCCATATACATAAAAAATCAGGCCATGTTTCACTCATTTTTTTCGTAGACCAACTTTACTACCCTTCTATTACCATAGGTCCATAACCAAATGAAAATAATGGGTTTTATCTTAGCCATTGATCTATATAATTTAAT
This sequence comes from Mentha longifolia, assembly GCA_001642375.2. Classification (NCBI taxonomy): domain Eukaryota; kingdom Viridiplantae; phylum Streptophyta; class Magnoliopsida; order Lamiales; family Lamiaceae; genus Mentha; species Mentha longifolia. Next base: position 37,198,202 of record CM038113.1, read on the forward strand.
GACGTAGATTTGTCTCTAGTTTTCACAAACTAAAATGGTTCTCATATGATCCAATTCATATATATAATATTATATTTATAAATTTGTAAAAGTATCTTGATCTTGTCCTGCCAATTGTTGTTTTAAACATGGACAAAGAAAGTAAAATGTTTTGTCGTGCCCTTAGTTTGGGGGCCTATATAGATTTATATATAGAATTAAAAAAAATACTCCTATATGATACATAAATGATGAAAGAATAGAATGATGGAATGAATTATGAATTGAAATAAAAACCAAAGTCTTCCAAAGTCTGTCGTTATGTTCTTCACATGAGTTCTGATGATAGGTTATAAATTACTCCTAAGAATTCCCTTATAACAAGGAAATAAATTTAGAATCCTAATTTACCTAGGAAAGCATTAAATAATCCGTATATAATAATATCTATATAAACTATTAACTTAATACTGTATAATACTAAAACCAAATTTACAATAATTAATCGCGTTGAAATTAATTAATTGTCTTCCAAATCTTCCAAAACCTGAAATTTTCATTTTCTCGCCACTAGCAATGTTTTACAGTCAGTATGCGTGGGCACCCCGACTGAAACTTCTAGTTCTAGCAGATATTATTTAACTTAGTTTCAACTTGAAAAATTCTTCCAAAAATTATCCATAATCTTTAAAAATCATCTTTCACCTGCAAAAATACACAATACTCACAATTATTCCATATCAAGGTAATTTCACTCAAAATAACTAGAGAAATAACACACAATCAATTTTCCTAAATAAAATTAATTAAAACTCAAATCTGACATAAAAAATAAAGCAATAAAATTGTATTGCAAAATATATAACTCTTTTAACAATTATACAAATGAAACAAATACATTAGATAGAATTGGTTGTAAATAGGGGACTATTTGAATCGGGCTAAGTTGGGTTTTCGTGCTCACCGATTTTATTGAGACCCAATTAAACGGTATGACTATTGGGTATTCGAAACCAAACTCGGATATACATATTGGGTACTAGATACTCGAATATAGGGCTAAGAAAATAAAAATATAACGTCTAATTTAATGATTATCCACTTGTTTTAATTTTTCAACAATTATCATTGAATGACATAAGTCCAAATTGAACATACAATTGTTCTCAAATTAAAGTTCAAATCTTCAAAAATCTTCAAAACCCAAATTTCTTCATTTTCTCGCCACCGGTAGTGTTCTACAGGCGTTATGCCTGGGCACCCCCACTAAACATCCAGCAGATCATATATTCTTTAACTCAATTCCAACTTGAACAACTCTTCCAAAAATATTCATAATCATTAAAAATCATTTTTTACCTGCAAAAATACATAACACTCACAATTAATCCATATCAAAGTAATTTCACTCAAAATAAAACCACAATCCACCAATATATTTAAGAAATAACTATAGAAACAACACCCGATCAATTTTCCTAAAAAATTAATAAAAAAATAAAGCAATAGAATTGCATTGCAAAATATATAATTCTTTTAATAATTATACAAATGAAACAAATACATCAGATAGAATTGGTTGTATATAGGGGTGACTATTTGAATCGGGTTGAGTTGGGTATTCAGGCTTACCGGTTTTATTGGGATCCAATTAAGCGGTAATTTGACTATCGGGTATTCGAAATCATACTCGGATATACATATTGGGTACTAGATACTCGAATATTGGGCAAACAAAATAGAAATATACCATCTAAGACTAATTTAATAATTATCCACTTGTTTTGTAATATCCCGCCCTTTTCTACATAAGTTATTAAGACGAAAGTCGGAAATATTAATTAATGCTAGTAATAAAATTCTATTTCAATCATTATATATAATTGGAGAAAAAATTCTCCTAGTGAGTTAGTTAGAAGAAATGGATATTGTCTAAGATAAATCAAATAGCCATTTGATTTATAAGATTCTCTCGATTAATTAGATCGATTGAATAAACAATTGAGTTTATAATAATCAATCAAGCTTATAGTCGAATAACTATAACATTAATATTTGTTACTACTTAGTTAAGAGTAATCGAGATTAATCGAGTTAAGAATATTAGTCTCGATTATAGATTCACAAATATAGATTCATTATTGGGCCAGGCCCAATAATATTTTCTAAGCAAAAGGGGCTTGGGTTCAGCCCATTAATAGGCCCATTACCTTAAAAGTTGTTCTTCAAATTTGTTTAATTAAATAATAAGTAATTTATATAAACACATGCAGAATAGTAACAATGCAACATCAGAGAACTAGTACCCTTCTTCGATAGTCCAACTCAACAAAAGAAAAGAAATTACATCAACAACTAAAGCCACCTAGTAGCCCAGTCTTCAAGAAAGAAAGAGAAAAACTTATGCACCAAAACAAAACTAGTAAACAACACTAGTACATATTACTATTAGGAGGAAAAGACTATTGATACACTGCTATGGCTGCAGCAGTGATGCAGGAGCTGAAACAACCCCTCAAACTTAGAATAAGGAACAATTTCATCACTTGTCATAAGACTATACACCTGCAAAAGAGGTAGGTTTGATCAGTCACCTCCAAATCTGAAATAAGGGAAGAATAGTAAGCATGTCCCTTAGACTGAGTTTATCAGCGTCCGTGGACCGGCCCAACCCCACCTTTGGAAATTAAAAGAAAAGCTAAAATGAGGAGAGAAGGAAATGGGCGGTGGGGGGAAGGAGTCCACAGACCTCAACCGTCCTCCCATTTTCTTTCTTTTTTAATTTATTTGTATTACACTTGGCAATTTATGATTGGTTCTTATATATTTTGTCATCATATTATCATGAAATCAATTTATCTTTTGTATGATATATTTTAAAAATATATAAATAATATCAAAATTCATATTTTTTCCTCCTCTATAAATAGAGACCAATCTTGACATAATTATTCACAATTTAGAAATCACTTTTTATTCTCTTTTCCTTGACATCTCATATCTTTTTTTTGTGTTCATCTTTTTAATGGATTCCAATATTCCCTACTCAAATTACCAAGATTTTATCTCCTCTCAAGTTTGGTGATGATAATTAAATGTGTAATTTTCGTATAATTATTCGGTGATCGGTTGTTTATTTTGATTTTCGTGTTTCACTTATTGTAATTTCTATGTTGATTTGAGAATTTTTAGTTTAATATTAGTTTGTACTTTTAACAAAATTTTAAATTTCTTATTTTTATTATGTATTTATTTCACATAATTAATTTATTATAAAAAAATTATTAAAATAATAATATATAAAAAAAATTATTTAATAATATAAAGGTGGGAAGGTTGGGTTGAAAATGAGGTCACTGATAAACCTATAAAAATAGAGATGGTTGGTTTGGGAGGAATAAAAAATTTATAAAAGAGAGAGAATGAATATAATAATATAAAGGTGAGAAGGTTGGGTTGGTGAAGTGGTGGTTGTTAAACATAGTCTTACAAGAGTTGGAATAAAAGAATGAGAAATTAAGTAGTACTATGAGACAATTCATACAGCCACACTCGATCCGGCCCCGCCGTCCGTCCGTGCCGGACGGCACGGACGGCTCCGGCTAGGCTAGGCTCGGGCTCGGGTTCGGGTTCGGGTTTCACGCTGTGGATTTGGATCTTGGCAATTGGTCCTTTGGGTGGTCCTTTGGGCCTTTGGCTTGGGCTTGGGCTTGGGGCCCTTGTGTACTATATTTTTTGGACCTCAAAATATATAGTGTATTGGGCCATGTTTTGGAAGCCCAAACGTCTAGCCCATCCTTGTCTGCGTGAAGCCCAAGAGAATAGACTCTTCTAGAATGACTGTTACAACAGTCATTACTTCCCACTCCTGCCAACAGTCAGAAACCGCAAGAAACAGTCATTTGGCTGATTAATGCCATCATGGCATTGATAACCCACCTGGTGAGACATGCCTATAAATAGTTTGCATGCAGGCATTCTAGAGACACACAACTAGAAACATTCTCTCTGCATCTTCAAGCTTTCTTCTTCATTTTTTTTTGAGCTCTTTCCTCGCCTCTTTTCCAGTTCGCCGGAGCTTCATGCAAAGTTTTAGTGAGAATGTACCTATCCATGACCTCCTCAACCACTCCCATCAAACGAGTTGTCACCACCTTCAAATGCAACTATAAATACCATCCCTCTTCCATTTCAGCCCTCACCATTTTTTTAAAACTCACTCAAACACTCTCTAGAAGCACAAAAGCAAAGGAGGAAGGAGTAGAAAATTAGAGGGAAGGAGATAGGCAACAAGAAGAAGGATTCTCAAGTCTCAAATTCAAAACCTGTCTGACTACTCCAACACCTAAACTCCAACCAGCACGAATCGACGCGGAGGTTGATCAGATGTTTCTATCAAGACCGGTCATTTTCGACGCTTCAAGAGGTGGGCTTTCATGCAAAATAAAATGAGATTTCTAAATGATTAAGATTAGTTATTTTTAAAGATTGTCATGCCAAAAATATTTGATTTTTCGTATGATGCCTATCTGCATTGACTTTGCCAATTTATGTTAAACGAATTCGGTCCTTGTGAGATAGCTATCTCACATGGATTAGTGTACACAGTGACCGTGTGCCATCTTCGGTTGGCCGGTCAAGGTTTCGTGGGGGTGGCCAACTCCTCGATTTCATAGTTTCAAATATGGTAGATTACTAAAAAACTTAGTCTGCGCAGACACTTTTAGTATCACAAATGAATTCAGTAAGCATAGACTCCTTTTAAAGAAAATCCCTATGCGTTACTTAACTATGGCTTGACAATATTACAGTATGTATATATTTTGACAACGTGTCCACCGGGTACAATGTACTCAGTCCTGCATGTTATTTCTAAAATGTGCAGGTTGAGCAAGATGATGTGAAGTGACGGGCGGAGCTTTTGTCGTTTTCTTTAAGTTATTGAACTCTCAGAGATATATGTCTTCATACATGTATCTTAAGTATTCTTCTGCTGCGTACACTCTTAAATTCTAAGTTATTTATTCGAATTATGTAATCCAGACAAGTTCCTATTTCCCTAATCGGACGTATGAGCCGAGCTATTAATGTCATGAACTCCTTTTTATATGCTATGAGAGTCAAGTTCACATGAAATATATATACCCCCTTTCTTTTCCCTATTCTTAAATCCCTTCCCTAGTCATGGTTTCCCGGCTTAGCTATCCTTAGCAAAGTCCGGTCGTGACATGTTTTGATTTTTCAACAATTATCATGGAATGACATTAAAGTCCAAATTGAACATATAATCATCGTCAAATTAAAGTTTAAATCAAATTATCAAACTTCACAAGCTCGAAACCCGACTCTCCCCACCCTTCGGCCACTTCCACTTCACTATTTTCCCGTTTCAAGGCTTCATTCTGATCCCTATCGCCGTTTTTAACTGCCGCGGCAAGTAAAAAATTGGCGTCCTCAGGGCAAGACTATCAAGATATCGACCGACATTACCTTTGTGCGAGATCCTCACTGTTTACCGGGAGATGAAATCGGTAAATACTATATTGGTATTGCGTTTTGGATCGAAAGCACTGAAGGTCCATACAGAGTAAAGAGCATGTGGGTCCATGGAAGAAAGGCAAGATCAAGCCGGGTAAGGTGTGGAAGGTTGGGGATATTCCAGAGAACACTTGCATGGCAGAACTCGAAGGGGCTTACCATGGGGTGCGCTTTGTGGTTGATGAGCTGTTACAGGAGCTAGATGGGAAGTACCATGTTTGGATAGCCTTGTATCACCAAGGCGCTGCTAATGATTTACAAAAACGTCTTAATGGCATCGAAATTGAAAAAGAGATGATGAATTATCAATCCCATGTTGCTGATCTTATCAACGAACAACACTCCCGGATTGCAAGTACCCGGGCAGAGTGGGTGCACAAAGACACAGATAGACTAGCCCACATCTTGGCCAAGTGGGGGAAAAGACACATTGTCGAGGGTCAGCAAGAGATAGTGTTCTCTGCTAAGGAGTTGCTGCAATTTCTAAAATCAATTCTCTCTACTATGAAAAACTTGGCAATCGACATGCATGAGGTGGAGAAAGGGTTGAAGGTGACGATAAAAAAAGAGAAGGCTAAAAGAGGGAGGCAATAAGCAGCAGCTAGAGAAGGAGGCAATGAGCAGCTGGAAAAGGCGAGAAGGAGGTAATGAATAGCTGGAGAAGGCGAAAGATGAGGAGAAGCAGCTGGGGGATGCGAGCAAGAATGCTGGTGAAATTTAGGAAGAAAATGAATAGTTTCTTATGTTAGGGCATCGCTAGTCAGAATACTATGAACATTTATATTACTAAGCATACTTTGTGAAAGCTTTGACAAGCTGTGGTGAAAAGATGGTACTCTTTTAATGTTTTTTGATTAAAAATATAAAATAAAATCCGTCAATAGGTTTTGAAAACATTGATTGTTTCCAATAAATGCCAATAATACCCAATCATCTAAATAGCGAAAAAAAAAATGAAAATAATAAATACATATGATAAAATTGCATAGAGAATATAATAAGTTTTTAGTTGGGTGATTATAAATAATACAATATAAAAAAAACATTTGCCCGTCACAAGCTTCTTCCACAATAATAGTCCTTGCTGTAACCAATTTCACTTCTTAACTATGTGAAGTATACGAGAGTCTCTTTTTCATCCAATTATCTAGGGGTGAGCAAATATATCTAAAAATCGAAAACCAAACCGAACCAAACCAAAATATTTAATTTGGTTCGGGTAATTTGGTTTATTTGGTTAATTCGGTCAAAACTAATTTTTTGTTTAGTTTTTTAGTTTGGATCGGTTTCAATTTTTAAAACCCAAACAAAACTAAAAACCGAAATATATATATACATATATATGTATATATTGTATATGTATATATTATTTTTTGTATTGAGAATATAATATTATTTATAATTTTACTTATTATAATTTTTTTAAACTACATTAACCTGAACCCTATATAATATCATCATCATATGGAACTTCCCGCTTCTCTCTCAACTCTACACACGCTTTAATCGTCAATCATCGTCTTCTATTTCCTGCCCAACTCTTGTATTGTGATCGGCATTATGATTCCCATGTGATATTATTTGAATTTCTTTTAATGATTTTCATTTGTCATACATATATTTCATAACTTTACTATTGTTATGCGTTCTACAGTTTAAGATTATAATTTCATATAATATCGACTTTTGATTTAACGAACTGGAAAAATTCGGATAACCGAATAAACCAAAATAATTGAATGATTAATTTGGTTTATTCAGTTCGGTTTCCAAAATACATTTGGTTTGGTTCGGATGTAATTTTAAAATTTTACTTAATTCGGTTCGGTTCGATTTTTTATCAAAACCAAACCAAAATACCGAATACCCACCCCTACAATTATCTTCCAAAAGTAAATAAAATGTGTGGATGCTTTTAAGTTTTAATAGTAATAATACTGAAATATATAAAAATAAGATAATACATTAAGAAAAAATAAATAAATACATTGTTGAATGATGATAGTAAATATTACTAAAAAAAAAAATTATTCCGTAATAATTATCTTAGAATTTACTCCGTTAACGAAATAGGAACACAATAATGATATGCCTAAAAGTACAATCAATATATATGACTATATATAATGATACTATATATGTCTGCCATAATTTTTTAATAGTCAAAATATACTTCTCACACTCTCGGTGAACAAATCAAAATGGCTTAAATGTCACACTCGTAACCGCTCATAAAGAATCCAACATATTGCAACATATTTTAAGGCGATGCTTAGGAGGATTCAAACTTGAGACATTTGATCTCATACATTAGTTTTAATGTGTTGGTGCGTTAAGGTCAATAATTTACTAATTTTTGTGAACGCATGCCAACATATAAAAATGTGTTATTGATCCATACTCATTATAAAAAGTGTCTTGTTTACAAAATTTGGTTTGCCTATTATACCCATATTATATATTTAATTAAAAAAATATTACGGAGTATAATATAAAATATTGTATTTTATAATTATCTTAGTTGTTTTATGGAACTATAAGTCTTAGGTAGATATACTTGACTATAGTAAAGTTAATTCCTTCTTTCACCTATAATTAAAAGTATTGTTTTTTTTCAAGCTATTAGATTAATTATAAACTTTTTACGGAAGTATATGAACACTTTCTTATAAATACCCATCGCACGTGCACATGCATGTATATATTGATTAATGTTATATTTTCTTTCTCTTTTTTTTTTTTGTTTTGTTTTATTTCAATGTAATATGTATAAGAAGTCAATCTATTATGCATAATTTGTCAATTAGCTTGTATTAATTAATTGATTTTGTCACGCCCCGATTCTCGAAGGAAGAGAAAATCGTGAATTAGGACGCGACTGAGGTTGGAGAAAAGAGGCGGGAAAAGAAAGGGGGAAGCTTATCTTATATAAATAAACTGGATAATGTGCCCAAAGAATTTGACAGCATTTCCCTTATAAAATTAGGAAGGAACCATACGTTCATTCATAGCATAAGGATCGTTTAAGTTCAAATGGTTCAACCATAGATATAAAGGATAGACTCAATACATAAAAAGAAGTTAAAGAGTCTAAGCTCTTATCACAAGACATAACAACTTCAAGGAACAAAGTCGAGAGTTGAATACAAAAGATGAGCAACTAGCTGAAGCTTATTAACAAAAGGAGAACCCTCGCCTCAGCTCTGCCCCGTCAGCACTGTCTGCTTAACCTGAAAACATTTGGAAAATATTTGGGCTAAGTACTAATGTACTCAGTGGGCTTAGCATTTGATATACAGTTTATCAAAAATAAAATACAGTTTATCCATTATCATAAGACATAACCTGGAAGGTTTTGTAAAAGAAATACATCCAAGTATGTCAAAACATCATCATTTTTCTTAGCGCGCATTTGTCACACTCTACAGTTACTCTTACTGTGACCCCGGACCTCTAGCCACTGTCGGGTCCATTAACATTCATTTTGGACTTCGGGTCGAAACCCAGAGAGTCCCATTCATCATTCATTTTGGACTTCGGGTCGAAACCCAGAGAGTCCCATTCATCATTCATTTTGGACTTCGGGTCGAAACCCAGAGAGTCTCATTCATCGATAGCACACGAGAGAGATCAACCAATCGTAATACTATCCGGGTGTATACACAGTTCAAAGTTAGTGTTTAAGACTGAACTAAGAACCTCGATCGATTAACTTCAGAGCATTAAACATGTAGAGCGCACAAAAACATTTTATGGATAAACAGTTTTCATTTTGTAAATATCAGAGCATAATATAACTCAAAATATGTTTGGAAGTAAAGCCCACCGTAAGGTAGAAATCAAACAAGCAATCGGTCAACTTCGGATCCTCTTATCTCCTTGCCTCCATAGCTATTAACCTATTTACAAGCATAATAGGTTAATACTAGTTTATAAGTAAGCATATACTTATACTCTATCTTCCTTAGTAACTTAATCTCTTATCCCATCTTATCTCATACTTAGTTACTTAATCTCATTGGCTAAGAATGTGTGAGAGTGAAATGAGGATTAATGAAGGTCCTCAATGAACTTGAAGAGTCGGTGGTTAAAGCTAGACAAAGAATATTCATGATTCAAAGATGGATAGGAGTTGAACATTTGATACAAAGCTTGGCAGATTTGCCACACTTGAATAGTTTGGCTATAACTTGAGTATTTGATTATCAATGAAGGCACATGACACATGAATGGAAATACATGAAGCTAATCTTTCTAATACAATCAATTCCTGATTCGGGGAATGAGTATATTAGAATCCATGAATCAATCTTTGGCTCGATTCAATAATGAGAACAGTTTTGCAACACTTTAGGAGAATAATTCTTTCTCACTCAATATAAATTGAAACAGAGCATATGATATTGATTTGGAAAGATAACACATAGGGCTATGATATGTTTAAATTTCAGAATTTTCCCATGAGTGAGCTGGGAGTTTGAATCATTTATTTCCAGAACTCGGAATCTGGAAATTAGAAATTTGGCAGATTCTGGTACCAACTTTGAGTGAGGATTTCTCACTCGTTTCTTGATGGATTCGAATGAATGAGCTATCAAAACTGAAGTTCAGAAAACAAGGAACAACTTTCTAGTTATACTATTTTTCATTCAACCAAAGGAAAGTGGTCAAAACGTGGTTGGAAAAACGGAACAGAAGTTGTTCGTCGGAATTTCCAGATTGGAGATACAAACTTTGAAAAATCATAGTAAATTCATATGAATTCGGATCGGGGTGATTCAAAAGGCTATAGAAAGCTGGAAACATATTCTACAACTTTCATTCAGGGATCGTTTCAAGATAAACAGGGAAAAATGTTCAAATATGTCGATGAAAAAGGAAGGCAGAAGCTGTTCATCACTTTTTCCAGATTTGACATGATAACTTTGAAAAATCATAGTAAATTCATACGAACTCCGTTTCGAGTGAACGAGATATGTATAGAACGCTAATGGAACGTACTTCAACATGGATGAAGAATAAATGTCGAATTTCAAACGAGCTGTTCTCAGTTTAGCCCGCAAGTGGGCTGTTTTCCAGATTTCAAAAGAAATGAGATGCGAATTTCAATTTGTCATAACTGATGCATATGAACTCGGATCAAGACGAAATTTTAGCTACGGATAGCTGAGAACATGAGCTAAAACTTTCATTTAGGACTCGAAATGAGATAGGGTCGGGAAAGGGTTCGAAAATGCTGAACAAAACGTGCACGTCAACTGCTCGATAAAATGTCCGAATCAAAAACGTGAAGAATGCTTACGGGTTCGGCTCTAGCTCATCTTAAACCATCATTTGAACTCAAGAACATGAATAATAACTGACTTAGAGACTTATACATGCTAGAACGAAAAAAATCTTCATCTCAATGTTATTAGAATTCACTCTAGACTTCATTTCTTATTCGAAACATCAAGGATGAAGTGAATTTACCGATTGAAAAAGGGGAGAATCGAAGCTTGCTTCTTCTCTCAAGATTTCGGCCCTTGTATGTCCTAGCTGCACATCCTTGATCGAAAATCTACTTGCACACTCTTGTTCTTGGGTTTGAATGGTGAAGAAATCCCAATTTTGGAGTTGATTCTTGAAGTGGAAGTGTGAGTTGTGTAGTGTGTGTTAGTGTGTGTTCTTGGTGCTGAAAATGGGGAGTTCGGCTATGAGGATGAGGAGAAAGGAAAATGAAGTGAGGTAGGTGGTGGTGATGAGAATGAGAGTTGAGTGTGTGGTGGAGAAGAACCCACACTCTCGATCTCTCTCTCCCTCTCCCTCTCATTTAGATTTTAACCCTTCTCTCTTTCTCTCAAGATGTGGCACACACATGCACCACACACACTTATATCTAATAGTATTTCTTCTAGTGGAATATCTCTACACACATCTCATCTTATTTTCGTAAAATTCTTATCGCGTAGTATTCCCGAAATCACTTTTCTATTATTCCTTCATTCTCATAATTCTCGAGATTCATTGGAAATAATTCCAACATATAATAAAAATTTCCATAAGCTCATTTTCATCTGTGCTCGATCTCAAATACTCGAAAAAAATTTATTTCCTCCTTCGAAATTCCAATTTTTCTAAATACGGATTTTTACGGCTATTACAGATTTTGATGTTTACATGTTTGTCAAGTCGAAACATTATTAATTTGCCAAACAAGAATTCAAATAGATTGAGATATAACTTAAAGTAATTAATTATGAAAATACTCTATGATCTATTTGTACTCCATACCTTAATAAGTTCTCAATTTTTAATAATAAGTGAATTCACTCAAATAATAATACTTATATATTGTGTAATGTATAAGTAATAATTTGATAAGACAATTCATTAAAATATATTGGAAATTGTAAGATTAATTATAATCTATATGTTTTCATTAAATAATACTACTTTTATGGATTATTTATGAACCAGAGAGAAGAATAAAATTTTCTTGCAAAAAGTGATCACAAATTATATGATCGACAAGAGGATAGTAATTAACTAGAAAGACAATTAGCTAGGACAAGAAAAAAGAAATAGTTGGAGATCGATTTTTTTTCCCTTTTAATCTCTATCTTATAATTCCAACTTATGACATAATTTATAAATGAGTTATGAGTATATTTTTACATCAAGTATTTCACAGCATTTAAGAACATCTAGGTTTAATTAGCGAAAAATTAAGTACTTAGACCAACATCAAAAAAAACTTTTAGAATTCATTAAATTGTTAATACTCCGTATCAAAGTAGCTCATTGCAAACCGATATGTCTGATAATCCCTCCGTCCACGATCTATGGACACCGTTGACTTTTAACTGATTTTTAGGCTTTGTAATAATAAATTTTAAAATGTATTTTTTGAGGTTTAGTTTTTTTTTTTAATTAAAAATTCATATTAAAATCCATCGCCCCAAAACAAGCTAAAAAATCAACCATGTCTATATATTGTAGGCGGATGAAGTATTACATATATGTTTTAATGTTAGGCAATCATTAATAATATGTTGCTTTCTAAGTTTTTCATTAAACAAGTCCATAGTATATTCTAATTCTTTTATGAAGAATTCATTATCCTATTATAATCTTTCTGATTTGAATGCGATTGATGATTTAATGGGAATTTTACATAAAAATTCACCTTATCGATCATGTTATATTATCTATAAATGTTTTATTAATTTTAAAAATGTAGTGATCAAATTATTGTTAAGTATACAAAAATATATTTTCTTGTAAAAATACTTATTTGGTCAAGATATGCCCAGTCACATTCAAGTCTATTACAATACTAGTTTGGTACCCGTCGAAATTCGACGGGAATTATTTTATATTGTAAATTTTGAGTAAAGTTTTTATTAAAACGTACAATTAGTTATTTAAAATGATAGTAATGTAAGATTTCATTGGAATAATTGTTAGAATTAAAATCATACTATTAGAAGAAAAAAAAAAGGTGAATGAGGGGTAAGATTCGTAGATAAATTGTACTTATTTTATATGCCGAACAACCAGTTGCTAAGGTAGTTGTAGTAGAAAAAAAGGTCAAGAAGAGTTATGAAAAGTTAAACTCGATTTAAATGTCAAGCTGTCAGTTAATCGTTGAAATATAAATATAAGTCAAGAGAGATAATATTTTTGAAGTCATCCATTTTTCACTTTAATAAAAAAAAATAGGTTATACCATTTCCTCAGGAAAATATGTCATTTATCGAGTAGTTAATTCAATTTAAATGTTAAGCCGCCCGTTGTTCGATGTAACTGAAAAATAGGTCAGGGAGATTTTTCGGGTAGATGTACGCATTTTGATTGTCAATTTGTCCGTTGTTTGAGTGTAGAGCTATAAGTCGTTCATTGCAATAGAAAAGTATGTGAAAAATAAATGACATTTATTGAATATTTTATTCATTTCAAATGTCAATCCACTCGTTGTTCAATATAATAAAATATAGCTCAAGACTGGATAATATTTTTCGGGTAATTGAATATATTTTGAATATCAATCCACTTATTAGAAAATAGTCAATAATCCCGTCGAAATTCGACGATATTTCAACGGGATATCGATTCACTTTAATATGTAATTTCCAAGTAAAATATATGGAAAAATATAAGTCTTCATTTCAAATAATAGAATTGTAATAATTAATTATGGAAATATTTAGCATAGTATATATAAAAGAAAAGAGAGCAAAACAATATATATCGTTTACTACGCGTTTTAAATATCATATATCCCGTCGTTCACAATAGTAAAAAAAATATGTCAATGAAGGTTCTCGATCTCGAGTAATCGTCTTCATTCAAGGCGCCCACTAAGCATGTAACATATAATTGAAATAAGGAGATATAACTTCTCATGCAGTCTTATTTTTAAATATCATGCAGCTCGTTCGTTCAATATAATATAGAAATTGGCCAAATGTGGGGTAGTAATTTTTAGGTGAGAAAAATAATCACGAAAATTCAAGATGATTTTAAGTAGATTAGGATCCATAAAGTACTAATTACTTCAATCGATAAAAAAAATATAGAATATTTTATAATTTAGATTCATGACCGTATTTATATTTTCTCTACAAATACAATATACATGCATGGATATAAGATAAGTTCTATATATTTCTCAACGAAAAAAAAAAAAAAGAAATAGTTTTCAATATAAGATCAACTATTAGGAAAACCAAATTTAGATTCTGATGCGGTATTTTATTTTATATGAGTACTTTGTTAAAGAAGTTTTATAAATAATAGATTTGAAATACTTAAAATTAAATAAAATTAACATTCTATCTTAAAGAGGGTACAATTTGGTTTCTTTACACTGCACGACCTTATCCAGACACAAAAACCTTATTATGCAATGTTAATGTTTCATTACTTGTAATCTTGCATAAGGGCATATTATAGAATATAAGTCAATGCTATTAGCCGCTTGTGCAAGAATGTATAAAATCATTTTATAAAACAGATTATCAATAAATTTAGTCTATCTTACATTAGTATACGGAGTATAAAATACTAACAATTATTAATTAAATTTCAAAAAAAAAATTACGTATCATTTATAAACTCAATATATTTATTTGAATTACCATTGTGTGTATTTAATTGAATAGTGTGAGAACGATAAGCTTCATCTTCTCAATTAGTGCAAAAATATAGAAGATTTAATTGGTTAACTGCAAATTCTTTTTATTTCTTCTTTTTCCTCTTTTATTATTATTATTATTATTATTATTATTATTATTATTATTATTATTATTATTATTATTATTATTATTATTATTATTATTATTATTATTATTATTATTATTATTATTATGCCTTTAATATCTCAACTTTTTTTTTCCTCATAAAATATCGAACCAAAATAGGAGATGTTTATTACGTAATAAAATATCACTATTAACATGTTGATCTTGAATATCTCAGCTTTTTTTTTTTGTTTTCTCACAAAATATCGAACCTAAAGAGGAAAAAAATATATTTAAAAAGGCAGGTAGAAAAAAAAAATCAAATCATTATTATTTTTATCCTTAGTGGTGTTTATAGTAGTAAAAGAATAGGGATGATTTAAGCATGTGATGAATTTCTCACTTATTATCATAGTATTATTATATTGATGAGTTAATACATATTTTAATTCTTTATGGCATGCGAAATACAAAGAATTTGAAATAGAAATAGAAAAATATTACTCCATATGTCCTCCATTTACGGACCCTGTTGACTTTTTAGATGATTTTGGAGCTTCGTGATGATGGATTTTAAATTGAATTTTTGGAGATTAGTTTTTTCTACACGATACTACAACACTCATAGTACCTTGTAAAAAAAACTAAACTCAAAAAATTCAATTTTAAATCCATCATTATAAAGCTTTAAAATTATTTAAAAAGTCAACATGGTCAATAAATGGAGGACGGAGGGAGTAGTACAATATTTAGAAGAGTCCTAATTAATAATAATTAATTAGATTATTGATGATATGCATGATATATTTCGTGTAATATTATATATAATATATTTGGAAGAGTCTTTATGGATAATTAATTATTAGATTAAATTATTAATTGATAAGGCAAAATTATGAGAATTTAGCAAAATAATCAAGAAAAATCGTGGTTGATTGACCTTTATTTTGCTATTATATATATATAGATTATAAGAATCGAAATTGTTTTTATACATTAATCAAAAAGTTTAGATATTTTTATAAGAAAATATATTAACTTGAAATTTAAGATATATAGTCTACATGTTGATGAAGTAAATCGAAATACTTTTTGAATATTAAAATAATTATATAATGTATCAATTTAATGTGTATACAGCTTCAAGTATATGCCATATGGATATATCTTTAATATGTAAAGTGACTCTTTCTATTCTTTTACGGTATACATTTTACTATTATAATAAGAATTACATATATATTGACATATTATAGATGTTAATCTTTAGGTCGTGAGTATACAAGAAAAGATCAAATAGTTTATGTATGAATTGATCTGTAAAATTAATTGAATAAGATTATTCTATAAATAAAAATAAATTAATAATGTAAAACCCCGCTTTTTTGATCCTAAAAATATTTTAATTTAGAAAAGACGATCCTAGAAAGGTCCATATTCCCAGAGAAAAATAAAAATATTTCTTTTATAAGTTAAAAAGGATTTTATTTTAATAGAAAATCAAAGAGCTTTAAAATTCGCTTTTATCACGCATTGCATAATTTATGTTTGAACATTATTTGCGATGTGTGAGATTGTGATTACGATTGTGTGCCTATGTGATTTTGATTATTTAATTCGTAGTCATGATCGTCGAAATTTTTAGAAATTTCTTCAATGACTTTATATCCAATATTAGGCTTGTTGGAACCGAAATTTTTATTCCCATCGGATTACTCGATCGAAATTTTATTTCGGGCGAAAAACAACGTACCACGACCGAATAAACGAACCAAAGCTTTTAATTATTATATATATATATATATCTATACGTGTGTGTATTTGTGCTTTCACACCACTCCCTAATAAGACAACCAGAAGAAGACAAAATAAGTGATGTAAGACTTATGTCATTAAATAAACTCTTAATATCTATTTTTGCCCATTTTGAAGATGCATCTTCAAAATATACCCATTTTGAAGATGCATCTTCAAAAAATGCCCGTTTTATTATAATAACATTAAAAATGGGCCCCACCTTCACCACTTACATCATACTCTCTAACTAAAATTTTGTCCTTTTGTGCCATAATTTTTATTTTTTTTTAATTTTTTCATATGTATTTTTTTTTCTTTATTAATTTTTTTGGTATGTATATTTTTTTATTTATATTTTATGAAATAAATAATATTGTTCAGTACCAAATAATTATGTTCGAAAATGTAATTCAACGTACAATATGAAATAATTAAAAAAAATTATTTAAATTAAAAAAAATAGATGGAATAATTTCATATAATCTAGAAACGCATCAAACGCTTTATTAAAAATCATCGAGCGCTTTTTAAAATCATCGAGGGCTTTTCAATAATCATCTAGCGCTTTTGATACATCATAGAGCGCTTTTCATAAATTATGGGCGTTTTTCAATAAAAAAAATCGAACATCACATTTTACTTTCTGAAAAAAATTTAAGAGTGCAATAATAAATAGTATTTCTTTCTTTCTTTATATTCTTATTTACGAAATAAATAATATTTCATTGTTTCTTTATATTTCTTTCTGAAATAATTCTAATTTTTCATTAATTTTAAAAATAAATTTAAAAATTTAATTACACATTTCCGAGCGCTTTGAAAAAAAAACTGAGAGTTATTTAGAAATTAACGGGCGCTATTTAAACATCATCTGGCGCTTTTAATAAATTAAAAAAAAGGAATAATTTAATCACATTTAATCACATTATGGAGCGCTTTTCAAACACCGTTGAACGCTTTTTAGAAAGCATGGGGCGCTTTTCACAAATTATCAGGCGTTTTTCATTGATTTGTAAAATCTTCAAAAAAAAATTAAAAATTGAGAAAAGTCAAAAACTCCCGGGAGTTTTTCCTCATGGAGAATTATTGATATTCATGGAGAGATATTGAGGCTCATGGAGAGATATTGGTGAAGTGGGGCCCATTTTTATTGTATTTTAATAAAACGGACATTTTTTAAACATGTAATTTCAAAATGGGTATATTTTAAACCTACATTTCAAAAATGAGTATTTATAGATTTGTCCCTTAAATAAAATCAACAAGTTAGAGAGAGAGAGAGGAGTAGGTGGACTACTTTGTTTTGGGGAAGAGAAAAAGAAGCTTTGAAAATCCATCCTCAATCACCATTCTTGCATGCAAATCATTAGAAGGAAAAAAAAAAAAAAAAAAAAGGAGAAGCAACCATATCCCTCTCTTCATTCTATCACGGCAAGGACACTCACACGCACACAAATAAATTTTTCCTCCATTTTTCAGCTCATCTCCATCATTCTCCCAACCTTCACTCCTCTCATTCCCTCTCAAAATTTCAAGACTCACCATCTCTAAACACCCACCTCACCACCATCTCCTCCACCCTTACCATGCTACTGCCGTCGTCGTTGGCATCGGAGACCAGAGGAGAGCAGCGAGAGCACAAGAGAAGTGGCATTAGCGGGACATCGGCCTAGGAAGAGAGTGAGTGACCGGGAGAGAGATCAAGAGTGAGGAGCGGTAGAGAGAAAGGTAACGGCTTGAACCTTGTTTATTTTGCACTTCTACGATTTCGATTGAAGTATATGGACTATAGAAGTATGATAGGAGGTAATGGAGTTGTAGATAGAAGGAGTACGGGCTGTGAGTGAGGTTGTTGAGAGGCGTGACTCTCTGGCTCACTCACATTTTCGGATGTTGGTTGTGGCTGATTTTGGATGTCTTGTGTGTTCTTGTTTGGCGTCGTTTATGTTGGGATTCGACCCCCGTATGTTCCTAAGTGTTCAAGAAGTCTTAGATTCAAGTTTCATGATAATGTGTTTCGATTTATTATGGTTTTGAAACGTGAACGTTGAATCTACCATTTTCGAAAATAGCATGTTTCTCCTGCGTTTCAGCCTCTGTTGAGTGACCAAACGTACTTCGTTTGATCTGAATTTTGGATATATTGTAGCCTTAAATGTCTTCTACGCCGTGCCAAAATTTGAGAGAATTTCATCGAGCAAAATATTTTTAATGATTCTTGCAATAAACCTGCGCAGTCAGCCCCTGTTTTACCGCTGCGCAATCACGTTCAATTGCTCGTATTTTACTCCTCGGAACTCGGAACTACAAATCGTTTCTTTCCAAATAAACTAGACATTCCAAAGTTTTTGAATATATAAGCCATCGATTTTTATAACTTACGAGTGAAGTCAGTTTTGAGCATGAACTTGACCTCTACGCAGAAGTTGTTTTAAAAAGGCACATGAGTAGACTGTTTTAATCCATTTTGCATCGGGCATAACTTTCTAACCGTTAAGCGTTTTTGAGCGAATCCAATTGCATGTTAAAGAAGAGTTTTCAAGATTTTCACATGTTAAATTTCACATCCATTGGAGATGGGTGCAGCAAATGACGAGCTCGTGAAAATGCTTGAAACTCACTATTTTATGCACTCCAAGTGTTCGATAAAATGTTTCAGTGAATAGCTAACCTTTATATTTCACATTAGAAAAATTTCGTGATTTATTTAGGTTATTGTGATCTTCTTTGGTCCCTATAAGTTCTAAAACATGGCTATATGCTAGGGTTTCACATGTTAAAGTTTCGGACCTTCCAAATAATATTTTGGTCATGATGTTAGTCTTGAATGGCTAAGGAAAATGTTGTGTGGTGATATGTTTTTGTCTAAGCATAACTCTCATTATGAAATATACACTTAGATGGAATTTGTCTGGTGTTAGAATGTGCACTGCAAGGATTCTTAAAAGATATACCATATGGTCATACGTTCATTTCTGTATCCGTGACAATGCTTCGAATATGCCTACTTGAGAAACTTTGACGCACACCAACTGTTTGAATAAATGCCTTGGGCAGATTATTAATAATTCTATGATGTAAATGAATTAATTGGTGACAATCATGCTAAGTACAAGTGTGATTATGAATACATGAGCATATCATATGTTTATAGCAATATTTGCTAGATTAAACCCTATGTGAACTTATATGCATTTCATGGCATGATTTTGAATTTCAAAATGATTCTTAAGAGTTTGACTTTTAGTCCACGCTTCTAATTAAAAAAGACTAGGTGACCTTCAATGGTGTTTTCATTAAATCAAACTATGAACCGGGAATAGGTAGACCTAGGGTGTTGATTACGAATCCATTAAGTATTGTCTTGGTATAGAGACCTAAGATTGCTAGAATGTCTTGTAGGAGACGTTGGCAATAATACTCAAGGATCGGATTTACCTTTTGAGAAGTGAAAGGTGAGTTTCTATTTTCAAGAGTGGGTTAAATCCCTACGAGGTAACTTTTCGAGTTTTAAACTCTAAAAGCTTTTAAAAATTGATATGCATGCAAAAGGTTTTATCGTCATAGCTTGTGGTTACTTGAGGAACGGTATTCCCGTATTCCATGGGCAGGTTTCTGCCATTTATTATACGATCGGCCTTGAGCTCTGATCAAGCCAAGGTAGTGTACACAGAAATCTGGACAAGTAGGAACTGAAAGACGTTGCCACTTGTCTCAGTAAAGACGGTTCAATTGAGTGGGATTGGCTCCCCACTAATTGTTCCGGGTTCAGTAACACAAGTATGCGAGGTTTTATGTTGGTGCACCTATGATGCGAGCTTTCGCTCGGTTATTTGTTTTAACGTATATATATAAAGGAGATTTTCTAATAACCAAAACCCTTTATATATAAATGAGCATGCAATATCTATCTTTCTCAAATAAAATATTTTCGGAGGCACGAAACTCATTGAGTACTTTTGTACTTAGCCCCTTGCATTGTTTTCCCTAATGCAGGTTAGAGACGAGTCGGAGGCGGGAGTGATGGATTCCGATGTGGTTGGGCGAAGATCCTTGCCGTTGACATCCTCATTTTGTCATATCCGCTATGGATAAATGTTATATTAATTACTCAATCAAACAAGACTTGATATTTTCTGGCCAATCATCCGGTAGCGGGTGGTTGATGACGACTCTTTTAAATGCTTCCGCATTGCGAGGTCCAAAGTCCTCATACTTCGGGCCAACCTCATGTTTTGGCTTGATATTTATTAATTATCCTAAACTTTATTTTGGAACTTAGCTTAATTATTATTGGACTTTCTCTTAATCTCCTTTGTGCTTTTTATATCCTTCTCACGATTAATGCATGAATCTTCCTTCACCCGTCGCGGCTCGGAAGATCCGCATAGGTCCGGGGTCCGGGTCGCGACAAATAATCGTATTATTTTTCATAAAAAAATAATATGATATGCTAAATAAGAGATTATACGTGTGTTACACGTAATCACTGCTAGTTCAAAAAAAAAAAAATACAAAGCTCCCTCCTACTTGTTTGGTGATATCGATCTTTAGATTATTAAAGGGAAAGTCTTGTTATCTGTTTTGATTTTAGTTGGATGATATTAGGTCCTACTTATTTACCAAATCTATTATTTTAATTGCTCGATTATCGACTTATCTTCCATAAGAATTAACAATAATTCTCCTTCTAAAACGGAATAATAACTCTACATATACACATTTATTCAAGTTAGTTATCAATTAAAAGTTGTACTTTGTCATAAGATAAATTTTCGATTTCCGCAACATGCCTTGACCATTTTAATTCCTTATTCGAAATAACAATAGTATTTTATTATGTCCAAGATATATTTTCTCCGTCCACGAAATATGCGTATTTATTATCGTATTCGTCCGTCCACAAAATATGTGTCTACCTATTTTTGGACGTGGACCCTACAACATTTTATCAATCACTTTATCAATCAAATCATTACTTTATTCAACCAAAACATCACTTTATCAACCAAAATATTACTTCATCCGTCCTCCATTTCTTGACCCAAAACTTTTGGCACGTATTTCCACCGAAACCTAGTACGAGTTTTAAAATATAATTTTAAAGTATTATTTCTTTTACGGGATACTACGAGTGTCATACTATCCCTTAAAAGAAAAAAAATATTTTAAAATTATATTTTAAAACTCGTACTAGGTTTCGGTGGAAAGACGTGCCGAATAGTATAAGGGTCAAAAAATGAAGGACGAATGGAATACTTTATTCAATCACTTTATCCATTAATCATTACAAAAATTAAAAATCGTGCGATGATATTCTAGGCACAAATTTAATGAACGGAGGGAGTATGATAATTAAATTTAAAAACACGATTGTTACATAAATCTGAAATACAAAATATATATACGTACATTTAAAAAAAAAAAAAGGTGGCTCAGTGGTTGATGATTAACTTTCCTATAATAGAGAAGACAAAAGTGAGGATGGGGCCATGTTCTTCTCTTGTTCAATTATTTAAAAGTTTTAGCTTTTAGGCAGCTGATCTTCGTATCATACGTAGTATAACATTAGTTATACGTATATATTCTTTATGACCCATCTAATTAGTCTACTTTTATTATTTTATGCCTCACATATATTTCTAAAGGTAAACTAATTAAGTGGAACATATGGAGTATATTTTTAAGTGTCACAGTCACCAAATTACAAATACCAAGAAAATGTGTAAATTTATATTTTAATCTCATTTATTATTCTCTTTTTCTGAGCACCAACTTATATATAATATTAGTTATAGGGGTAAAATTAAAAAAAATATAGCTATTATGTCATCAAATTCTGAAATCGGACACTTCAAAACAAACAACAAAAATAGTAACTAGGACACTTAAAAAAA
This sequence comes from Mentha longifolia, assembly GCA_001642375.2. Taxonomy (NCBI): domain Eukaryota; kingdom Viridiplantae; phylum Streptophyta; class Magnoliopsida; order Lamiales; family Lamiaceae; genus Mentha; species Mentha longifolia. Next base: position 37,220,637 of record CM038113.1, read on the forward strand.
CAGAAGGAGTATTTAATTTCAGTGACTTCGAAGCCAACAGTATTTAACTTTAGTAGATATTTTTTACTGACATACGTATTTTATTTGATTTGTATATAAATGTTTCGCATATGGTTAATTACACTATGGTTTTTGCAAAAAAATATTGTGCCATATCCAACAATAAACCTAATAATATATAATCATTTTTGATTATGTATGGTGAGATAAAAAATTGAGCAAATCAGGAATAATACCTTTTGTTGAAACATTTTTTTTTTGTCGCGTCCCGATTCTCGAAGGAAAGGCTCAGTCGGGCGTGGCTGGGATTTGGAATAAAGAGACGGAAAAAGGAAAGAAGAGAAATGGAAAGTAAAGAATACGAGCATATAAAATTCATTACTGAATCGATGCCAAAACCGAAATAAATGAGTGGTAGTTAACAATTATGCAAAAGGCACGGGAATTTGTTACCGAAAGTTACTCAAACTCAAAAGCAAACACTCAAAAGATATTCACAGTGAGTTAAGTAGTTTTAGACTCAAATGTTACACAAGTTTCAAAAGGTGAAGCCCCATAGGGTTATATAGACATTCGTAACAAAAGAAAGACATTAAAGCTGGCGAAACATGAGTGTTCAGGCGTACAGCGGAAGAGTTAAACAAACTTAGATACATATATGAAGATATGTATCTCTTTCTGTACCAAAGTTTAAAAGACGAGCATCATTCTTTCTCTCAACACGCCGTCATTACCACATCGCTTAACCTGCAAGTTTTTAGAAACACGAGCAGGCTGAGTACTTGATGTACCCCGTGAGTTATGCCAAAACATATAAAAATCATTTATTATTCATGCATTCGCCACAGTATTGCACAAGGTTTTAGAAAAATAACTCATGCATTTCGCAGCTGCTCGGATGTACAACCCCAACCCCTTTCACATCCCTAACGTATTATCCATATATATTCATCTCGCGCCGTGAAAGTTGGCCACATCTCACGGTCGCAAATATTCTCATAAACCGGCCCTCACCTCCCGGGCACACAGTTTACAGCTTCGTGTACATTCCCTGCCTAACAACTCTTACTTAGCACAGAGTCGATCGTCGTTGGCGAACCAACATAGATATGAATCATACAAATATTTTATGCATGAATAATCTTAGAAACTTGCATTTCATGTCAAACATGCTTCATTATAGCAAAATTATTCTTTGCTTAGGAATATAATGCCCACCTGGCTACACAAGTGGTTAAGTGTTTCTTAGATCTCCTTCCGTTCCTTGGTTCCTATCTTGAGCTTGACCTTTAGGAAGAAAAATTCATCTATTTAGCAGAGGTTCGAGTCTTATAGAAATATGTCATTTCTATTTCAACATAAATACGTATCCAACTCTAGATTGTTGAGGTTTTAGGATTCTATATCAACTTCTAGCCATTCTCTCGGAGTAGGTCTTAGTCCAATTAACAACTAAGCTCGATCGATTGCCTTTTTATTAAATTAACTTTTAATTATATATAAATCGAAGTCCTTCCTTGAAGAGGCTAAGTCAACCCATTCTTATTCTTAGTATAAGACTAATCGTCTTATAGCTCGCTTCTCAAGAATATCCCTCTTTCCTGAAAAGATTAAGTATAATACTAATGGCATAGAATTTCATTCGAGTCCAGTTTTATATAGAAGGAATGGTGATGGAAAATAATTAACTAAATTTTAAGAATTTAAATAGAAGTGGACAAAATATCCACTAGAGAATTTTGGCATGGTTTCTACATAAATTAAGTTTTTCCGAAATTTTTCTAGATTCTTAACTAGACGAGCATCAGCTAAATGTTTGACTAGTTCACTGAGAACTCCATTTCTCCATTTGAACTAGTTCCAAGACTCGGTCCACACGAATAATATTTATCGAAAAAAATAACAGTTCCGTCGAATAAAAATAATTATACAGAGGCTCCAATCTCACATAGGTTATAACTCGTATTATAATATTATAACATAAATGCTTCAATCTCTAATAGGAATCTATCTCGGTACTCATGCATCAATGATAATTAGTAAGCATTTATCCAATCAGGTTGAATAATCTATTTATGGTTGATAAGCCAAGATAATGTTAGAATTCAAGAATTTACTACTACATAAGCCAACACTAGATATAAATTATTAAGGCTCACGTAGCATACTAACTTTTTCCAATTCTACTACAATATCATAGGCCCCAAATTATGTTCAGTATATAGCTTTGTTCTACTTGAATTAATAATAATTCCAGAATTCAATTATATTAACTAATGATCAAATTACAGCTAAAGCCTTCAGTCTACTAATCACAACAATGGCACTAATTGGGAGGTCTGCTCGTTCTCTACGTCAATTTGGCCTCATGCCTAATATGCTAGGTGTGGCTCATTAAGAAAAAGAATTAGAAGGAATTCATCTTCCTTTATTTATTCTCCTGCAGCACACCACAAAATACATGGCCCCTTTTCTCTCTTTTTAAACATACAGTCTAAATCTCTCTGTCACTACTTCATCTTCTTCATCCAGCCACCCCTTTCTCTTCCTCTTATCTTCCTTAATCGCCGGTGTTTATGGCATCACTGTCATAGACATCATTGAGGTCTTTCCTTACTTTTCTATTCTTCCTATGAAGTTTCTCTATTATTTGAACTCCCAAACTCTGAAATTTAAATCCATAAAATTGAACCTCTATCATCATCTCTCCAAATTCTAACAAGGAAAACGCCGCCTCGCTGCCGGAGACGACACCATGGTCATATTGCATCTCCAACGTCGTCACTACGATTGCAGTACAAAGCGGCAACTAGCAGGCAGGGTAAGGGATACCGTCCCTCACTCCTCCTATGTTCTCTTGTCTCTAGATTCTAACAACTACAATGCCGCGCCCCTGTTCCGATGTCTTGGAGATGGAACACCGGCGCTGCATCAACTCTATCGAATCCTGGCCGCCCCTATTTCTCGCCGTCGACGCAGCAGCCCACCACCGCCGTCCACCTCTACAACAATTACTACTCATGGCCGACAGTAGTACAGTGCCGCCCCGCCGTATTTTCCTTGACTACCGACGATAGCAAGGGCAAAACCCTCCCTCTTTCTTGTTAACGTTGGCAGCAGCAGGGGAAGCAAAGCTCCCCCTTTAATTTTATGTCTTATTGTTTCTTCATAGATATTATGCCCAATTTCCATCTATAACTTTCGGTTCTAAGACATCAAGTTTTCTGTGTGGTAGAAATAATCTAGGATTTGTATTATTATTCCTAGTTATTGGAATTGATTTGAATATTGTATAATCATTTCGGATGATTGCAAGCAAGGATGGAGATAGAAGCCCTTACTTGTTTGGCGATGAAATTCAGTAGGTACATATTTCAATTGTGAGGAACTTGATTTTGCAGAATTCCTCTTCTCCTATATATTCTGCAGTTGAAGAATTAAGAATAGGTAGATTCTTTTGGAGAATTTTTATATAAAATATATATATAGAAAATTCCTTACTGCTAATAGGTTTCGACTGTTGCAATTTATGGTTCGAAATGGGAACAAATCTGTGGCTCCTTTGATTTGCTTCCTTGCCTTCCTTTGTAGTCTCCTCCTGCGCTCTTCCTTCTTCCTTCTTCTCCCTTTCTTTGCCCTTTTCAATCGATGTAAATTCTCTGCATGTTACTAATGACTGTAGCGTTGGGAAAGTGATTGGTAAAAGTGGAAGATCGATAGTCACCCATATCGTCTCCAACCGCCTATAGTATTCTAAAGAAATGCTTATGGGCCTTGAGGAAATGGGCTGCATTCACGGGCCTTTGTAACAAAAGTTATGGGTAATTTTAAACATAGCCCCCAATTCTCTCATTATAACCCCCTTCTTAAATAAATAATAAAAATAATTATGAAATTACTAATTAACCCCCTATAACCTCAATTTAAACGTAATAATAATAATAAACATCATAACCCCTTTTCTCTGCAATCGTCAATGCCTGACAAGATTTGGAAGACCAATATTATTTGAAGCTTTTGAGAAAATTATTAAGGATTCGTAAGTTCTGAAACGATGAAAGAAACGGTTAATTCTGTAACGTTGTATTGATTGTCGTTCAATTGTTAACGCCTTCTTCGGCAGACCCTAAATTAGAACGTATCTGTTCCGTTGCTCCGTCAGCCATTAATCCGTCCACCTCCGCAGAACGTCGCCGCTCGTCGAAACACGTAACTGAAGATGCAATAAAGATATACTTTTATAATTTTCTTTTATAGCCATAAGATTGAAAATTTGTTTGAAGAGGGGGTGTAATGTCGTTCAAGCAACGAGAAATTAGATTTAATATTGATCCCAAATTCTTTTATTCTTTGTTTGTTCAAAGACGAGACCATTTTTTAGTGCTTTAGAAAATTCTGGTTTGTTTTAAAGTTATTGAAACAAATTTTGCTGGATCCATTGATTTGTAGAAATTTCAGAGTTACAGTAGCCTAATTTATATTTTGTGTCTTGATATTTGCATTTAGATTCAAAATCATCATGTATGTTCTTCAAGAAAAAGAAAAACAAAATGAAGAAGAAAAATAATAGAATCCAACGAAACGGCGAGGATAACTTTTCCGTTTGATGAGTTTTGAGGAGGAGCTATGAACAGTGATAATGTATAATTAATTAGGAATTTAAATGGGGGTTATAGGGGTGAAATAGTACATTGTTTATTATTTTTATTATTTATTAAAATAGGGGGCTATAGTGAGAGAAATGGTGGCTATATTTAAAATTACCCAAAGTTATAATGTGGTTTAAGACCAAAACTTATTTTATTAAAATAAGGCCGAAAATATAACAAGATTTATAACTAATCTCAAGATCTTATAGTCTTAAATCATATTCGAGATGCTATGGTCCGATATTCCTAACAATACGACTATATCATTAAACTCGACTCTCGATCTTGCAACTAATTACATTAGAGATTCATCGATGAACTATGTATATAATTATTTCATAATCCACAAATCAAATCAGAGTTCTAACTAATTAAAATGAATATATATACAATCTGTTTCTTCTTGGTCATAGTGAACGATATAAACATTCTTAAGAGTCCCTAATAAAATTCTGTAATTCTAGATCGAATTCTAAAAGTCTTGTCAATATATGAATTCTTAAGCAATATTCAAAAAATTTAAATTTCTCTATTTTTGAAATGTTGGGATATCACATTTTTATATTTAATATTTATAATTTATTATGGTGGTTGTTAGTTTTCTTTTGTAATGTTGGTAACTCGTTCTCTTAGGTTTGAGGGGACAATGCTTGAAGATATCCCTTCTCAATTTAAGCTTTTGAAGATTATGTGTTAGAAGCTCAGGATTTTGATCTAAGTTGAATTTCATTTTAGCCTAATTTATTTTAAGCCATTTTTTGGATTGTAAATATTAAATAAGCAGGCCTTCGGTTTATTTTTTTTAACCATTGGTATGAGATAATAGGATAAAACATGCCGAAAACTATATAGAAGCAAACCCTAAAGTAACCAAAATGATAAAATAAAAGTTAATTTAGCCAACTATAAAACAATAGTCTAATTCTAACCATTTCAAACTTGATGTACCAATTATACCCTTACTATCCTTTAAAAAAAGAAGGGAAAAAGGTAAAAAAAGAAGGAAAAAAAGGGCGTGTTTCAGCCAAAGTAAAAAAGGGAAGAAAACTCAAATTGAAGAACTCACCGGCACGAATCCTCTTCACCCTCTCAACGAAGCCACCGATCGAAGCCGCCGGTATAAGCTGCTGGAATACATCCGGCGAGAAGATCTATTGAAGTTTGACGACAGTTGCTACACGATGTTGAAGTACGATCGCCAGAGTAGAGAGGAGGCTGACGAATATTTCAGAAGTGGTTCCCTCCGGCGATAAAGATGTCGGAAATAATTCCGACGACCACTTCCTATCACTACCACCTAATTGCCGGAGAAGAAACACAATTCCAGAGGTATGAATTTAATAAACCCTAATCTCCTCTAAAATTGTTTGTATACACATGATTCATGGAATTTATGTTCAATTGAAGAACAAGTTATTGCAAAATAAGTTGATAGGATATGGCCCAGCTACTAGGCCCAAGCACCGGCCCAATATAATTGGACCTCGGCAAACAAGCTCGGCCCACTGAAAGGCCTAGAAGACACATCGGCCCAAGAGCATAGAAGCTCGGCCGACCCATGATCTTCAACCCACGATCTCTAACCCACGTCTGCTGATGTGGCACCCCACGACCTCGGTTGTAACTGCCACGATCTCGGCTGTAACTGCTGCTGGACGCCTATAAATAGTGATGTTAGGATAGATTGAAGGGACATTCTGTAAACTCGAGAGTATTAATATAAACTCTTTTCTTCGTGGACGTAGATCTAACCAAAAGATCGAACCACGTAAACTCTTGTGTTCTTATTTTTCTGCAAATCTACTATCGCATAAACACTCTAAAATCCACGATCGATCACTGGCGCCGTCTGTGGGAAAGAAATTTTTGTGAAGCCGATCAGAATTTTTGAGTGAAGATACGATGGTGAAACAAACCCGCTCCACCACCACCGTTGCTGCCGCCGCTACTGCCAAGGCGAAGCAGAACCTGGCTGACCAGTCCACCAATCCACCTCATATACCGGCCAATGAGGAGGAGGTCGACACAAGTCAAACTGCCTCTAGAAGACGACCTGGTAAGCAGCCCATAACCGATCAAACTCCTGAAGGCCACCTAGAGGATGTCACATCGAGCCAGTCTGGGGATTCAGCTAGCCGCGGCGAGCCAAGTCGGGGTGGACACCGAAGTGACAACGCCGCACTCCAACCCGAGCTTGGAGATGCACTGAAGGCGTACTTGGACCTCCACGAACAAGACTTCTGCAAGTTCGTTGATCAACATCGACAGCAGAGTCAACATGGAGAGGACGGAGTCGAACCGTCACAACGGTGATCCCCAAGTCTCCAGATCGTTGGAGATAGGATCGCCGAACTTCCCCGAAGGCGACAGAACAATCGCCGTGGGAACAACGGCCGCGCTTCACCGCAGTGTGGTTCGACATCACCTCGTCAAAACGCCGTTCCACCTCGGCATGACGAAGGAAACCCTTACCAGGGAAGATTCACCATCTACGGTCGAATCTCGACTCCCTTCACTAATAGGATACTCTATACTCCCCTCCCGTCGACGTATAGAGTACCTCCTATCCCGCCTTACAACGGGTCACAAGACCCCAACAACTTTTTGTCCCGGTTCCAGTACAATATGATGAACCAAGGACTTGCCGAAGACGATTACATGTGTAAAGTCTTCCCCGAGCTGCTAGTGGACAACGCTAGAAGCTGGTTCGATAGCCTGCCTAATGGCATCATAGGGTCGCTTCTTTCAAAAAGCCGAGGCGAAGATCAGCCCAGCCCAGCTCCTAACCTTAAGGCAGGGGCGAGGAGAAATGATAAGCGACTTCCTGGCCCATTTTTACAACGAGAGCCTTAATGACGATCGTCTCTCCGACGACGTGCTTATCTCGGCGTTCCAAAACGTCATTCAGTCCGGAACTCTCTTTAGAGAGCTCGTAAAGGCACACCCGACGACCTCCAGGCAGCTATGGAGGATTGCTGATACATTCGCAGAAGCGGATGAGGCCGATCGAAAAAAGCGGGCAGCAGATCGGCCCGAAAATAACGACAAAAGGAAGAAAGAGGAGCGCACCGACCACGGGCAAGGTCGCCGAAGTGCCCTCAAAAGGTTACAGCGAGGACACCTCGAGTCCCGCTTAGGACCTCGGCCCAACCAAGACCGAAGTCAGTACACCCCACTGACAAAGTCCAGGGCCGAAATATACGAGCTTCATGCGAACTTGTTCGAGAAGCCACCGCCCTTGTCCCGAGGTGGATCGAAACGCTGATCCAAGGAGAAATACTGCAAGTTCCATAATAACTACGGTCATGAAACCGAGGACTGCGGGGACCTCACCTAGGACATCGAGCACATGGTACGCGACGGTACTCTTAAACTATACCAAAGTCGCAACCAGCAAGGGGCCCGACCTCAAAGGAAGGGCAAAAGGAAGAAAAATAAGGGAGGCAACAACTGTGCCCCCCATAACGACAAGAGCCCTAAGCACGATGACGAGGATGAGGATGAAGACCAGCCTCAATATGATGCAGTCATCACTGCCATCACCGGGCTGCCTGAAGGCGCGATGAAGTCATCGTTGAAAGCCGAGGCCCGAAGTCAACAACAGGAAGAACCTGCCCAGAAAAGGTTCAAGAAGGACGAGGTCGTCACCTTTTCCGGCGATGACCCAGTCCCCCACGCCATACCTCACCAAGATGCCACCATAATCGAAGCCGTGGTAGCCAACAAATTAGTTCACCGCATATTCATTGATAGTGGAGCATCTGTGAGTGTACTTTTCAAAGACTTCTTCGATAAGCTCGATATCGAAGAAACACGTTTAAGGCCGGCACCCATGCCGCTAAAGAACTTCACACAACAAGAGACGACGACGGAAGACATCATTTCACTGCCCGTGACAATTGGAAAAAACCCGTTATCCACTACGAAGATAATCCACTTCTTCGTCGTAAAAGCCAGCTCTCCCTATAACATCATCTTAGGAAGAGATTGGCTAATAGCGACGAAAGCGATCTGCTCGGCCTATCACCTGACGATCAAAATTCCGTCTAAAAAAGGAGTGATCACGCTTCGGGGAAACCAGCTGCAGGCCAAGGAGTGCATGCAGGTCGCACTCCGAGGTGCTGGGAATCAGCACACTCAAGCATAGCAACTACAGAACCCCGAAGAGATGGAGCCGACGTCGCCTCCATCTGTCAAGCCGGTCGAGGATGTTGTATTATACGAAGATGACCCTGCCAAGGTCGTCAAAGTAGGGTTCGTCAGAGAAAACAGGCTCCGAAGTCAGATTATCCGACTACTTCGGGAATATAGAGATGTCTTCGCTTGGTCACCGCTAGACATGACCGGGGTGGCACCAAGCGTCATCACTCATCACCTCAACATCGATCCCGAGGTGAAACCAGTTCGGCAGAAGCAGCGAGCCTTCACAGCCGAAAGAAATCAAGTAATCCATGACGAGGTTCGCCAACTGCAGAAAGCCGATATTTTATTCGAAGTGAAATATCCGACCTGGTTGGCCAACCCCGTGATGGTGAAAAAGCAAGGAGGCGGGTGGCAGATGTGTATTGATTACACCGATCTCAATAAGCACTGCCCAAAAGACTGCTACCCCCTCCCTAATATTGACAAGAAGGTCGAAGCTCTTGTTGGCCACAAGATGTTCAGCTTCTTGGACCTATACAAGGGATACCACCAAGTTCTCATGAACACCGAGGATGCGCCGAAGACCGCCTTCGTCACGGACTTCGGCATCTATGCATATAAAAAGATGCCCTTCGGACTGAAAAATGCTGGAGCTACATACCAAAGGATGGTCGACAAGATATTTAAAGACCACATCGGTAGAATTGTCGAAGTGTATGTAGACGATATAGTCATAAAAAGCAAGGAAATCGCTACTTGTGTAGACGACCTTAAAGTTGTTTTTAGCCTACTTCGTGAAGTGAATCTAAAATTAAACCCAGAAAAGTGCACTTTTATGGTCTGATCTGGAAAATTTCTAGGGTGTTGGGTTTCACGCGAAGGGCTAAAGGCTAACCCATCAAAAGTCTGAGTCATCCAAGAAATGCAAGTGCCGAAGTCAATCCATGACGTGCACAAACTGACGGGCTGTCTAGCCGCCCTAAGTCGTTTCCTATCTAAGGCCGCCGAAAAATAACTCTTGTTCTTCAAGATACTAAAGAAGGCGCCGAACTTCGAATGGAACGACGAACACAGGCAAGCTTTCGATGGCTTGAAGAAGTACCTCGCAAACCTCCCTACATTATCTGTACCAAAAGAAGGCGAGGTCCTCTCCCTATACCTCGCCGCTTCGGACAAGGCAATCAGTGCAGTCCTGGTGCGAGAGGAAAAACATCATCAGCTACCCGTCTATTTCATTAGCCGAGCCCTAAAAGGGCCGGAGACGAGGTATCAACCTTTGGAAAAGGTCGCACTTGCATTGGTGAATGCAGCGAGAAGACTTCGACCGTACTTCCACGCACATCCAATACAAGTGTTGACCGACCTCCCACTTCGGCAAGTGCTTACAAAACCAGAAGCGTCCGGGCGGATCGCTAAATGGGCTGTAGAACTCAGCGAGCACGTGATTTCCTTTGTACCTTGCCAAGCCATTAAAGGGCAAGCCTTGGCCGATTTCCTAGTAGAAGCCAAGTTCACGGACGTGCAGCAGTCCGCAGAACCTGCTGAGGTTAAATCAAAGGCCGAAGCACCTAAGACCCCGCCGCAAGACTGTTGGAAGGTCTACGTGGATGGGGCATCAGACAACAAAGGAAGCGGAGTCGGGGTCTTACTCATCAGCCCGGAAGGAAAGAAGACTACCTATGCACTCCGGTTTAACTTCCCGACCACAAATAACGAAGTGGAGTACGAAGCTATAATTGCTGGACTTCGTCTAGCCCAAGCTCTCCAAGTACAAGCCATTCAAGTTCACAGCGATTCTCAAGTCGTAGTGAGCCATATGCTAGGCAAGTACGAGGCCAAAGGTGAACGAATGAAAAAATACCTCCATACGGCCAAATGCCTACAACAAAGCTTCTCATACTTCGAGTTGGTACGGATCCCAAGAGGAGATAATGGCCGAGCTGACGCACTAAGCAAGCTTGCGTCATCTTCAACGACCTCTCCGGTGGAAGAAGTACAACTCCGAAGCATTGATGAAGCCGAAGTTAATGTAGTAACCGAAGACGGACCGAACTGGATGACTCCACTTCGCAACTACTTAGGAGAAGGCGAACTCCCAACCGATAAGGTGGAGGCTAGAAAGCTCCTAGCTAAATCCACCAAGTACGTCCTGGAACAGGGAGTGCTGTATAGAAAGTCCTACCTCCAACCTCTCCTAAGATGTGTGGGGCCCAACCAAGCGAACTACGCACTGCGCGAAGTCCATGAAGGCTCCTGTGGCAGTCACATCGGAGCCCGCGCCCTATCCAAGAAGATCATGAGGTGGGGGTACTATTGGCCTACCATGTTCCAAGATGCTATCGACCTCGTCAAACAGTGTCCGAAGTGCCAAATCCATGCCACTGTTCCGAGGCTGCCACAGACCGAACTGGCCAGCATGCAAAGCCCTTGGCCGTTCATGCAGTGGGGAATAGACATCGTCGGCCCATTCGAAAAAGCTCCCGGCCAACTACAGTTCCTCATTGTAGCCATCGACTACTTTACGAAGTGGGTCGAAGCCAAACCACTGGCGCAAATCACAAGTAAAAACGCCCTAAACTTTGTTTGGAAGAACATAGTTTGTCGCTTCGGCATACCTCACGTCCTTGTCTCAGATAACGGAACCCAATTCACAGACAGGACGTTCAGAGAATGGTGTGACGAACTCCACATCCAACAAAAGTTCACCTCAGTAGCCCATCCCCAAGCGAATGGTCAAACCGAGGTTACGAACCGAACGATAGTCAAAGGGTTAAAAACCCAACTCGATAAGGCCGAAGGAGATTGGGCAGAGAACTTACCCCAAGTCTTGTGGTCGTATCGAACCACCCCCCGGACATCACACGGTGAAACACCATATACCTTGGTGTATGGAACCGAAGCGGTGATCCCGGTAGAGATCGGTTTGCCGAGCCCCCGAACGCTTAACTTCGCAACCCAAGACAACGAAGAGAGACTTTGAACTAACTTGGATTTGCTAGAAGAAAAACGAGAACAAGCCTACATACAAGAAGCTCGATACAAATAGCAAGTAGCTCGGTATTATAATAACCGGGTGAAGCATCAATAGCTCCAAGTAGGCAACTTCGTACTTTGGAATAACGAGGTCAGTAAGGCGGAGAAGCTCGGCAAATTAGAAGCCTCTTGGGAAGGACCATACCGAGTTCAAGAAGTCCTCGGAAAAGGGTCGTACAAGCTCGCCCACTTATCCGGTGAGCCCATACCCCGTACATGGCAAATTACTCACTTAAAGAGATACTTTGTATAAACGGAGAGTAATGTTCAAGTCCATTTAAGTTGTAAGAGTCGGGTCGTCTTGTTAAGTTTTGTCTTATTTCAACTTCATTCAATTAAATTTTAATTTTTCATTTACTTGCTTAAATCTTTTGCATACATTCTGCACGTCTCTCTCTCGTTTATGTTAAGTATCTCAATTTTAAAATCCTGACGAGGGTAACACAAATAAACTCCGCTTCGGAGTAACACTTAAACGCGCGTAAGGGGACCACCCCTATCGATAAATTCGACAAATAAGGAACCTAAAAGCCTTAACTTTGTTTTCGGACGAAGTGGCTAACCGAAAGCTTAAACTTCGTCTTCGATCGAAGTGGCTACATGAAAGCCTTAACTTCATTTTCGGACGAAATGGCTACCTGAGCCTAAACTTCGTCTATGGACGAAGTGGCTGCCTGAAAGCCTAAACTTCGTCACCCGACGAAGTGGCTACATGAAAGCCTTAACTTCGTTTTCAGACCCTGAGCCTAAACTTCATCTATGGACGAAGTGGCTGCCTGAAAGCCTAAACTTCGTCACCCGACGAAGTGGCTACATGAAAGCCTTAACTTCATTTTCGGACGAAGTGGCTACCTGAAAACCTAAACTTCGTCACCCGATGAAGTGGCTACATGAAAGCTGCCTTCGTTTAAAACAAAGGAATCTACCTTAGTTAAAGACGAGGATGAAAAGCTTAATTACAAGTGCAAAATTTTTCGTTTTATTTAAATGGAAAAAAAAGGTACAATTGTTACATTAAGAAGACGAGGAACCCAGAGGTTTTGGCTGACTAAAACTGAGCCAATCTCTAGCAAAATCCCTGCCAGAATTAAAGTTCAAGATATCGTCTACACTAAGCCTGCCTCTACCTCATCCAGGGGCCGAACTTCGACCTCTACCTCGAACATTTTGGCTCGCTCGACCCCGACCTCGTCCAGACGCCGACCGCCGCTCTTGACTGTAAAATTCTCGAGAATGGCGTGTGACTATCCTAGGATCAGGGTCGACAGACCTCGAAGATTCCCCTTCCAAGAACTCTCTGGAAGTACGGTCAAGCAACCTCGGATCCGAATCAGGGGTCACCGAAGTCGAAAACTCAGACTCTGACATAATACGTCGCTTCAACTTCGGAAAACGATCAAGGACTGTCTTGTAGATGCTGGCCATACGGATGAGTTCTTCAAATTCATCCCGAACCTGCCAGGAATCCTTCCCATATTGATCCCTATAGCTTCGGCACCGAGCCTGAAGTTCCTTGACTTTACTATAGGTCTCAGAAATGGTGGATCCTCCAGCTCGGTGAATAATCGCCTCATACTCCGTATGCTCCGCGACAATCTCTTTGCAAGTTTTGATGTCGTCCAAAGCTTGCTGGTATTTGTCATCGAGCTCCAGATACTTCGTATGCACTTCATCAAGCTTTTCCTGAGCAGTTCGAAGCTTCACTTCAGCCTCGATCTCGATGTTGTCAGCTTGCTTCTTCCAGTTCGAAGCATTGAGCTCGGCTACTTCTACAGCTCGGCGAAGCTCAAAAATTTGCTTCACGAAGTGAGAAGCATCGAAAAAATCGGGAGCAAACTACAAAGAATAATACAAGCAAGTTTCAACAAAAAGCCGTTTTATTTAAAGCCGAACACGGCAAATGAAACGCCACCCTAATGGTGACGAAGTACAAGGCTACCAAAAAAAAAAAAAGGAGAAAGAACACATGAGAGAGGTCAAATTAAACCCCCTCATGGTTTCCTTCATCCCTATCGACCTTGAGTTCGGCGTCGGCTTCTCCCGACCTCCCTCCAATGGCGTTGGCGGCAGGGTCCTTCGACAGTTTGGCGATCGCGGCCTCCAGCCTATCATCCATGTCGATGGGACAGCTCCGAATCGTAGTCTCCGATAGAAGGCACCTTTGCTCAACCAGCCTTTCCACCACTGGTACCTCCGCCGTGCTCTCCACCAGCACCTCGGCATATTCCCGCAGCATCTCCTCTTCAGAACATGCCTCATACCCATACTTGACCTTATCCAGGTCTGGGTAATCCTGGGCAATCAAGTCGATGACTGCGGCAGAAACCGAAGTGCTCATGGCACCTACCAATTGAGTAACGGTCCTACCAAAGTGCCGGGACCGAAAAATACGCTCAGCGAAAGCTCGGAGCATCCCACCTTGGCCAGCAACTACACGGGCCATTTTCTCCCGCTCCGCAGTGAGCTGGGCCTTCAACTCCGACACTTCGGCCTCAAGGTCAGACGCTTTCTTCTTCACTTCTTCGGTGGCGGCGATAGCCTTAGACTCCCGCTTCGCCGCCATCTTGGCCTTGGACTCGGCCGCGGCCACCTTCGCCGTGAGATCGGCCTTAGCTGCCTTGACCTCGGCAGAGAGTTTTTAGAATTTGGCGACTCCGTCAGTAATGAAGTTCGCCAGGCTTTTCAGTCCAGCCACAGCCACTTCGGCCTCCTACACAGATAATAATGTTAGAACAAACACCAGACATCAATATCTAATATACCGAATTCTACTTACCTCGGGAAAAGACATTTCCCTGTATGCGTCTTGGCCCACAAGCCGATTGCCCTCATACACCCCCACCTCGTCAATTGAGGGAAGCCGAACTCCCTCAATCTGGTGGCCCACAGTAAGAGGTGGAGGCGAGCTTGTCCGAGCTGCACCATGTTGCTAACTTTCTGAAACCCACCTAGTCAGGTCGGTCGTTTCCTCAGCCGAGGTACCAGACACCGTCTGTACCACGGTAGGAGAGGTCCTAGCCCTCTTCTTTTTCCGCTGCACCGCGGCCTGAAGATCTTGAGGATTCACTGCAAAAACACCATATATTAAACATCGGACATATAACATTTCATTAAATAGGTGAAGCAGGGCCTCACCCAAATCTGCAGACACATTGCTGTCATATGGGCTCAACCCGTACTCCGAAAGCTCGGCCTCAGAGTAATTCCTCTCAATAAGGCCGAGGTTCACCAAACTCACTTCGAGTTCGCTGATGGGTTTTTCAGCAACAGGAAGTGCGAACTTGCCCTTGGACCAAGGGTACAGAGGCATTCCTTCAGTCCGGCAGAAGAAAAATTTCTTCTGCCAGTTCGGCACTTTGGAGGGTGTATCCAGTTTAAACCTATTAAGGGGTGAAAGGTAAACCCACCCAGTCGGACCCCGCTTAGGTCTAAAAAACTTAAGCAGCAATTCTAAGTTAACCGAACCACCAAGGCGGCCGACCTCAACGCAAAATCCGACGATCTGTTTTACTAAGGGCGGCGCCAACTGTCCTAAAGAAAGTTTGAGATTCTCTAGAAGTTCGACAAAAATGTGATTCAACGAAAAACGAAGACCGAAGTGAAGATAGTCTTCATATACAGTGAAAAATCCTACTGGAGGAGAACTACCCCTATCATCTATACGTGGTAGCACGAACTCCGCCGACTCCGGAAACAAAAAATTCCGAGCCAAATTCTGCATATGCGACTCACTCATTGTGGAGGCAATTTCAAGGGCAGAATCTGACCCAACTAGGGGTAAGAATTCGATTTCTCTAAGCCTGGGAGGGACTAGCGCACGGGTGTACACATTCAACCAAACCCTCGCCGGAAAAACCCTAGACGGCGAGGGCGAAATCCCAATGTCTACCCTATCCATATCGACCGGTAGAGAAGATGAAGAAGACGACATTACGAAAAAGATACTTACTTGTTGCGGCTTTCACAGAAATTTCACGGAATATGGTGCGAATAGCGGCGGCAAACACATAACTCGGACTTAGGGTTTTCTCTCTCTAAAAGTCGGAACAGTAAATTGGGGGATATTGTTTGAAGGCGTACGTTGGAAGCTTTTATAAGCAAATCTTCCGCCCTTTCAAATCCCGCCTCTTCATCTACCCAGTAAGGACGCGACACGTGCCCTATGCGAGCTGTACTCCAACAGTCGCGACTTCTCAAATCCCGCCCATTCAAACTCGACCTCGTTTAAACGAGGCGGTATGCATTTCGACTTCGTCAAAATCTAAATTTCGACAGGGCAATGCAATTCAAGTTCGACCTCGTCTAAACGAGGCGGTATGCATTTCGACTTCGTCGAAATCTCAATTTCGACGGGGCCATGCAATTCAAGCTCGACCTCGTCTAAACGAGGCGGTATGCATTTCGACTTCGTCGAAATCTAAATTTCAACGGGGCAATGCAATTCAAGCTCGACCTCGTCTAAACGAGGCGGTATGTATTTCGACTTCGTCGAAATCTAAATTTTGACGGGGTAATGCAATTCAAGTTCGACCTCGTTTAAACGAGGCGGTATGCATTTTGACTTCGTCGAAATCTCAATTTCGACGGGGCAATGCAATTCAACCTCGACCTCGTCTAAATGAGGCGGTACGCATTTCGACTCCGCCAAAATCTGAATTTCGACGGGGCCATGCAATTCAAGCTCGAACTCGTCTAAACGAGGCAATATGCATTTCGACTTCGTCGAATCTAAATTTTGACGAGGCAATGCAATTCAAGTTCGACCTCGTCTAAACGAGGCAGTACGCATTTCGACTTCGCTGAAATCTGAATTTCGACGGGGCCATGCAATTCAAGCTCGACCTCGTCTAAACGAGGCGGTATGCATTTCGATGGGGCAATGCAATTCAAGTTCGATCTCGTCTAAACCAGGTAGTACGGATACATCCTAGCAATCCATCATGTCCTCGCTTCTATACTTTTGGGGGGGGGGATGTGATAGGATATGGCCCAGCTACTAGGCCCAAGCACCGGCCCAATATAATTGGACCTCGGCAAACAAGCTCGGCCTAGATGAGCTCGGCCCACTGAAAGGCCCAGAAGACACATCGGCCCAATACAGCAGCACAGCCCAAGAGCATAGAAGCTCGGCCGACCCACGATCTCTAACCCACGTCTGCTGATGTGGCACCCCACGACCTCGGTTGTAACTGCCACGACCTCGGCTGTAACTGCTGCTGGACGCCTATAAATAGTGATGCTAGGATAGATTGAAGGGACATTCTGTAAACTCGAGAGCATTAATATAAACTCCTTTCTCCGTGGACGTAGATTTAACCAAAAGATCGAACCACGTAAACTCTTGTGTTCTTATTTTTCTGCAAATCTACTATCGCATAAACACTCTAAAATCCACGATCGATCATAAGTTTTCTCCTGGATTTTAATTTGATTTTCACTGATGAAGATGCTGCACATAATTGCTGCACATTTTGGGGTTTAAATATATGATGCTTCAGCACCTAGATTCGTGATTGTTTGCACGAATACGAGTATATTTTTTCGTGATCGTGCACACGAACACGACTATGAGTATATTTTTTCGTGATCGTGCACACGAACACGTCTATATTTTTTCGTGAGGAAGGGCATAAATGTCATAAAACGTGTAAAGTGGATAGAATTAGGCTATTGTTTTATGATTGGCTAAAATTAACTTTTGCTTTATCATATTGGCTACTTTTGGGTATTCTCACAACTAATATATATATATATATAAAGTTTTGATACATATTAAGCAATTCATGGCATGCTACAATATGAATCTATTTTGAAGGAAGGGGTCTTTCACCATTTCTCCGGGCTTGATGAGGCGCATGAGCTCGAGATGGTCCTCGTATTACGCTTTGATCTATAGCGTAAATGTATTGACCGACAGATAGCTCTTGCCTCACTTGGTCCTTCGTCGATGTAAAAAAGACTCAAGGACTTCGGCGTACTCTCATCATCGAGAAAATTCAACATTGCAAAAAGAATAAATATAAATTATATCTCAACAATAAAAGTTCAAATATAATCCTGCCAAATTAAGTATGGAACAATCTGATAAATCATAAGTAGTGCCAAATAAAGGAATTCACACTTATGCTAAAAGGAAAAATAAAGGAAATGATTAATGAAAAATAAATTCACACTTATACAACTAATCTGTCAATTATCACTTCAAAGCATTTTTTTTTCTACCTTTTATTTACATGTTGCTTATTCATGTCTTTCTAATTCAAAACATTCTTGAAACCAGATTAAAAAAATAACATAGAATAGTTTCCACGTGTGCTACAACTTTCTTGAAGTTTATTAATTTTTTTACCGATCACGAAAGAAGCTGAGACTAAAACTCCAAAATTATAGTCATGCAATGCAGTTTTTATACTACAAATCATATTCTGTATAATTATGTTTGTTACTATTAATCTCTGGTAAAAAAAACAAACGTAGATTCTTTTCTACCCATTACTCCCTCCCTAATGTAACTCGATCCCCCAACTTTTTCTTATTTCTCACTAATTTTTTACCCCTTCGATTATTGGAAGGGCATTAGGGAAAAAAGATTTATCATGGATTTCAAGAAAAATTAACTTTTCTCCCAAACAAACAGATACGGAATGATTATTTATCTTATCTGTCCTAATCATCCCAGCCAAACGCAGTAAAAATATAATACTAATAGTTTAATATTTATTCTGGAATTTAAACGTTGACGCAATGACGCTTCTCTGGCAAAAACGGCCCTTTTCTTTCTAAACATTGAATACAGAAAACTATCACTTACATTACATTCACACACATCCTTTGAGAGAGGGAAAAAAAGAAAAAAAAAGAATAGATGGGCGCTTCTTCTTCTGTCCCAGAAAAATCCATACACGAATTCACCGTCAAGGTTCCTCCTTTTCTCCTTAATCTTTTTCATTTCTTTATGGGTTTTGTATGTTGCTTGCTGGAATCATGATTTTGTGAATTTCCTAAAAAAAAGTTGTGATTTTGAGCAGGACAGCAAAAGCAACGATGTCAATCTGAGTGTCTATAAAGGGAAAGTCTTGCTTGTTGTTAATGTCGCTTCCAAATGGTGAGAATCTTTTGTTTTGATTTTATCTCCCCCCCCCCCCCCCCCTCAATCTTCTGTTTTACGTTTTGTTTTATTATATGTTTTTTATTTTGGGGTAATTGAGTATGTTGTGATTATGTATTTGATTGGGTGAAACAGTGGGTTCACAAATTCAAATTATACCCAGTTGACTGAGCTTCACTCAAAGTACAAGGATAAAGGTTAGTTGTTTTTCAGTTAAATTCTCGTTTCGAATTCTTGATTGCTGTGTTTTGGAGGGTAGTCTTGCTCTTGCATTGTCATCGACCATGAACCATAATAGAAGATTTGTTCATCAATGTTTGATTGTTTTCTTCATATCACTTATTGAGTTTAGGAGTCCAATTGTATGATATGAGTTTCAGGTTATGCTCGATCTCTTTCTTGGATATTTTCGATACAATGTACGGATGCCCGTGTTTATAATATGATGGTGCATCTCAGGTTTTGAGATATTGGCCTTCCCCTGCAACCAGTTCTTGAATCAAGAGCCAGGAACAAGCCAAGATGCAGAGCAATTTGCTTGTACCAGATTCAAAGCCGAGTATCCCATTTTCAGAAGGTAAGCGATTTCGTTTGGTTGCATTGTGTTGGGATTTGCCTTGTCTTCTTGATCGAAGTATTTAGGATGGTATTTGATTGATGATGATGGACAGATGTAGGAGATTAATCCATGGGGATTAAAGTTGAGAAAAAAAGGGGCAAGAATTAGTTTTGAAAAGTAGTTTCTTTGCAATTTCTAGTTGTTCCCACAGTGGTTTTGGAATGAACAAACTATAACTTGTACACTCGACTCAAATCATTGCGACTGAAAAACATTGGGATTAAAGTTTTAGGATGGTACTTGATTGAAGATGATGGACAGATGCAGGAGATTAATCCATGGGGATTAAAGTTGAGAAAAAAAAGGGGCAAGAATTAGTTTTGAAAAGTAGTTTTTCTGCAATTTCTAGTTGTTCCCACTGTGGTTTTTGAATGAACAAACCATAACTTGTACACTCGACTCAAATCATTGCGACTGAGAAAAAAAGGGGCAAGAATTAGCTTTGAAAAGTAGTTTTTCTGCAATTTCTAGTTGTTCCCACTGTGGTTTTGGAATGAACAAACTATAACTTGTACACTCGACTCAAACCATTGCGACTGAAAAACACTGTCCACTGGCTAGTGGGATGAACACATTCGACAGTCCCCCTTTGTGCACCCTAGATCTGTCTGTGTTGTGATACTTTTTTTGACGTTGTTAAGGTATAGCTCTGTTAGAGTAGTGTATTGAAAGTGAATGTTTCATATTCAAATTCTAAACTAAAAGAATATCATAAAGTAGTCCCGGAAACTGGAATAGTGTATTTTGTGATAGTAGAGCAGTGTTCAAACAGAAAAGGGAATTAAAGAGTAGAAACGTAGTTCCTTAACTCCACTAAGGCACTAACCTTTAAAGATTATGGCTACTGATTTCACAAGATGATTATGTACAACTTTGATAGAATGACCTAACTGTTTGGGGGTGGTTGTGATTATGTCTACGATGGGTGGCTTTCTCACGCAGGCTGACTGCATCTCAAATTTGTACATGGCTTTATGGGGTGTAACGATGTTGTCCTAATGCTATTCAAGTATCGTTTGTTTCTTATACAAAACCGATCTTTCTGTTATAATCAGTTTGGATCTGAAGATCGACTTTCAACTACTGATGAATCCTAGTTGTACAAATGAAATGATACTCTATTGCTATAGGTAGTACCTGAAGGGTTATGTTAGCCTAATTTATATGGCCATGGTCAACAACAGAGAGGTTATTCATGTAAACTGATAGAGACTATTGAAGTTGAAATGGTCAGCTTAGGAAAATCGAAGCTGTTTGTGGCTGATATAAAAATGTTCGATGCTCTCTAAACTATAGTCTACTCTCAGGTAAAAGTGAACGGGCCAAATGCAGCACCTGTTTATCAGTTCCTTAAAGCTAGCAAAGGTGGCTGGTTCGGTTCTCGAATCAAATGGAACTTCACTAAGTTTTTAGTCGACAAAGATGGAAATGTGATCAAACGCTATGGCACGTCTACCTCACCGTTGGCAATTGAGGTCCTCTCTCTCTCTCTCTCTCCCCTCTCCTCCTCTCTTCTATCTCTCTCTGACACGGTTCTCGACGTGAATGGTTGCAGGGTGATATAAAGAAAGCCTTGGGAGAAAGTTGAAAGATTTGATCTCAGTTGAATTGTTAATCCAACAACTACATACTCTTTGTTGTATTTGATTTACTTTGCTTCGGAGCCTTTATTTGTGTTTTGTTCTCTTATTTGGTTAATATTGTTGCATCTTCTTCTCTATATCCTAATAAAATAAATAAATTCATTACTATTCACATACCCAATATTTACAGGGTGGCAGTAGACAACCAGACTACATTAAAGAAAAAGGGAAAATGTTCATTTAAATTTACCATGCTTTAAATGGTTAAAATTCCAAAATAGGTGTGAACACTAAAATAGGGTTCTATACTATGACCACTAAACTTAATTATTATTGCCATTATTTTTGAAAAAAAACAAATAAAAAATAAAAAATGGGAGGTTATCTTGAACACATCATGTTTGAGATAAGAGATAAGGTTTGGAAGCTTAGAAATGCTTCACTTTAATGCAACATAGGACATGAGTTAGCACGTGGAGTGGGCCCCCTTCACTACTTAAGATTGCAACGTTTGGGCCCATTGAGCCCACATCCCGATCCAAAAGTCCTAATCAAACTTAGCCCAAATTTCGGGTCAATGCAAAAAAATGTGTCACAAAATATGTCGCATATTTGGCCCATTTATTTCTCTCTCTCTCTCTCTCTCTCTCTCTCTCTATCTCTCTCTCTCTCTCTCTCTCTCTCTCTCTCTCTCTCTCTCTCTCTCTCTCTCTCTCTCTCTCTCTCTCTCTCTATCAATAGTTACGTAATTCTACTTGCATGAACGATCCCTCTATGATAGAAATTCTCCTCTAAATCTCTCATCCCGTACTGCCGAATTTGATGCGTTTTCTGAATATATTTGAGGTATAAAATAATAAACTGCGTTAAGCTTGGCGGAACGGATGAAGTCATATTTAAATGTCTCTTTATAAGTGAAACGGAGGGAGTGTAAAATATATCGGTATCGGTATGAAAGTAGGGTTTGTCAAATGATGAGTGGCCGGCTTATCGGAAAAGGATAGGATCCAATTGAATGCTAGTTGCACGTGACGACGCCGTTTTGAATTGCAAAGAAATTGATAGTTCCTTGTCAATTCGAAGGGGTGTGTGGCCCATTGAGGAGTTGATGGCCTCTAATCAACTGCTCCCAAGTTTTCATGTTAGGTGTTGGGATCTCTATGTTTTCATGTCTTCAAATAACTTTACTATAAAATCATTGTCAAAATAGATAAAAATAATATTATTAATTCAATTCAATTGTTTATTGGTATTAGATGTTTATATATTGCATTGCATGACTTGCGTTTAATACAATGTTATTTTTTCATATGTAATCAAAGTTCATATTTGTTAAGCCGTGAATGTGGAAATATCATTTGAATATTTTTTTTAGTAAGATTTAATTATTATTTGTAGTTTTGGTAAGTAATTGAATCCAATTTATATATAAAGAAACCGTCTCTTTTAAGTATTCATTCCGTCCAACTCCATTTGGCCCGTTTATATAATTTAATCGTGACATACTGAATATATGTAGGCCAAATGGAGCTGGATGGAAGGTATAATAAACTTTACTTATGTTTTATAGATAGCGTTTTATATATTACTGTTATTTAAGTAAAATGATGTACTTCTATCCCACATTTTTTTAACTGTGTACCATACCACAAATCACTATGCCCCATCATAAATCGTTTTATCTTTTAATCTCTATCTGATTAACTTATTTATTATAATACCACATTACCCAGTTAATATTTTATTAAAACTCATAACGAAACCGGGGGTATTATAATTCACGTATCGAATAATTGTAAGGCTATGCACGTCACAAACAAAAACTACACCTAAAAGAAAAAAAGAAAAAGCACGTATCATGCAAGGGCAGAGAATTTTGTTTATCCTTTCATTCTAGAACCTAACCTGTCAGTTGCATGAACCCAAAAGTAATGCATAAAAAATAATGTATAGATTTTTTTTTTTTTGGAAAGCAATAATTGTCATAAAACAATAATTTTAAATCATGTTGGTCAATCATTTTTATATAAACTCCAAATACATAATATAAATGGAAAGTCTTTATATTTATTGATTAATTAAACCACCATATCATATGCATATATATACTCCTAGAAAAGAAGATGTCGTATGTTGTAAGGGCAATCTAACCATACAGTATCAACCTTGTCTAATTATATTATCAAACCTTTTGTCTTTTTGCCTCTTCTTGTTCCCTATTCAATTGCATGCTCTTTTGTATAATACAAACAATATTAAGATTTATTTAGAAATAAATTATGCTATGCGATTTGCGATTAGGTAGATTCGCATAATTATTGCACGTAAAATATGCGCAAAGGAGACATAGTTAAGGTACTCAAACTCAATAGAGTCCCACTATGTATGTGTACAAATTACAAAATATAAAAGTAATCAAATTTAAAATAAATCATGTTTGATTTTGAGGATTTAGTTATTCCCACCTATCAAGAATGTTCCCCTAATCACCCTCGTCGAACTTAATGTGCCCACGGCTGCCGTGGCACTGTCACATTAATAATTTTTTTTAAGGTTCAACTTTTTTTTAGTAGAATTTAATTTTTCTAGAAAGGTTAATTTGTTTTTATAAGGTATATTAATAATATTTTTTCTTAAATATAACACCACCACATCAGCCGCGGACACATTAATGTAAAAAAAATATGGCCCCACTCCAATAGTATTGATTGCACTTCTCTATCAAGTCCATCAAATTGAGAAGGAAAAAGAAAGATGTAAATTTTAGGTAAGTAAATGCAGGTTAGAACTTAGAACCACCCTTATTCCTCCTCATTAATTTAAAAGAAATAAAAGAATATGATAAGATTTTTAAGAACTTTGAATGGGTTAATATAGGGGGTATATATATCCATAAAAAGGGGAACAATATGTCCCTCAACAAGTAGAAGTTGATAATAGGTCATTTTCTAGTAGGGCAGGCAAAGGAGACAGATTCCATAAGTTTTGCTTTGTCATCTAAATGTTTTTTCCCCATTCAAGTGAATGCACCCAAACCCCTTCAACCCTACACTAGGGCCATCAACCCTCTCACACCACAACTTCTCATTTCCATATCTTCTCTCTCTACCCTCTCTCCACATGTATATATACACACACACTACAAGCAGCATCTCATCATTCCCACTTCACAACTTCAAGAATCTTGAGTTTCTCACTTCTTCATAACCTACACACATCCAACTTCTTCTTTCATACACAAAGAAAGATGGCTTCTTACTCGGTCTTCCCAACTAGAAGCTTGAAGCAGAGATCGGTGCAACGCTGTTCGAAGCAAATGAGAGAACAAAAGGCTCGTCTTTACATTGTATGGCGATGTGCTGTGCTGCTTCTGTGCTGGCATGAATGAGGTGGATTGCATCAGTAGTTACACACACAAACACACAGTAGGGGTAGAAAAATCATACAAAGATCTTTGTGATCTTGATATGTATTTTAGGACATGGAGGAAGGATAATTTTGTAAATTAACACTAGCTTTTAATATGAAGAACTTGTTTTTCTTGTTGAAAATACATCAATGTGATGATAAGGGCAATTCAGTTTATCAGAATTTGGTGTTTATTTTGATCCAAGGGCAAAAATTATGCACACTGCTACATAAGGTAAACTAAACATAAAAATATTTATGTTTGAAATTTTTATTACCCAATTCCTAAATGATTCATCATGAGACTGCAAAAAGAAAGTCAAAAAATCTACAATCCTCTGTTTCTTGAAACTCATATTTGCAACTGCTGGCCTTTCTAACTTTAATGAGAACTATACCATCTGCTAATTCTGAACATAAAAAAAGTTTCAAAACCAAGATCCTACAAAATCCAAACTTAAACTAAGAATATGCACTCTCAAGCATTCGCTTCGCTGCTGTCAAAAAACTCCCATCCATCATTTTCATCGAAGGCTTTACAGTCTTTCCTGGTTGCTTCATCTTCAGAGGCCTTTTCATCATTTCTGTCATTTCCAGTCTTTGACTGATCATCATCTCCGACAGTCGGAATTTCAACGTGATCCGGAACCGAGCTTTTCAGTGATGAGGTCGAAGAAGCTAAAATGAAGCTGGTGCGGCTGGAGAAAAGCAATTTGTCAAGTGGAACATTTTGATCGAAGTTCTCCTTTAGCTTCTTGACGTCCTGGCATATAACAGCTAGTTCCCCCCTAGTAGACACAAAAATGAGAAAGTTACTTCTTTACAAATAGAAAAGAGTCTGATTTCTTTACCAACTATTGCTCTCGAAAGCAGAAAAGTAGCAACTTACTGCAATGTATCTACAATACGACCACGATCCACCAGAAATTCATGCAACTGTAATACAAAAAATAACAAACTAACTATGAGAAACCAAAATACACAGACCATTGAACAATAAACGGGAAGTTTGTCTAGAAATATCGTTAAAACATATCAAAGGGGAGATTCACTACCTTAGCATTGTCTTCTACTTGTTGTTTCAGATGCTTTGATTCTTGCACCACTTTGTCCATAATCGATTGCTGTTCAGCAAGGGTTTTCCGAACAACTTCTGCCTTCTCTATTTTGTTCAATTCTGCACATTTTATTTCATTCACAGCAGCAGCAAGTCGGACCTCTAAACTTTGACGCATCTATTAGAAATTGCTCAAGAAAATAAGAAAATGTGTATGATTAAGCCTGCTACATAACATGATAAAAACAAAAATAAAAAGAGTTAACTAGTCGACTTGCTATCATCTTCTTATTGACTAAATATTCAGTAAGAACGAACTCAAAATACTTAATTAGAGTGATTTAACTAAGAAAAAGAAAATGTGCTTGGGAAGCTAGAATTCACCTCATCAAGATCTGCGAGTGATTTATCCCTTTCAACCGACAGGGAGCGCACGCGAGACTGGAGCTCTCTCAACTCAGTTGCCAAGATGGCCTTCTCACCATATACTTCCCCTGCATGCTGGAAGGTATGCAAAATTGGAAAAGGTTAAACAAGGTTATACATTTGAATATTTAGAAAGAATGCTATGTTATTAGTAAAAGGAACCAGACCATGTCATGTGCCTCCTTCGCCCGTTGCAACATTTCTTTAAACTCCTCAATTTGATTCAGCATATTCATATCTCCTATTGAAGCTTCGGTCTTCGCTTCGTCTGCAGCTTGCTCCTTGAGCTCCACTTCCTTCATCATTTTCATGACAGACTCCAATTCCAAGTGCAATGTTTTCTAGTGGGGATTATATTTATAAGGCATGCATAAAATATTAAAGAAATGCCCTTAAAACTCATACTTCAACATGAATCACAAAGCAAGTCCAAAAGGTAGTTCAAAGACATCTAAACATCATATGTTCAGCAGTTCAGGAAATATGAGAATGTGAAACTAGTGATACCTTATTATTTCTTGCATCCGCAATAATTTCCTCCACAACATCAATGACATTGGTTTGACTAGGCATGGTAGCATTCGTTGTCGACTCATCTTCAGTGACAATAGCATTGCTCATATTTTCCCCACCAGAAGCAGCCTCAGACGACAAAGATGTATCCAATTTATCAAAATTACTTCCGTGCATGTCAGGCACCCCCACGAGCTCGCCACTGCTCTCCAAAGTAGTAGAAGATATGTCATGAGCTGTC
This sequence comes from Mentha longifolia, assembly GCA_001642375.2. NCBI lineage: Eukaryota > Viridiplantae > Streptophyta > Magnoliopsida > Lamiales > Lamiaceae > Mentha > Mentha longifolia. Next base: position 37,247,417 of record CM038113.1, read on the forward strand.
CCATCACTAACATCCCCCTTTTCCTCAATACAACCTATTTTCGATTCAATGACCGAAAATGGTTTCTCTATTTGAGGGTCACCCAAAACTTCGACTTGATGAGTCTCCACTCTATTTTCACCCATCACCACCAAAGATTCGCCTTGAGAGTGGACATTAGCATTCATATTCATCCTATCCTCACGAGTTCCCATTGAAAACATTAATTCAGCAGTACCATCATCCACTACATGATGCCCTGCATACTCATCATCCCAACTCGAAGAAGGTTCTCTGTTTCCACTAACAAAACTACAATCATTCTGCATTCGAGTTAAGGTCTCTGTACTGACATAGGAGCCACCTGATTTGAACCAATAGGGCAAGTCCAGCAGTTAATACTTCAATAATTATACAAGAAAAAATACAAAAACGTGTAGAAAAATATATCTGTGCAGCAGATCAAGCTACCAATAAATCAAGAATCAAATGTACTAAGTACTAACCCTCCCCATAAACACTCCGATTGAAAGGACTATTTGGTGCAGATCTTTCGGTGAAGAAAGGAATGATCTCCTCCACCACTGCTGCAACTGCTGCATCAACATCCTTCCTATGCTCTATAGCAACAGCTCTAAGAGCTCGAGCATCGACCTATCACCAAGAAATTCAAAAATAATAATAATAATAATAATAATAATAATAATAATAAAAACAATAGGCTCTTCTTCTTCAAGAGATACTGTAAAAGAATCACTGGAAACAAACCCTCATGCTATTTTTATTTTTATTTTAAAAAAAAAAGGATCTTCATGAATCATCATAAAACTCAATTAAACCATTCCACTTTCATTCAAGAATCTCTTGCAAATTAACTAAAATTCAAATAAGGCCTTACCTGCGGAAAAAGTTCTTTCAATGAAACGTACACTTTCGTGAAAGGCATATCCAAAGCCTGAAAAAATCAAGACAAATAACATAAAATTGCCGTTAGATAATCAGACTAAAGCTCTTAAATACACCCTTTCAAAATAAAAATAAACAGAACTCATCAGCTTCAAAACCCCTGTCCCCTAAACCCCCGATCAACGTTCGTGGATTCAAGTGAACCAGATAATGATTTAATCGGAATTCTAACAATCGCAGCAATTCAATTAAATGCAGAAAATAATATGTGACCTTTAGCCTCCTTCCAGAATCCAGAGTGAAACGAAACGCAAACAGGTATATATGCAGACTTTGTCAAAATCCGACCCCTCAAATTACAATGCTCGTTGCTCGAGGAAAAAAATCGTATAAATAAAATAATAAAAAAATCCCGAGATGAAACGAAAAAAAAAAACCTAGATAGGGGAGATCAACTTCTTACGTGCGCAAGATAGCAGCTAGATTATGCATATCGTATTTTTGTTTTAGAAGAAGATTATACGAATCTTATATACATATACGGGCCATGACTGATGACTCCATATATAAGTTTATACTAGTATAATAACAATAACAATAACAATAACAACAATAATAATAATAACAATACTAATATTAAAAATATAATACTCCTATAAAGGGCTGCAAACGAGCCGAGCCGAGCTGAGTATTGGCATTCTTAAGTTCGGCTCATTTAATATTTTATATGCTCGGGCTCGGGTTCGACTCGTTTAATATTTTACATGTTCGGGTTCGGGTTCGGCTCGAGGTATAAACTATGAGTTCGATCGAATTCATCTCGAGTTCAGCTCGCTAAATATTTGATAAATGGTTCGGCTTGAGTTCAGTTCGGATTTGAGCTCGGATCTAGCTCGTGAAAAGCTCGGATTTTATTTTAATTCGAGCTCGAGCTAGAACTCGATTTTGAGCTTGTTTAGAAGACATGATTTGAAAATATTTTCTTTTAACATTCCAAATGAATATAAACTAAAATGAAATTCATCAAACTAAAATTAAAGGTATTTAATACTATAAAATAATAAATAAGAAAATGTATAATATAATAAATGAGTTGATGATAATTGGTAATATATATTAATGTTATAAGTTAATATTTTTTAATAATAATTGTTGTGTAGTACCTAATTAGCTTTGGTTGTGATTTAAAATTAATTTTATCCATAAATGCTAAAGCTCGTCTACAAGCTCGATTAGATGTTTGATTAAGAGTTCGTATACAGATTCGTGAACAGGCTCGCGAACATGTTCGATTAATATATGAGACGAACACGTTCGCGAGCAAAACGAGTCGAATACCCTAGAGCTCGAGCTCGACTCGTTAAATTAAACGAGCTCGAATTCGGGCTTGAAACTCGGCTCGTTTGTTAACGAATTCGAGTTCGAATGAGCTTTTTCCGAGTCAAGCATCGAGTAAGTCCCGAGTAGCTCTGCTCGTTTGCAGCCCTATATTAAACTATAGGGTAATGCTTCAATGCTTACCATAGACACGCTTAATATGCCTACGGATAACCTTGGCAATGATATACAGTTGCCCCCCTGATCAGAGATATTGATCCCTTTTATTATTTTATAACCTCAGATATCAATATAAATGAGGTCAATATCTCTGAGCCGGAGGGAGTAGTATATAGGTAAGTAAATAAAAATTATACCAAAATCATCAATATGTTATACGTTCCGTTGCGCATTCGAAGCACCACAACGATTCACATGCCTACGTGGCGTCTCCTACAGCCTCCATTCATATTTATCTAAAATCTATATATTTATACATATTGATTATTATTTTTATATATTAATATATTGATTATTATAATCTATATATATTATACATAAAATTTAAAATTTAATTATGAGGATTGGAAGATTTGAACTCATGATCTCCCACATAATAGATTATAATTTATACCACTACACTACATCACTAAATAATACTTATTTAAGGCTTACAATATAGAGACAAAAAACTATCTACCTATTTAACTCTAAGTTTATTAACTTATACCTACAACTTAAAAAAACTTAAAACATACTTAAACTTTTAAACTACTACCCAATATACCCATACTTTTTGTTTTTTTGCTTTTTCCCTCCTCTTTCACTCACCACATACAAATATGTCTACGGATAACCTTGGCAATGATATACAGTTGTCCCCCTCATCAAAGATATTAATCCATTTTATTATTTTATAACCTTAGATATCAATATAAATGAGGTCAATATCTCTGAGCCGGAGGGAGTAGTATATAGGTAAGTAAATAAAAATTATACCAAAATAATATATTATACGTTCCGTTGTGCATTCGAAGCACCACAACGATTCACATGCATACGTGGCGTCTCCTACGGCCTCCATTCATATTTATCTAAAATCTATATATTTATACATATTGATTATTATTTTTATATATTAATATATAGATTATTATAATCTATTTATATTATACATAAAATTTAAAAATTTAATTATGAGGATTGGAAGATTTGAACTCATGATCTCCCACATAATAGATTATAATTTATACCACTACACTACATCACTAAATAATACTTATTTAAGGCTTACAATATAGAGACAAAAAACTATCTACCTATTTAACTCTAAGTTTATTAACTTATACCTACAACTTAAAAAAACTTAAAACATACTTAAACTTTTAAACTACTACCCAATATACCCATACTTTTTGTTTTTTTGCTTTTTCCCTCCTCTTTCACTCACCACATACAAATATGTCTACGGATAACCTTGGCAATGATATACAGTTGTCCCCCTCATCAAAGATATTAATCCATTTTATTATTTTATAACCTTAGATATCAATATAAATGAGGTCAATATCTCTGAGCCGGAGGGAGTAGTATATAGGTAAGTAAATAAAAATTATACCAAAATAATATATTATACGTTCCGTTGTGCATTCGAAGCACCACAACGATTCACATGCATACGTGGCGTCTCCTACGGCCTCCATTCATATTTATCTAAAATCTATATATTTATACATATTGATTATTATTTTTATATATTAATATATAGATTATTATAATCTATTTATATTATACATAAAATTTAAAAAATTAATTATGAGGATTGGAAGATTTGAACTCATGATCTCCCACATAATAGATTATAATTTATATCACTACACCACATCACTAAATAATACTTATTTAAGGCTTACAATATAGAGGCAAAAAACTATCTACCTATTTAACTCCAAGTTTATTAACTTATACCTACAACTTAAAAAAACTTAAAACATACCTAAACTTTTAAACTACTACCCAATATACCCTTACTTTTTGTTTTTTTGCTTTTTCCCTCCTCTTTCTCTCACCACACACACAGACACACGCACACCCACACCCACTGACCCACACAGGAACACGCACACGCCCATGCCCATGCCCATGCCCCCCCCCCCCCTTATCTCTTTTCTCTTCTCTCATTAGACACACTCTCCCTTTTTATTTTAGTATTTTATATTTTCATTTTTGTTCTATCCTCTCTTCTCTTTTCTTTTATATTTTTTTTTCAATTTTTATTCTCTGTTTTTTTAATCTTTTTTTGTATTCCGTTTTTTTTAGTTTTAGGTTTTTTTTTTTTTTTCAAAATAACTTTACAAGAAATTGTCAAATATCTTACATCTCTAGCTCTTTTGGTAAGAGTTTAACAATTTCTTACCAATTCACTTGTTAAGAAATTTGTATCTGTGGTCATAACTTCGTAAGAAAATTAAATTTTCTTATCTAATACAAGATACAATTCGTATTTTCTTACCATCTTCACTGTGTGTTTTCTTCAACTCGTTTGGTAGGAATTTGACAATTTTTTATGTGTGATCGTAAATTTGCTAAGAATCATGAATTTATTACCATATTATTTGGAATGAAATTTGTATGTGTGATCGTACAATTTTATGTATGGCCGCAACTTAATACGAAATCTTAATTTTTTACCTCTAACTTTGGTTAGAAAATATCAATTTTTTACCAAATTTCTACAGCAACAATAGATAAGAAATATCGTAAATTTGTATGTACGGACCATAATTTGGTAAGAAATATCTAATTCTTACCTCTAACTTGATAAATTTTTTATTAAAAACCTAATATTTAGTGTGAATTCGTATTTTCTTACCATCATTACTGTATTTTATTAAATTGTATGTGTATCGTAAATTTGTATGTGAGTTAGTAAGCAAATATCAATTTCTTACTTATTATTTGGAAAAAAAAAATCAAAATAATTTGATAAGAAATTGATAATTTCTAACATTTTCCAACTTAATTGGTAAGAATTTGGCAATTTCTTATGTTATACTAATTCACTTGAAAAAAAAATTACTTTCAGTTTTTACTTTGTATTAAATATGTAAGAATTTGATAATTTCTTATATTTTATTTGGTAATAATTTGTTAATTTCTTACATTTTCTAAAACGTCTTGTAATAATTTGTACATTTCTTACATTCTTAAACTTGATCGGTAAGAATTTGTCAATTTGTTATGTCTAAGTTGGTTAGAATTTGTTAATGCCGATGCTTAAGCCGTACAAAAGCGAGCGCCGCACGATATATCGAAAATCCCTCAAAGTTGATGCAGCTCAAGAACTGTTTGCCTTCACATTCGACCCCACCGAAAGCAATAAGAGGAGGACCGAGGGAAGAAGAAGAAGACAGCCACGTGGAAAATCTAACATGATTATAGTCATGACTGCTATGTTTGACTGAAGATATTATACGAAAATGATAAAATCTTACTGCGATAATAATGAGAATTGATCAATTCTTATGTTCTGTGGGTGATATTTGTTAGAATTCTTAAATTCTTATCATAATTATGTTAAGAAAAGCATTGTAGCTTTAGACTGTAGTCTAAAAGTATCTAAATTTATATATGAATTATTACATGCATTTTACCCGTTTGAATTCGTACTATCATCATGGTTAGAATTAATAATTTCTTATGGCTTGTGATTGCCCATGGTTAGAAATGATAAATTCTTACTGCTATAATAATGAGAATTGATCAATTCTTTGGTCGTATGGTAAATATTTGTTAGAATTCTTAAATTCTTACATGTTGTTTACCCGTTTGTATAGTTAGAAAAAAAAATTCTTAAAGTCTTAAATTCTCAAGTGCATCAAAATCAAAAGAAAAAAAACAAACAGGAACTAAAATCTCCAAGGATAACAAACTCTCATTCAATAAAGTCAAAATAATAGGTAAATTGCAAACCATCAAACCACATAAGTCAAAAACTACTAAATTCCAACTTGAATCATTTTAACTTCATGTGTAGTGAAAGAATCGAACAAAAAACTACTAAATTCCCACCATCACCTAAACCAAATGAAACGAAGGATGTGCCAATTCCATTACTTCTCTATAAAAAGAAAGGAGGCTAAAGAACAAATTGTCGTCTTCAATACAGGAGTGAATGAATCAAATTATCAAAAGAAAGAAAGAAAGAAGAAGAAAAAAAAGAGAAACACAAATGTGTATGCAACACCATTGAAGAATTCACGCACACACCCCACAATCCCCTCCACGCACACACATCAATAGGCAAAAAATGATGAATAATCCACATGACTCAGCTCTCCTCTGTATGTTCTCGTCTCTATCTTCTCTCTCCCTCTCTTTCTCTTTCAAATCTCTTCTTTGTTTCATTTGCTTCTTTCAATTCTCTTGCCTCCTCTCTTCCGAGAAGCGAAACGGCAGCTGCTACGCCCTTGGAGGTCGTTGTCTCCATGTTGGAGCTCTTCCACTTCTTCCCCTTGTTCAGCTCCTTGCTGACACCACCACGAAGCCACCACGCCGCCATCGTTGTTGGAGAAACACAAATGGTAGAAAATGGGAAAAGGAGAGAGAGAGAGAGAAGAGAATATAAGAGTTTCAGAAATGAATTCAAAGAAAAGGGGGGAGGGGATTAATGATGGAGAGAGGAGAGAGGAGTTAAGGGTAAATTGGGGATAATTTTGAAAGTTTAGGTAGAATTTGATTTTTCTTAAGTTGTAGGCAAAACTTAATAAACTTAGTGTTGAATAGGTATTTGGGTATATTTCCTCTATTTTCAATTTTAGTTAATCAAGCTAAACTGTTTTTGACAATATTTTGGCTCTGACACCATTTCGATTTTGAGGTGGCCCGCTCAAAAGTTTTTGATATTTTTTTTAGTTTGTATCGATAATCACAATTGACAAAATTTTGTAACGAAAATATATTTTAATTTTTAAACACAAAATCGATTTTGAGATGACCCATTAGCCAATAAATTTTCTAAATCTTTTAATATGTATAGATAGCTATAATTATCAAATTTTTGTAACAAAAAGTATATTTTTAATTTAAAACAATTGATAATAATTAGACATAAAATGAGCATCGTGTGTTATTTTCAATTCGGATTGGCTAAATCTTTTTTTGTGTTAAAATATTTTGGCCCTAATACTATATTGATTTTGAGGCAGCCCATTGGCCATGAAAAATTTCATGATGGAGATTTCCTTTGTTGATTTGAATTTTTTTATTAATACGTATAAAGGACAACTACTCGATAAATATTACACCGCATTAAACTATTTTTCTAATAAAATTTAATCCGACTTTGTAACACATATTCTCAAACAAATTATCATAATACTATTTTTCAGTTCGGGTTGATCAGGCTAAATTAATTTTTAGTAAAAATAGTTTTGCCCTAACACTATTTCGGTATTGAGGTGGTCCGTTGGCTAAGAAGTTTTTAATTTTTTTTTTTAGCTCTATACTATTTCGATTTTGAGGTGGTCTGTTAGCCAAAAAGATTTTAAAATGCTCTTATACATTGCAGCCTTGGGCCCAAACTGAGTTGAGGCGCTCATGAGTTGAGGTGGCCCGTCCGCGCTAGCCGCTGCCGAGGAGTTGGTGAACATGAAGGCAGGTGGCTCTTCCGAGCCCGATCGTGGGGATGCGGGACGTGCTAAGGACAAGGGAAAAAGTTGGAATAGAAGGCTTTCAACGACCCAACGCTGGTAGTGCGGCGAGTCACACTTCAGGGCGGGAACAAATTCTGCAGGTGCTTCATATGTGATGGAGACCACCGGATACGTGAATGTCCGAAGCGGGAAGGCCAACGTGGGGAAAGTTGAATGTTGTGGTCGCTGAATCCGTGGAGGAGGAGGCTTGGGTCAACATGATGTAGTACATTTCGAGTATGCAAATGTTGGATGAGGGTCAGGACTGTACCGAAAGTGGCCGTGGGGAGCCAGGGAAGGACATGGTGATGAAACAGCCAAGTGTGGGCCGGGTGCTCACGTATGCAAAAGTCTTAGCAGGAGTGATAAGCCTATAATGGCGATAGAGGCTACTTCGAGTGTGCCTTAACTCCAAAGAAGAAACGCAGAAGGAAGAAGAAGATAAAAATTCCAATATTCATTCCTGCTCGTCTCAATACACACTTGCCCCTTTTAACTAAAGAAACCCTTTCTAAACTTGGGCTTGGGCCTACTAGAAATAACACATAAATATAACACTAAGGGCTTAACATTTAGCCCACTCAAACCATCACAATTCACCACTTACTTAAATAATTGTACTAATATAATCCATAACATGATCGTATCAACTCTTCGCCCCTTCAAAATCACCTTGTCCTCAAGGTGGAGATTCAAATATTTAACATAAACTTCTTTGAGGGCATAAAGCTTGAAAGTTGTTCTCCTCTGAGCCACGTGAGCGAGTTGTTCCACAACAAAATTGATTTTCTCACCAAATTCTTGTAGAAGCAATAGTGGAAAGTCATCAAGCTCCATAATTCTTTCACCAACGTTTTCTTCCTTAGCAAGCATACAGTTAATAGGATTGATATCTATGAATGAAGGAAGCACATGAGTATCGTGAGCAAAATAAGCATCCGAAGTCTTCAATTTTTCTTCTTCGTTAGCTTCAATCTTGCACTTAAATTCACATGTACTAACTTCAACAAATTCTGTATCCAACTTAGGACTACTACTTCCGTATTCACAACAACCACATTCTTTGCCCGGTGATGATCCTCTTGAATAGGAGAATTTTCTTCTTCGTCATCTCCTATGAGCAGGTGATATTTTCCCTTGCATTGATGATTAGATGCCCCTTTCTCGTTGCAGTTGTAGCAGAACCCACAATCGCGTTTATCTTTGGTTTCAGCTTGAGATAATCTCTTGACGTGAAGAGTAGGGTTTGCAGATGGCGGAGGCGGCGCTTGAATCGCTATATTTGGGTAAGGTTTGAAACCAGTCGAAGTCGAAGGATTAGCATTTGGGTTGGACGCTCTAGAAGAAGGTGGGGATGGATTTGGCAGAGGGAAGGATGGATTTGTTGGTGGTGGGTGGCCATGAGAGTGAGATGAACCGAATGGAGCAGACTTTAAGGTGGAAATTGAAAATTAAAGAAAGGATTCAAGACCAAAGCACTCTGATACACCTCGATCACGCGACGTATCGAGGATTACGCTTCGAGTGCGCAACAACTCCAAATCTTTTCTAAGAGGAGCCAAAATCCTAAGATTTCCAAGAGATAATTATATTTCATGATAAAATTCATAATACATCACTTGTCCCCTTTTAAATAAAAGAACAACCCTAAAGTACTTGGACTCGGGCCTAATAAAACTAGCGATTAACATTTACTTTGGGCTTAACACATAGCCCAAATAACTATACTAAACTAGACTATTAAATAATAAATAACAGAAGTAAGGGTCGTATCAACTTTTCGCCCCTTCAAAACCACCTTGTCCTCAAAGTGGAGGCTCAAAAACTCCTTGTAGACTTCTACGAGTGCATAGAGTGTTAAAACGGAGCCCCTTCTTTGAATCACAATGGAAGAAATACCACCAACAACTGTATTCTTCTCCTCGAGTACAAGTGTGAAACATTGTGGCAAATCTTTGCTAAACTCAGCATCGAAGGGCCTAATTTTTTCCTTTCTTAATAGTCTCAAATTGCAGCACAAAATTAGTGTCATTCATGTCCATCTTGCAGCCAAATTCACATGCACTGACTTCAACAAATTCTGCTTCCAACTTAGAATCAGCCACTACTTCCATATTCTCAATAACCACATTCTCAATAACTTTTGACTCCACATAATCAAGCAGCGGAGCATTCTCAACAATCTCCATTGGTGCATTAGAATCTGCCAAATCATCAACCACCATTGCTTTTGTTTCCAATTCAGAACACTTCAACTCATCGCCTTCATTATTCTTCACAAGCTTCAAACCTTCTAATCTAGATTCAATTTTTGATCCAAAACAAAATTTTACTATTTGCAAGAAGCTGATCCAACTCATTAATAAGCAGTTCGTCTCAAGCCATTGAAACCACGCCAATGCTTTTCCATCCAAATAATAAAACACTAATGAAAGTCGTTTCTCATCAGGGAGATTGCGAAAAGTGAAATATTTATTTATTCAAGAAATCCACTCATAAGCTTTTTCATCTTCTCCACCAAACTTAAAAGAGTCTAATATTGTGGAAGATCTAGCTGACTAGCTCCCTTCCGGAACCTAACAATTCAAACATCTCTTAGCTCTCAAAAAAATATCTCAAATGAATCCCTCTTACTTTCAATAGAAATCCAGGAATCGAAATCAATTTGATCTCTCTCTCTTCTTCTTTTTTTCTTTTTTTTTTTAAGATCTATCACAATCAGCCACAAAAATAATCCAACTCCAGTTGATCAAATTCCAAATCCACGGCAATAAATTCACCCAACAAACTCGCACTAAAATATCATTAATCCTTACGCCAACAAACAACTCCCAAAAACATGAACTCAATTCAATAACCAAAACTTTTCATATTTTTTTGTTTTGGTTGGAACCCAAACAATGAAAAATGTCTATCAATAATCACGCCAAAACCATGAAAATTGGGTAATAAAGGGCAAAGTGATATCAATTACCAGGATTTTACGAAGTGTAACTCAAACACAGCAACAATATTCACCTCTGAGCAGATTCCCAACAGCCCTTGCTTCACGCCTCCACCTCTTCTTCTCGTTCGACCTTTTCTTCTTTTCTCTCTCTCTCTCTCTCTCTTTTTTTTTTTCCACTTACTTAAGTTTGCAGCCGCAATTCTAAATCAAGCACCGCCACCAAAAAAATCTCGCACAATCAGACAATTTTCAACCTCCACACCAACATATACCAAGATACCCCTCTCCTACCGATCAATAGGGGAGAGCACTATTAGCCGAAAACCGAACCGAAATCGAACCGAAATAAAAATTCGGTTCGGGTTATTCGGGTTTTTTCAGAATTTCGGGTTTATTCGGTTTTGATATTCGGGTTTCGGGTTCGGGTAATTTTTTTTAAAACCCGAAACCCGAATTTATATATATTAAAATTATTATTAATATAGTATATATATATATATATATATATATAAAATTAATAAATTAACTAGGTTTTCAACTTCTGAGTTCTAATTCATAATTTATAAAATTATTATATATATATAATTTATTATTGATAGGGACTATGGATAATTTTGAAGGTTGTAATATTTATCAATGGACTATGGATAATAGGCATTGTAATGGATTATGGGTAATTTTGCTATTATAAATTGTAGTAAAATCATTATTAGTATTGAGTTTGGATGAAAATTAGTGTTGATTAAATTTATAAGTGAATAAAGCAATATATATATTTTCTATATTTTAAAATAATTCGGATTTTCGGGTGAAAACCGAAAAAACCGAAATTAGTTTCGGTTTTTCGGGTTCGGGTTCGGTTTTTAAATTCGGGTTCGGGTTTGGGTGTATTTTTCAAAATCCATTTTTTTTCGGTTTTTCAATTTTTACTAAAAACCCAATCCGAAACCCAAATACTCACCCCTACCAATCAAAGGATGCGAAAAAAAAAAAACACGAACTAATTTTTTTTTCAAAATAAAATAAAAAATAGATTTGATACCTCAAAGACATATCTCACTCCGAGATCTCTCAGTGAAAGCACCAATTGATACGCCTCGATCATGCGATGTATTGAGGATTATGCTTCGAGTGCACAACAACTCCAAATCTTCTCCAAGAGAAGCCAAAATCCTAAGGTTTTCAAGAGATAATTCTATTTCATGATAAAATTCATAAAACATCTATAATATCCCGCATATTTATTTAAGTTAATTAGAAAATTATTTTAGTTATATATTTAATTAAACCATACTAATTAAATATTAGTATTTGAAACGAGCCTGCTTTGAATTAGAATTTGAGCTGCGTAAGTTGAATTCAATTCAAATATAAAAGCTAAGTAGGCCATTTATTTTATTGGTGAGATGGCCTTATTTCCAAAATTATTTGAGCATAGCTCATCTAGAACCATTTAAGCCAAGCCCGACAAAATTTATTAGTTTACTCGAGTCGACCTACTCGTAAATTAGAAGTGGACCAAGACCGTTTCGTATTAAATTTGACAAGCCTATTAAGAATCAAGTTTGGGCCAAGCCACCGGTTAAGAGAGTATTGAAGAAAAGAAGTTGAATCAAGCCAATTACCAATATATGATTCTAACAAGGTCCAATGGCCAATCCCAAATTCTGAACACAATGATGTACAAGAATAAATAAAGAGAATCAGTAAACAATTAAATAAATTGTTTTATCTTCTTAGCTAATTACATAAAATGAAAATCCCAAATAAATACATTAATCATAACCAATAAAAGCTATTATAATTCAATCTCAATTAGAGTAATGATGGCTGATTATGGGGAATGAAAAATTGGAACCTACACAGCCACCCTAGCTAACCCTCTTTTGCCTCCTCCATTACTCAATCTCTGCAGCCCCTTCCCCTTGAAAAACTCCACCCAATCTGCAGCCCTCTTTTCTCCCATTGCCATGATGGAAAATTCAGCCTCCATTCATATAGCAAAGTCTTCCATCCTCCCTGCACAAACACATCACATTAAGCACGCAAAGATCAGAAACAAGAGAGTGAGAATCTGAGTAAGAAGGAAGGCAAGAGAGGAAAACAAGTAAGTAGAGGGAGAAGGAACAGCAACCATTTCAGCCCCGTACCAGCTCTCAAGCCCCAAAACCTCCATTTTCTTTTCTTCTCAAGGTAACACCTCTAAAACAACCATTCTTGAAACCACAACCTGCTTTTCTCCATCATTTTTTTCTTTATCCTAAGACTAGCCAAAAACATTGGAAACAATAGGCATGCTCACTATGTTATTTTGTCCCAAATACAAGTTACAAACACTCACCAACTCGCCACAATCAGTAGAGAGGGCGAACTTGAACGAGAATAAGACAAGAGAGAAGAAAAGAAGGGAGAAAGAAAGCAGATTTCAAGGGAAAGAAACTTAGCAGTCCCTCAATCACCCCAAATCTTTCATTTTTCCTCCAAGAAAACTGAGAGAAGAAAGGGGCAAGGTCTAGAATAAGGACACGGCAGGAAGAAGGGAGGAGAAGGACTTAGAGCAGCAACGTTTCAGCCCTCAAACTTTCCACCTTCAACTTTCCAAACCAGTAAGTTACCCAACTACACTTCAGTTTTTCTTTTCTTTTTTTTAAATTTACCTAAGTATACCATGGAGAGAAAACTAAGAAGCCTTCTATGAGCATACCTTCTAACCAGATTTCTTCATTCACAAAATAGAACCACAACATTTAACCTCATAAGAGCAGACAACTAAAGCAAGAGATTAGCCACAACAGAAAAGTTGAAAACAAGAACCTGAAGCATGTTAAACACCCACAAGCATGCTAGTGTTAAATTTCCAAAGGAATTAACTCTCACTTGGATTCGAACAAGAGAATTCCAAAGCATATTATAACTATGAATTCTGAAACATTTCTTAAGTGCTAAATTACAGCAATAAGCAAGGACAACCCTAAACCTAAACCAAACGAATTCTTAATTCAGAGGCATGAGGAAACATTCTGAAATATTACGAATTAAACAACTAACATCAAACGAAAGAGGGAGAAAGAGGTTGTACCGAAGTGAGGGATTTTTTTTTCCTCGTCATTGAAGTCGAGTCGCAGTGGCGGCGGTTCTGAAGCTCTCAAGGACGAAAAGCGGCGACGGTTGAAGCAGCGCGATGCCGGAGCCGAAGGATGGCGATGGAGCTGCAGACACTACGCCTAAACAGCATCCACGTCTTCATCATCTTCGAAACCTGCGAACAGAAAACAAAAGCAATGATATTAAATAAGATTAATAAAACAATAAACAAAATTTATGAATAATCGAAGAAGAAAAACATCGCCGGAATCGAAAAAGGAAAAGGCGGAGGGACGAACGCGGGAGTTACGCCATCGCAGCGCGTCGGGCGGAGGAACGACGGCCGGCGACGACGCCGTCTCACCGCTAAGGAGCAGCAGGCGCAAGCTCGACGCAAATGGCCGGAATCCGAACCAGCGTCGAGAACAGCCAATCGGAAGGAACTACCGCCGGAAAATCGGGAGAAATCGAGTCGAAGACACGGCTAGAGGCTGAAATCGAATTCAGCCCTAATCCCCGATTTAGGGCACGATTTGGGAGAAATTTCGCAGAAATGGAGAAAGGGACGGAAATCTGCGGAATCAGAGAGAGAACGCCGGTGCACCGGCGATTGAAGACGCCGGCGGCCGGCGAATCGGGAGCAAACAACTGCGGAGGTAAGCGGCGGTGAAGAAGATTGAGGAAGAAGAAGAAATCGTGATTCAGAGAGGAGGGTCGAGCGTGAAAGAGGGAGAGAACGGGGCTGGGTGCCTGGGTTTGGTTTTGTTGACCCGGGCCGGGTCCGGGTCGATTACGGCCGGGCTGAATCGGAATATGGGCTGAATCTGGGCTGAAGAAGAAAGCGGGCCAGAGCTCAATTTATGGTGGGCCTATTATTAGTTCAAGTATGGGCATATTGGTTAATTCTCTTTGGACCAAAGATGAATAAACCCAAATTTATTTAATTAATCTCCTAACCCAATACTTAATAAAAATAGAACAAGTTATCCATTAATTAAAAGTTTAAAGTGAGATTACTCACTCGAGTAATTAATCAAATTTCTATAATTTAACCAAGAGCGTACTACTTACAAAGTTAATTGATTAAGGTAATCAATTATAGTCAATAATTGAAAAGCCTCTCAATTAATTAAGAAGAACTTTAATAATAATAATTATTAAGAAAATTCTTAATAATTTAAGTAATAGTAGTAGGGCTTCTTTAAAGACGATTATCGATCAAAACAAGAATCTCATTTCGATTCTTTAATTAGGGTCAAACAAAAGGAGGTCGTAGCGGCGGAAGCACCTCAGCTATCGAGGTGGGCTTTCTTAAAATAAAATAAGTTTTATTAGCTGATGTTAGCTCTTTTAAAGAATTGTCATGCCATAAAGTTTTTAAGTTTTTGTATGATGCCTATCTGTTAAATGGCCAAGGCCAAAGTTATAAGAATCGAATTCGGGTCCTTGTAAGGCGGCGGTCTTACCTGGATTACGTGCACGCCGTGGCAGGGCACCCTTTTAGGGTGTGCCGGTCCGGCATCCGTGGAAGGTGTACAACTTCCCGGGTGTAATTAGTTCAGATATGGCTAAGTACTAAAGAACACAAATTGCAGCCGCTTTAAGTTCAAGTGTTTTAAGTACACATAGGCCTCTTTCACAAAACCCTATGTGATACTCTTGCATGGCTGACAATTAAAGAAAATATTTTGGCAACGTGTCCACTGGGTACCTAGAGTACTCAGCCATGTACATATTTCTCATGTGCAGCTTGAGCGAATTGGAGTGAAGTGCGGTGGAGCTTTTGTCGAATCTACGAAGTCGAAGTCTCTTGGTGGTGCATGTCTTCATACATGCATCCGTTTCCGCTGTGCTCACTTGAATGTTAATTCGATTTGGTTGTAATTTGATGACGCCATCATTGCACTTTGTACAATTTGTTAGTTCCTGAACTCCTTTCAAGTCGAGTTATAAATTCTCCATTTCGTCATTTATTTCTTGATCTTCGTATTATTTCTTTAAGTCACGAATTACCGAGCTAAGCTATTAATTAGCAAAGCGCGGTCGTGACAACATCACTTGTCCCCTTTTAAATAAAAAAGCAACCCTAAAATACTTGGGCTTGTGCCTACTAAAACTAGCAATTAACATTTACTTTGGGTTTAACACATAGCCCAAATAACTATACTAAACTAGACTATTAAATAATAAATAACATAAGTAAGGGTCGTATCACACTCTAGTTTGATTTGATTGATTAATTTCTCTTAAAAATAAGTAGCTAAATTTCTTAACTTTCAATTGCATGGATGCATAATAGTATATATTATGATTTGAGTCGTTGATTATAATCAGTGGCGAAGCCACATATAACTTGGGGACCCACCCTAAACAATTTGTAATTTTTTTTTAATATTGTCATTTTATATAAATTAAGTGGAAAAACACCACGAGCAGAAAATAAAATCGCAGAAAAATTGTTTCTTAAAATTTCGAACTCGAAATTTGATGTAATTAAGTTCCCGCTAACGATTTTTTTACTAGCTATGCCACTAATTCCAATTTGTCTATCAATCCATGATTTGTGGCTTTGGAACTTAATTTCATGTATTCCAATATTAGTGAATGCAAGATATATAGGATCAAAGCTTTAATTGTTAGTATTAGATCTCAAAAGTCACAATACTTATTCTTGCTAATAGTAGAGTTAAGAATTTCAATAAGTTAATGGGTGTTTGTAATTTTATCTTGAAACATAGCGGAAATAAGTAGGTTCTTAACTTCTTAATCATAGTGTTCTAAAAGTCGTTAGACGCTAGTAGGGTGGTGGGAGAGCGATTAGTGTCTAGGCGGACTAGGCGGGAGTCTAGGCGGTGCCTAGACGGATTAGTATAAAATCAAAGTCTACGTCAAAATTTTCATATATTTAAACATGACATCCATAAGTTAAAGTATAAAATCCATAATTTTTCAACTATAATTTAATTTTACAGTCCTTCAAGCCCCGACTAGCCCGTCTAAACTCTTTTAGGACTACCTAAACATGCCTATGACCACCTAGGCACCTGCCTAGATGCCAATTAATTTACCGCCGCCTATAGAAAACCGTCTTG
Organism: Mentha longifolia; assembly: GCA_001642375.2. Lineage (NCBI taxonomy): Eukaryota > Viridiplantae > Streptophyta > Magnoliopsida > Lamiales > Lamiaceae > Mentha > Mentha longifolia. Next base: position 37,264,435 of record CM038113.1, read on the forward strand.
CCATTAATCGGGACGGTCTGACACCTTCTAGCGCCTAGACGCTTTCTAGGTGGCCAAGTCGGCCTTCTTTTAGAACACTGCTTAATCAACGGTAAGTTATCATGAGTTTATTAGATGATTGAATTAATTAATAGTTCATTTATATAATCGAGATTAGTGTTGAATTGCGTTTGGAATCGTTTTTTTCCTATTAGTTGTGAGTATTACTTATTAGAATAACAATAACAATTTCTGTAGATACGAACAGTGCACAGTTGAGTATTGAAACGAAAAATATAACGGTCATGTCGTCGACTTACTCGAAAATTAAACTAAAAAAAACAAGGTGAAAGCAATTTGTTTATCTAATCTTAAGAATGAAATGAGTAATGTGGAGTAATCCACAGAGGCAGAGGCAGAATCTTCCTAATTTTATCATATTCAATAGGATAGAAGGTGGAGCAGGGAGAGAAAAGTTTGTTCCGGTAGTCAAAAATACCGTTATCGTGGCCGCCGTAGTTTGTCCGCTCCAACCTCGTCGGCTCCACAAGACGGTTCTCATCGGTGAAGTAGACGCAGTCCGGCCTAACTCCGGCAACCTTGTCAGCCGGGATCGCCAAGGGATGGTTGGTTCCCAGGAACACCGCCAGCCCCCCCAACGAATCCGCCATGTGGATCAACTCGCCGCTCTCCCACCTAACCCTGTACACGTCGAAATCAACCGTTTTGTAGGGAGCCCTGAGATGGTGGCAGCCGCCGTAACCGGACAAGACCGTCTTGTCCACCAAGGAGCCGTGCGGGCCCACCCGAAGGTTGACGTGGCGCACCACCAGAAACAGCTCCTCCTCCTCCTCCGCGCACGCCAGATACTTGAGCTGACAGCACTGCCTCTTCAGCTCCGACCGCCCCGGCCAATCGTAGCTGGAGCTGACGGAATTAGTATCCATGTCGTGTTCGATCACCGAATCCAGCCTCGGGACTCCGTCTCCGACGTCCCAGCTCTCCAGAGAGGTGGATCTCCATGAGACGCAGAAGAGGCGGCGGTGTGCGCTCGAGTATACCAGATTGTCGTACACGTGGTCGCTGCTGAAGACGGTCCACTCGTCGAGGCGGCCGGGCGAACAGAGAGCGAGATGGCCGTCTAGGCCGGATTTGAAGGCGAGGCAGCTAGTTTGATCGGGATCGGAGGAGAGGACGACGCGGTCCACTGAGGGCAGGGGAGGAAGCTTTATGAGGCGTTCGGTGATGGGGTTCGACAAAATCAGATCGTGGCTATGCCGATTGAAGAGAGCTAGCCATCCGTACGAAGATCCCACGAATTTCGAGTCCTTGATGTTGTACTGGCGGGAGAACTTCTCCTCCTCCTCCTCCTCGGCGACGGCGAGGCAGCGGAAGCTGTAAGCCGTGTTGCCCTCCTCTCCACCAGCACCAGCGGCTGGTGGTAGCATCAGCAACGGCGCCGCCGGTGAATTGGAATAGGCATGAGCAGAAATTCTGCAACGCCTGAAGATCCAACGGCGGCTGACGGCGGAGAAACCCATGTAACAAGTAACGTTGTTCGGTCGGGCGTCAGACGTCTCTACCCTAGCCTAGCGGAAGAGGGATTTCTTTTAAGGCCCAATTTAATTTTATAGTATCAGTACTTGTTAATATAATTTTTTTGTTTGTTTAAAAAAAAAAAATAATAAAATAAAAAGAAAAATAAATAATACAGTAAAAAATAATAATCCAAGGCCACACAACATAAGGAGACATTATACATTATTATAGTAATAATAATCATAATAATAAATAATGTACTACTACCTCTCTTAACGATTTGCAAGGGAAATGGACTTACTCTGATAATCGAAAATACCAACATCCCTCACCCCACACATCATTCTGCTTCTCTTTGCATCCGAGAAGTAAATGGAGTTGGGCTGAATCTTCAATTCAGGGAACTGGGTCGCCGGAATCGCAAACGAGTTATTGATCCCAACGGAGATGGCCATTCCATTCAAATCTTCCACCATCCTACATCCTCCTCCCTCTGGATCCATATCCATAACAATAAAACCAAAAGTTCTGCACTCAAAAACTTCCTCCAGACCCTTCACCGGGCAGTAGGGGATTTGATCCAGAGCCGAACCGCCGCCGCCGTCGATCAGCATCACGAAACGCAGCACGAGAAACAGCTGATCGGAGTGCTCCGCATATACAAGGTGCGGTATCTGAACGCATCTTCTTTGTATAAATTCCATGTGTTCCTTAAACCAAACGTCCGTTCCTCCGCCTTGTAGATGCAGATTATTTCGCAAAGGCGAGCGTCTCCCGTTTATACACTTGAAGCCTCGCAGTAGTTTCCGAGCAACCATCTTGGGGGATTCAGCCCCTTGAATATCCCAATCATATCTCTCCGAAATTAGATCGTAGAAAATCCCTGTTATCCGACTGTAACTCTGTGACACAAGCCTTTTATCAGAGAGGAAGAAGCTCTTCAAATCGACATGACAAGGAGTGACAGAGGTGAAGACTCTCCGCTTGCTGCAGTACACCAAATCTTCGTGAACCCTAGCGAAGGTGACCGTGGGGAAGTAGTCTTCATCTTCCACGTAGAGATCGCCGATGGTAGTCCACTCGGAGCTACGGCCGGGCGAACAGAAAGCTAGTCTCTTAGCTGGGCCAAAAGTCATCAAGGCTCGACACTCTCCTTCGCCGTCGTCTTCAGGGGAGGAGGAGAGGATCACCTTGAATACGCTCCCCTGCCCGTCCAAGTCCAAATTGAAATTGGGATCGGGTAAGGTGCGGATCGGCGGAAGGTTTATGCGGCGATCGGAGAGAGGATCGGAGAGAAACAGTTCATCCTTGCTCTTGTTGTACATAGCTACCCAACCGTGCGATGATCCCACCAATTCTGCGCCGCCGCCGCCTTCAGTGACTGGCGGATGCATCAACCACGGCACCGAATTCGACGGCGACTGAGATCTATCCGAGCTCGCCACTCGATTAGCAGCAGCTGCATCACCGCCGGAAGAAGAATCCAGAGACATGAACGTTCCTCCCGGACTATGAATACGCCGAGATCTTACCACTTTTCGGAAAATCCAGCGGCGGAGGATGGCGGTGGAACCCATTTCGAACGCGGCAGTGAGAGTCGCCGTCGGTGCTAAGCCCTAACTGTAGCTCTTCCCGACCTCAAAGCCCAGTTCAAGTCGGGCTATGCTTTTCAGAGGCCCATTTCTTTTCTTGTGGCCAATTTCTTATCAAATTTCAACCTTAATATATATATATATATTTATTTATTTTTATTTTATTTTTAAAATAATTTCAACCTCAATATTGAACAATGCTGGAGTATTTGGCAATTTTTTTGAGGCAAATGTATGTCTGATGAAATGTTCGCCTTCAATATTATTGATGCGCATGACATATGTTGAATATTATTATGGTAAAAATGTATGTAAATACACAAATTTTGTCTGACATTCTATTTAATTCATTAACTTTCAATTTTTTCTGTATATACACGAACTCTTTAATATATTCAATTTTCCCACCGACTGAATTTTCCGGCGAAGGAAAACTGATGTGGCGGTTTACATGGAAGCCACGTAATTTTTATATTACACGTATGCATCCACATCATTATTTTTATTAACGTTTAAAATAATAATAATAATAATAATGTATTAAAAAAAATAATAATAAAATAAACCCTCACTCACTCCACTCTTTCTCTCCCCTCCCCCAAAAATCTGAAACACCAAACAAGACACCACGTCCTTTCTCCATCACCACCATTGAAGACTTGAAGAAGGTCGCCGCCCTCCTGAACTCCTCCCTCGCCGACTTTAAGTGGTTACTGGGCTCAAATGAGAGAGCAGAAACAAAGTCTCTACGGCGGCCGTCGACGGCGCAGTGCGGCAGCTCCGCCCACTCATTCTCACCCAAATCACACAGCTCCGCCTGCGTCCACCGCCGCCCCTTTTCATCCCACCTCCACACTCGGAGGCTGGCCGTCTCCAGAAATTCCAACAGCAGAACCACGGAGTACTCGGAGGAAACCGGCAGCAGCCGTGGGTACTCGGAGAAGGACCGCCGCGAGAAGTCGCAGGCCACCACCGTGCCGGCGGAGCTCAAGTAGTAGAGGGTGTCGCCGCTGTCTGCTCCCTCAATGAGCACCGCCGAGTACTGCTTCGGCTCCCGCACTTGCTCAGGAAGTACGGTGCACACTCGTCGGAGTCGGCGGCGGCGGCACCGCCATCGCTTCTAGTTAGAGAAACTTCCTCCTCCCAGCTCCGCGCGGCAGAGCAATACCGCCGGAATCTAAGCGCCGGCGACTCCCCATATATAGTGTATTTTTTGAATAAAAAATAAAATTTGAAAATGACGTCGTTTTAGTTGTCGGACGATATGCACACGTGTATAATTCCGGTTGCCACATCAGATTTAATTTGGGCGAAATTTCAAATTATGGGAAAATTGGATAACCTTCAAAGTTTGTGTATTTACAGAAAAAATTGAAAGTTCGTAATTTAAATAGAATGTCAGACAAAGTTCGTGTATTTACATGCGTTTTTACCTATTATTATTAGCAATTTTTGTGAGCAAGAAAGGGTTAGTTCAACACTTCCGTTTAAGATACTACTAGTACTGAATCAGATAGTGATTCCATGATGCTCGCTAGCAACATAAACTTTTTAGCCTTTTTCTGTTGGAATTGATCATTGAAGTGTGACTCTCTGTTGTTCATGATTATAGAATGAAGCATTTCCATTGCAAGCACGATGTTTATGCGAATAACTTTGTAGAGTTGTGCTTTTCAAGAAAGTTAAGTTCTTCTTTGATCAAATGGATCTGCCTGGGTTTATATGCCCTCCAGATTTGCTTACACCATTTTAACTAGTTCTTACTGTAGATATGCCATGGAAACCGGTTCTATGAAGTTTATAAGGAAACGAGTGTCGGAGGGAGAGGGAGTCGAATCATCTGTTTCGGTTGATGAGTTTTAAGGGTTTTAATCCGAGTGTGGGCGTTGGAGTTGTTTGAGGACATGGAGAAGATGGGATGTGTGCCTAATCGGATTACTTATCACTCATTTGTTAGGTACTGTTATGAATGAGGTTGATAAAGCTATTGAGATTTTGAGAAGGGTACAAGAGGAATATGGTGTTACTAGCTCCGGTTTTTCTATGCCTATTATTCATACTCTGTGAAGTTCAAGTAGGCGATTTATATGCCAATTTGAGGGGAGTCTTGTTTATTTAATTCTTTCATAAATTTGGAATTTGGACTATGATCTCGATCTTTCTACTAGTTTTTGCAGGATGCTAAGACAAGTAGACACTCTATCATTAAAAAAAAAACAAACAAACAAACAGTTCTATTTTAAATATGAAATGAACGATTGAATTCTACTATGCAAACTAGAGAGAAATCTGATAAATTGAAGAGCTAAATTTGGGGAGAAGCAAACCACAGTGGTTGGTAGAGGTCGAGATTGAGATTGGAGTTGCACAAGGGAGAGAACTCCCTTTTAAGGTAATTAAATAAACCATTGTCCCCGCTGCTATACTTGTACCAATTGCTGCCAGACTTGTACCTAATCCGTCTGTCATAGGTGAAGTAGACGGAATTCGGCTTCACGCCGCTACGGACCTCTGCTGCCGGAATGGCCAATGGCTGATTCGTTCCGACGAACATCGCCATCCCTTCCAACGAATCCTTCATCAGAATCAGCCGTCTTCTCTCCCGATCGATCCTGTACACCTCGAAATTATCCGTTCTGTATGGATCTCGAACATCAGGCCCGTCGTACTCGGAGTATACGGTTCCCTCAACAAAGGAGCCGCCTAATCCATGCCGGATTCTGACGTGGCGCGCCACCAGAAACAGATCGCCGGAATGCTCGGCGCAGACTACGTATTTCAGCTTCTTCATCTCCGGACTGCGCGATTCGATATCAAAACCCATCTTCCATTCAAGTTTTGGAGAGCCTCCCTCTCCCTCGCCCAAATCCCAAACTTCCAAATTCGTGTTGTTTCCTGCGTCACGCGTGATGCACAAGAGGCGGCGGTGTCTGCTTGAGTAGGTGAGGCTATCACACTCGCTTTCCGATGCCAAGGGAGTCCAAACATTGCTGCGGCTCGGCGAGCACAAAGCGAGACGGCCGCCGCGACCTTCCGTCACGACGGCGAGACGACCTTCCTCTCCGACAATCAGGCGGTGCACGACGCTGTTGATGGGCGGAAGTTCCACTAGTCGGCCCCTGATGGGGTCCGAGAGCAAAACAGCGTGGCTCTCTGGATCGTACAAACCTAGCCATCCGCTCGATGATCCGACGAATTCGAATTCCTGGGGTGGTTCTGAACGAAATTTCCCTTCACTACTTCTTCTATTGTACAGGTTGGTGAAAAAATTGTGGATTTCGTTCTTTGCAAGAGAGTAAAACCTAAATATCGATCCATCGCCACAGGGCTGCATCATCAGCCACGGCGGCGATTCAACTGAACTAACTCCGCTGGTGGAGGCTATCATCCGATACGCCGCGAGAATTCTTTTAGATCTGATCATTCCGGCGGCTTCACTCCTAAAGATACAGCGGCGGAGAATGGCGGAAGAAGAAGCCATGCTGTTCAGCAATCTCCTCACGGCTCTAAAAGCCCGAAGCAGCTTTAACCTACAGTATATGTCATTTCTCTGCGCCCAACCCAATCCCAAGCCCAGGCCCCAAATCTAAACAATATTAGTAAGATATTTGCGCTGTTACTTTGTGTGTGTGTGTGTGTGTGTAAAGATTTGCGCTGTTATTTTGATATAGAGAATTATGTGAAAAAATTCATCTACCACACATATATACTACTACCTCCATCTCATTAAGGTAGTCTCATTTACTATTTGGCACGTGTTTCCACCGAAGCCTAATACGGGTTTTAAAATATAATTTTGTAGTATCATTTTTTTTACAGGATACCATGACACTCATAGTATCCCGTAAAAAAAACGATACTACAAAATTATATTTTAAAACTCGTACTAGGTTTCGGTGGAAATACGTGCATAAAGCAAATGGGACTACCTTAATGAGATGGAGGTAGTATCTCATACTCTCTCCATTTCACTTAACTTGGCTCATTTGAATAGTAGCTTTTCTGGCACGTTTTTCACGCTTCTTGATAATGGGTTTTAAAATGGATTTTTGAAGAATTATTTTTTTTACGGGATACTACGACAGTTGTAATATCCCGTAAAAAAAATAATTCTTCAAAAATCCATTTTAAAACCGATCATTAAGAAGCGTGAAAAAGCGTGCCAGCAAAAGCCAAAAAGTTTTGAGCCAAGATAAATGAAATGGAGGGAGTATATTAGACCTCACTTGACTTTTAACTTTTCGGCACGTGTTTCCTCCGAGACTTAGTACGGGTTTTAAAATATAATTTTGAAGTATTTTTTTCTTTTACGGGATCCTATAGAACTAATATATGGGATGAGGTAGTAGTTAGGGGTGAGCATTCTGGTTATTTGGTTTGGTTTTGACTTAAAATATAACCAAACTAAATAATTTTTTTTTAAAATTGCATCCAAACCAAACCAAAATCATTTTGAAAACCAAACCGAATTAACCAAAATAAATATTTTGTTATTTTGATTAATTTGGTTTGTCCAAGATTTTCCATTTCTTTTGAATGGAAATCATTCATAAAATCAAAACAATACAAATATAATATTTTAGTTAAACAATAACCAACAAACAAATATTACATAAAACAAACTAACAGTAAGTAAATTCAACATTAAACAAAACAATCAACGAGTACATAATATGCAATCATTGTAAAAAAAATTAACCAAATTATCCAAAATCAACCGTATAAGAAATTTTCAAAGTTCAAAAAGTCACAAGACATATATGAAAATAATAAGATTAAGATTAAGAGTGACTAATTTTAGGAAAAGTAGAATCAATAAAATTAAAATTTTAATATATAAATATTTTTAATTTAAATATTATAAATTGGTTTTTTGATTTTATTTGGTTTTAAGAAAACGAAACCAATCCAAACCGAAAAACTAAAAAAATAATTAATTTCAAACCAAATTAACCAAATTAATCAAACTAACCGAACCAAATTAAATATTTCGGTTTGGTTTTCGGTTTTTGGATTAATTTGCAAACCCCTAATAGTTGTACAAGAGAAAGAGAACGAATTTAATTTAATTTATTTTTTTATTAAAAAAAATGTTACATTAATCCACTTGCATAAAATAGAAGGGAGAGAAAGGTAAATGCACAATACTACTCAACATTTAGGGTAACTCTGACAACACAACTATACAGTCTCTCTCTCTCTAACCATATACATGTAACGGGGAAGAAGGGAATCTCCGCCAAGGCGGCGGAGAAACTGCGGTTGCAAAGTCAGCCGTTAGAAGTCGACGCTGATTTCTAGGGAACCGGATCCAAAGACGAGGTTTGAGCTAAAGTATTTTCCTTTTAATGATTGTGAAAATTAGCTATTTATTCACATGGAAAATTTGCTAAGCTCGAGTCTGTGAAGATCCGGTCCGATGTGTTTTAGGATAATTGGACTAGTTAATTGTTTTTGCTTTTATCGTTTCATGGAATTAATGAATCAGCCTATGAATTGTAACACTTTCAACTGCACTAGGGTTGTTTGTTAAGACTAGAGGTAACTTAATCACTTGAAATTAGGTGCCGGTGCTATTGCAATTTATAATCTGAAATAGTGTTAGTTTGCTCAGTTGTTGGAAATCGATTACTATTTCTTATAGGAAATTAAATGCTACACTACTATTTTCCTTAAAGAACATGAGTATATGTTTATAGAATACTCTTTGATGTCCTTTTACTTTATTGAATTTGCCCACGAAAAATATTGTATTGAACCTGAATTGGTTTATTCTCTCCAAATAAAAAAAATAAATAAATAAAAAAGTGAATTGGTTTAATTTCAATGAATTATAACTGGGTGGGGAAAAGGTGTAGAATGTAGATGGGTAAAATTGGGTTTGAAAAGGAGAAATGCTTAGCCTGTTAATTCAACTAGTTTAACTAAATCAAAGAGCCTCTCTTTTGCATTATTAGCAGTCTAGCAGGCTAGCAGCCTCCTCCTCTCTCTCCGTCGGCGATGGGCCGCACCCCACATACTCCGAGATCCGCTGCTGTCTTGGTGTTGGTAATAATATACGAGTTCTATTGTTATTTTATTTTTTAGAAAAAGGAACAAGAGGTAATTAGATGGGTTTCAATGTCGCTGATCACAACTCCAGATTCACATGATGTTTCCATGGTTTTGAACACTACACTGGAAAGAGTGGACGGGGGCCTGCAGGTTGGTTGTTTCTTGCTTTTTTATGTAGGAAGGTTTTTCCTTTTATTCATTTATTTTAAGTTTGGGTTTTATTGTGCAAAACTCTTTGGTATTCTTTTGAACAGAAGGCATTGTGTGTATGTGTGGATAAGAGTCTAGTACATTTAAGCTGAAGTCCATGGTAAATGCTTTGTTCATCCAGGTAACTATTGTTTCGACAAATTTGAGACTTGCGACCTAGTTATGAGGGCGATGAGGTTTGAGATCCTATTGACTGTAAAGTTCTTTCTTGATTGAAAATTGGATCTCTAGATACAACATCATCTATTCGGCGATAATTACAATTTTATAGCCTGTAATTTAGTGGTTGATAATTGAAATTGGCGCTCTCTTTACCATGCGCATGGTTTCTGTTATATGTTCCTTTAGCTCTGCTTTTGTTCACAATGGCTGTGATAGGTTAATGCTATGTTTGCTCATTTTGTTTATTGATATGATGGTTTCGGAGACTCGGTGTGTTTCTTAACTATTTTTTTCTTATCGTAAGAGAGAGAGATGATGGTTCACAAGACAGATAAGTCTAATGGCAAGTTCGCTGATTTTGTTTCTTGACGTGGTGTTCAGGATTTTATTGTATTTATAATTTAGTACAGCCAGTGTATCTATTTCCTAGACATTGTTAGAGGTCAAGGAATCCAAATTAGTATAGGCAGTTGTTCAGTTTGTAGACAAAATTTAATTAAGTTTTGTTGCTCTGCTTTCATTTCTATTTCTTGTTTCATGGGGAAGAGATAGAGGTTCATAAAGATTGTTATTGGTCAATGTTATGTGTAATGGTGTATGTTAGTTTCGTATCCTGATTTTTATTGTATTTGGTTTTGTGTAATGTTCTATGTTAGTTTCGTATCCTGTTTTTTTTTTAATATTTGGTGGTAAATTGATTTATTCAATTATTGTATTCTATACATGTTATGACAAATTCAACAAGATAAATCGTTTTGGTCCACGGTGAAATAAAAATTCAAGTGGGCCTTGAAGCCCAACACTTTCTAAATTATACTGTATAACAAAAAGGAAAATTGGAAATGCACAATATTTCAAGTTTTTTAAAAAAAATGTAAAATGTAAATAAAATACCACTCTAACCCTAACACCCTGTACCAGCATTTTTTTACTTCTTTCACTCTCTTACCCTGAAGCTGCGCTCCAGTCTACGGACAAGGTATTCTGTAGTATTTTTTTTTTTCATAACTACATCAGCAACACTTTCACATTGAAGTAAATAACTGTTGTCGGCAGCTGCTAGAGATAGTTGTTTATTATTATTACTATTATTATTATTATTAGAAGGATAGAGAATTTGTTGTATATAAGTATAAAGAATTTCCCAAAATATTTGTGAGTTTTTATGGGGATAATTGCAATTTTTTATGGTAATTAGAGAATAGTTGTTTATTAATATTAATATATATTATACACGCAGATTGCGATAAAAACAAACAATAAAGATACTGCCTTCTTGTTTGTTTGTTTTTTTTCTTAAATTCACATTTTGTAATCTTTTCTTTATTTGTTTTCTAAATGTTGAAGTTCTATTATTCATTAAATAAAAAAAACTATCATTTATTAATGTTAATTTTGACATAATTATTTTTAAAATGTGTGCAAATTGCTACAACAATAATTAAAAAAAAAAAAAAACTGGAGTGATAATTATAAATTTAGCTTGCAACAGGGCACAAAATATAATTAAGTGAACCTTACCGTTTTTATTGAGAATTGATTGATGTGGTGGATTCAACACATTGAATAATACTATGATTTTTGAGGTAGTGGATTCAAGAAATTGAATAATATGATTTGGGGGCTACAATTGCATATGATTGACTTATGCTTTGCTATACTCGTGTGTTTGTTTGTTTTTTTTTTTCTTTTTTTCTTAGATGTTTGGCAAAGTGAAAAAAGCATGGGAATATGTGAAACACAAAATGTCTCACCGTAGTAGAGGCACGAGCATCAAAAGTTTACCACGCTCTAGGTCGATGACGGACACCCTCTCTCGTGTCCCTCCACCATTGCAGAGAACGCCTATGCCACGCTCTTTATCATATAGTGCATCAAACATTAGGTATGATGCTAGAGGGCTATCATCTATAGCCTCTTCATCGGCGCCACAAACACAAGAGAAATCGCTCGAGGATATACTAGTAGTGTATAACCCGTTATTGACCCATTGGGAAGTACCATTCGAAGGGGTGAAGTTCAACGTTGACGCCACATGGGATGCTGAGAACAAGCTTTGGATCATCGCGATTGTGGCGAGAGATGTTTATGGAGGCCTCCTGTTTGGCAAGGTGGCAGCCAAACAAAATCCTAAGTCATTGAACAAGAGCTTTGAGGGCGAGCTGTTCGGGGTGTGGCAAGCGGCCATTGCAGCCCGTGAGCATCTGAGCTTGCACCCTACCACTTACATGGCTATCGAGACCGATAGCAAGCATGTCGCCGAGCACGTCGATGGACCCATCGAAGACAAGTACATGTACTTGGAGCCGGAGATCTTGACAATGAGAAATGAGATGCTCACACTATTTAATGAGGTTCCTAGCTTGGATGTCTTCCAAGTCCCGAGACACTGCAACAAGCTCGCCGACAAATTGGCAAGGTGGGCAAAACAACAATGCAAAAATGGAGACTTCTTGCATAGATTGATCAATGGAGGAGTAATGATCAATTACTCTGATATTGAAGACAACTTCGTGGGTGCTTGTTATATCAAGGAAACTAACCCAAAGGCTCAAGTGGACTACCAAGAATTTGATTCTTAGATTGTTTTCCGTTATTATTCTTGTTATTATGTTGCTTATGGTTGACTATCTCTTAGGAGTTAGGACATCATGATGAGGTTGTTTATTATGTGATGATGTAGTTGTACTTTCAAATTATGTTCTACTCTTAGCTAGGACTTCTGGTGGTGATGTAGTTTTTCTTACGACTTCTAGTGGTGATGTAGTTTTTCTTAGGACTTCTAGTGGTGATGTAGTTTTTAGATTATGATGTACTCTTGTGGTTTGGATTTTCAACAACTATATTCCTTTTGCTGCAATTCTTGATTTACTATTTTATATTTTTATGGGTTAATGAGGTGTTCTCTTGAACAAAAGGTGATCCAAGAGGCAAAGTAAAAAATAATCTTCTAGTATGCAACTCTATAACTTTGAATTAATAGCAATATTAGCTCCAAAAATAACATCTTTCCTTTTTTCTCATCCAAACAATGTTTCAATAGCTCATCCAAAATGAAGTTAAAATATTACTCAAAAAAATATACTGTATTGATTAAATATGTCTTTATGCTATAAGAAGCAGAAATTTAGCACTACTCATATATCTTGACTACCATTACAAACATTCACGAGTCAATTCAAAATCTCCGTTTACACATAGAACACACCGTTCATCGTGAATCAGACAAGTACTACTCTACACATTCTTATATGTCATGTCGTTCACATCCTCTTCGCATTTGGTCCTTGCTTGCCTGGGCAACCTGCAAAGATATAGGGCTGTCAAAAGTTTATTTAGTAAGGTTGTGCTAACAAGGAACTATAGAGGGCATGATATGGTAGGTCTATACAATTATTGGAAATATGTTTAAAGATTGTCCTTCTTGAAATGCAGATGGGAGAAGTTCAATCAACCCTCTTTAAATTACTATTCTTTTTATGTTTTTAAGAGCAAGCTAATAATAAATAAATAAAAGAGCAAAGAGAAGGGTTGCAACAGACATACTGCCTATGATTTGAATGCTCTAGCAACTGAAGAAGCTGCAGCAGCAGCAGCTACACGTATTCTGCAATAATCATCCAACAATGCATTAGTTTGGAATGAATATAAGGTGACCAAGAGTATATAACTTCAAGAAAGGCACCTTTTATGTACGTCTACAAACTCATCAGTCTCATCGACAATTTCCTCCTGTATGAAAGGAAGAGCATATTCATGAATGTTGCTATACATCTTGGAATTTAGGTGTCAATGTAACATAGTTCAGAGTACAAGAATCAGAAAAATAAATGTTACCTGCAGAAGTTCTTCAAATACATCTTCCAAGGTGATTATGCCAATAACTTCTCCATCTTCAACATCCTCTAAATCAAGCTTCGAATTGTATGTGACAAAACCATTTTGCTGAGGCTTATCGATGTTGACCACAACAGTATTTTGTTTTTTACCGAACTTATCAAGCAACGGGATTTTCAATTGTGAATCCCCTTTTGTTGATTTTTTTTCTCCAACCAATCCATTAGAAGGAAGAAGCTTCTTCTCTTTCCCTCTCACCTTCACTACAGCTGCCATGTGACTGCTACCCTTCTGAAACTCATTGAGAATATCATACAAGGGCATATCTGCAGGTACTCTGTGGTGTAAATAAATTTTATTTTATCAGTGAAATTAGTTACAGTAAAAATGATAAAGATTTAGAGAGATGAAGCACACCTAGGCATTCTCCGGATAGAAACTGAACTAACTGGAGTCTCTGTCTCAGCTCTTACAGTGAGGAGATTTTTCACCTACATCAAAAGATGATTAAACAAATGATACTTAGATACTAAAACAAGTTAAGACAAAAAATGTTCGACCATGACCAATTTTAAGCATACCAGCAGAAGTCCAATAATGTTTTTATCGTTCCCTGAGTACACAGGAATGCGACTATGACCGCGTGCAAGGATTTTTCCAATAGTTTCCCTGCAGAACAGAGCGTTTCCTTAGCAAGTTTATTTGAAATTTCACCCCAAGGAATTTCATCTCCCTGTTCATGAGTAAGGATGCATATTAAACATATAAAGAAGATGAGTCCAGTATTTTTATAAGCTCCATAATTAGTTAAGTGGAAGTGAATCAATTTGAAGGTCCACAAATATGTCAAATTCTAGAGGTAAAACATCGAAAAGCTAAACATTTTACCTTCTTTAGAAAAATTCAATCTCTACCCATTCAGTTCAATAATTTGTTGGGAAAAAAAAAAAAAGAAGTAGCAACTGCAATTAGATGGTGAAGTGATTCCTTTTTGCAAGAACATTATCAGCAACAAATAAATTTTATCCTAGTAATAGTCTAAGAAAAGTGCTTTATTTGTGCTGAGAAAATGCATAACACTAACTCCGCCAAAAATCAAACTCACCAATTTAATTTTGTATTCACATCAAGGGAAAACGTCGACTCAATGGGTGTCATTGCCTCCTCAGCTGTCTGCACATGTTTAAGAATAGTCCATTTTATCATCACAATTTCAATGTAAAAGCTTGAATGGTTATCTATAATAATCTCTCTTAAATACTTCTTCTCCTCTTCACAGAACATTATTTTCTTTCAGAAGGAATATTGAACATTCTAGATTCTAAAAATTTGTGAATCTAACTAAAATTACAACAATTTAGAAGAAACGGAGAACTTTGAGAGAAGATGGTCACAAGAATATGACAGCTTAATGCATTCTGTAAGACTGGATTAAAGAAATGGTTGCAAGTAGGTGAAGCATAAAAACTAAAGCAAGCAACGAAGGACTTTTTGATAGTTTTAATGCAAACTCCCATTAAACAGAGCTTCTTTTATTCGAACTCAATGAACTATAATTACTTCCAATTAGATCCACACAAAAGTTAGGTAAAGAGGTAGAATTAGTGTAAAGTCAAATCAGAAGGCCAAAAAGATGAGAAAAAGAAAAGCAAGAATAAAACTATACAAGTTGGTCCTTCTGAATTTGAACATACCTTTTCTGTCAAATCTAGAGCTCCATTAATAATTGTTGCTTCATCATGAGTGAGCTCACCACCTCTGCCTGCCTATTATGACATTAACCAACTTACGATGTCAGTAAAGCAACAGTCAGATTTACTTTCCATCTTCTTTTGGTTTTCTAAGGGGTGTTAGAAGTTAGAAATTAGAACTGAGAACGGAGACTTTGTTCTGGCATGTCTGTGTTACTAAACAGTCGATCACACGTTACTTAGACTACATACCTCCTGGCTATGGATAGATACAAGAGCTTTCAGTTGAGGTCGCCTAAACAAAGCATCTTGATGACCCAACACAGAATCAAGAATCTAAATCACAGAAGAAGTTGAGCATCAAGAAACCAGAACCTCGGTTGAAGCAAGAAGCTCTAATAAGGAAAAACAGTGGAGTACTTTTAACAGATATCAATAACATTTCTCAAAACATCCTCCCATTTTTTAAGTATTACTTGGACACATATCACAATAATTCTCAAAATTAGACTCCCACATCCGATAAACATACAGTCTTCTTCGTGTTGTGCTATCAGCTGGAAGAATTACAAAAAAGTGCATCATTTACACATAATTTACCTTTCCAATAGGATATGCAATAGGGTAGCAAATGATCATCAGAACACGCACAAGCCACACACAGTTAGCACCCACAGCCAACCCATATCTAGAGCATGCTGCTTGAGGAATGATCTGTTGAAACACAGAGTTAGTCTCGGTAAAGAACGGCGATCAATTGGAGTTGAAAAAACAAAGGTGTACCTCACCAAAAGCCAGAACGAATGTCACCGACAGAAGTACAGCAACAACAGGATGAAACAGTTTGTCCAAATATAGCGGAAGAGCCTGCATAGAATCAATGCAACAAAACTTCTCTAATGAAACCATAAACACAAAATTGAGCTACATATTCCTCAATATCAAGAAGTTGTATTCATTTCACAGTTTCCATCAATCCCAAAAATAATTATTTTGAGAAAAATCAGAAACTGACCTCCATTGCAGCAGCATTACACAGTAGAAGGGTTACAAGAAGTTGGTGCTGCTTCTGAACTACCGGGAAAATAACAGCTGAAAACAATTGCTCAAAATCTTTAAACAACTATCTCAACTTGTCACATCAGAACAAGATTACAATCAATTCCGACAATTAAACTCTCTTTTCTTCAATAAACATCTAGAGAGAGAGAGAGAGAGATACCAGCTTGCTTCTTCTCCGTGGAGCTACCGCTCCGCTGCAGTATTTCGAGTTCGACGGTTCCCATGGACATCAACCCGAGGGTCAAACCGGACATGATTCCGGCGAAGAGAACGAGGAGGCACGAAACGCTGGCGTAGACAAACCACCACGGATCACCAAATTCGATATCGTTGGAATCGGCGTAGAACGCTCTCGGCGCCACCATCGCCGCCGCATTCACCCAACTCATATTTTTCGTTAGTAAAAAAAAATAAAGAAGCAAAATGCAGGAGGAAAGCTACTTCGATTTTAACTCCCTTTTTTCCTTTCCTATTACCCCTTTTACGCGATAAATTGGAAATAAAAAAAGTTGAGAGCGACACTCAGAGAGAAATCCATAGTTTATATTTTGAACAGCGCCATACGTTTCTTCAATCCCTCCACGAGGACCACAACAACAGAAAAACCTCCACAATTACAAAAACAAAAAAAACAAAAAAAAAACAACAGAAAAACATACACACAAATTGAATCGGTCTGAACGAGACAGTGAGAGGTGATGCACTGTGTGTGTGTGTGTGTTTGTTGGGTAGGGTGGGGGGGGGAGAAGGGGACGAAGTGTATCTATGAAGCTGCAGATGGCTGGTTTTCGCGTTTTCTAGCGACACGTGTCGTGTTCTGAGGTAGTTGCACCGCTGCAGAATCTTGAAGCCGATGCCGCCGTGGCGGCGGCGGCGCTGTGGTGGTGGGCCGGGTTCTGTTTTGTTTGCCGGGGGGAAGCAGCACCTACCACTCTCGGTCAACTTTTGACTTTTAAGGGGTTTTTACACTACACAATATTTGATACTCAGAATCATAAATATAGGCGGCCTATCTTCCTTCAATTCAAACAAATACGAGTTAAAAAAAAAAAAACAACTACGACTATACGAGTTCTATCTTTCAAACAAATATGGTTAAAGTAAGTTTTTCAATTATATCATTGTAACTCCTATTATTTTATAATTTACATATATTTAAAATACTATAAGACAATTAAAATTGTACGGAACGAGTAATTTAATATTTTTCCCCAATGCAAATGGATGGTTATTTCAAACAACAATATAAGTCGTGTATATAATAAAGAAAGGTAGTATAATACTCCATTTTTTATGATATGAGTCATATGACATTTTTAGCTCTTTTTTTTTTTGTTTTACAAATTTTAAAGTTCTCTTCGATAATAATTTTTTCTCTCTTCGTATTCTTAATCTTCAACAATTTAATTAAATTAATTTATTATTTACCAAGATGCATAAATAAATTAATTTATATTATTTAAGTTAATATATAAGAGATCTATTATTATTATTATTATTGTTATTATTATTATTATTTTTTAATTGAAGTGCTTGTGTTAAAATGTCATATAAGAAAAGGGAGGGATAATAATTATAGGCAGCTTTGGAGAAAACTAAAAGTTCGAATGATTTTTCATTTATCAAGTTGAGTAACATTTATTTAAGTGTTAATCGTGACTTTTGCAATATTTAAATCAAGCTCGACTATTTTTAATCACGTCAAACGAGAATTCTGAATTTCTGATGCTCTATATATATTTAATTGATCGTATCTTTTACTGGTTGACTTGAGTTGAATTAAGTTTAAGATTAATTATCAAAATATATTTTATTTAACATGAACTGATTTAATTTGAAAGTCTAATTTAACATAAAAATACATAAGAGATGAAAAGCAATAAATTTTAGTAGTGAATCTATTTTATTTTATTTTTTCTATTTGAGAGGTGTTTGTGACTGATTTGAATTGCTTCTTGATTATCTGAGTCCAATGAAAAATTTAATTCCTACGAGCAATAATTATTCCATATAGTTGGAGGTGTGACTATTTTTATAACTTCTTATAAATTGAATAAGAAGAGATAAATCTTTTTTTTTTTTTTTTTTTTTTTGTTAACTTGCTCTAGGTAGGTTTCTAGGACATTGTGCAAACTGAGTTGGTGAAACTTATTTTAAATTTAGTTACCTTAATTAACTAAACTTTAATCACTTTGATTATCGAAAGATTTGATGAATCTTAGTCAAACCCCTACTACACATATAAGCTCTAATAGTTTATAGTTTTTCACATGTTTATAGCTTTATTTTTTCGCTTGGGCTCACCTTTTGTAGTCGAAATTTTGATACCAATTTTAAACTAGTGACTTTTTATGACTTTCATAAGAGAACATATTCACAACCATTATCGATGAATCTGTACGTAATATGCGATTTATTAAATCAATTTATAACTATATTATAATTTTCTAAAATATAGAGATAATATAGCAAAATGCCTCTTGAATATATAGAGAAGTGTACTTGTAGAAGCTAATCGTAACTCATCTTATATATACCATATTTTAATGTGACATTTTCTTATTATTATCTTGAAAATGCATATCGAAAGTCGAAACAATTAAAGTACTATTCCACGTGATTTTATTACTAGTCATAATTATTATAGTCATAATTCTCAAATTAATAGAGTCAATAAACGGTTTCATTCAATTCATATTATATTTATGAGTGCGCCCCATGCCTTTTTTCTATCATCAATTTATCACTTCCAAATTCAATTATTCAGTTATAGATAAATTGACTAAACTTGAAGTCCTTTTCTCAATGAAGCATATTTATATTTCTATTTTTTTAAAGGGACCGAAGTACTATGGGTGTGTTTGGTAAAGAAGATGAACCAAGATAAACCAAGATGAGAGAGATCATTTTGGTTCATCTCACTGTTTGGTAACCAACTAAAATAAACTGGAGGGCCCGAGATGAATACAAGGCCCGTTGATATTTCACTGTTCCGCCTTGTTTAGTCATCTCACGTTTTTGGTCGGATGAGGTGAACTCATTCAAACAGTAACACAATATTTTCTCTCTCTTACCATTTTACCCTTATGTATTTATACGATTTCAAATAATAATAATAATAATAATAATAATAATAATATAATAATAATAATAATAATGTAATAAAATAATAATAATAATAATAAATAAATAATAACAATAATAGTAATAATAATAATAATAAATCAATAATAATAATAATGTAATAAAATAATCATAATAATAAATAAATAATATCAATAATAGTAATAATAATAATAATAATAATAAATATTAATAATTTAATAATAATAATAATAATAATAATAATAATAATAATAATAATAATAATAATAGTAATAGTAATAGTAATAGTAACAATTATAATAATAGTAATAATAATAATAAATAATAATAATAATTTAATAATAATAATAGTAATAATTATAATAATAACAAGAATAATAATAATAATAAATATAATAATAATAATAATAAATAATAATAACAATAATAGTAATAATTATAATAATAACAAGAATAATAAAAATAATAATAATAATAATAATAATAATAAATATATTAATAATAATAATAAATAATAACAATAATAGTAATAATTATAATAATAACAAGAATAATAAAAATAATAACTCAACAATATAATAATAATAATAATAATAATAATAATAATAATAATAATAATAATAATACAGAGTAATAAATAATAAATAATAAATGGTACTATTTAATCTCAATGATAAAAAGTAAAATCGGTAGGGGTATTTAATAAGGGTAAAATAGTCAATTTAAATTTTAATCTAGAGTTTTGCAATTTGTACCAAACACAATATGATATCATCCGGGTCTGAATTTTTTGCTACCAAATGGTGAGATGAATGATTCATCTTGACACTATTCATATGAGTCATCTTGAGATGAATCATCATTCTTCATCTTGAGATGATTACCAAACGCAGCCTATATTTATAAGGAAAGAAAAAAACGTACAGAAAAGATAGAGAGATAAACCTAGCATTTAAGAACAGAGACGAGTGGGGCCTTGTCCAAATTTCAAAATATACTAAGAAAAAAAAACAACAATTATCGGAGGAAAAACCGAAAAGGATGATACATAATCGTTGCAAATCAAGAACAATATACACCTAGAAAAAATATGTATATGGATAAAGAAACACAAGTCGGTAGGTTCGACGTTTCTTCTACGGCCAATAAATTGTGGGTTCGAGTCATCTTATTACGAGGATGAATGTGTATGATTAGACTAAGAAAAAAAAGTAATATTATAAATTTCAACTTTATTTTCAAGCTAAAAAATAAGTTGACACTTAAAAAAAAATATTATTCGGTCATAATATGGCTTACCATAATTAGTAGTCTTAACTTATGTATTTATGCCGAATTTTTTTTAGACTATGAAAAAATTCAAAAAGTGATAAATTTATGTATTTTCAACAAAATAACGTTTTAATTTATTTAATGGAATTTGTCGGTTTTCTATTTAAGAGAAAAAAAAATTATTGGGGTCAAAAAATATTTTTATATTCAAATTTAAAAGTAATTATGAATAATCTCTTAAAAATATTTAAACATTGATTATAATTTTAAATTTATTATTTTTTGAATTGCTTATATTAAGATAAATTAATGTCCATATGTGACTGACCATATTTAGGGATGACAATGGGTCGGGTTTTTGTGGGTACCCACCCCACCCAAACCCTAATAGGACGGGTTTGGGTAAAAATAAACGGGTTTGAGACGAGTTTGGGTAATAAAATTGATACCCGCAATGGGTTTGGGTTGGGTATGGGTAGATAGGTTTGGATACCCACTACCCAAACCCATATATATGTATGTATGTGTGTGTAAATTAAAATATTAATAAGTATTCGTAATTCTAGGTTTCTTTTTTTTATGTATCAAAATTAATATTTTATTGGTCTTTATTTTGAGATTTATTTTATAATTTTGTTAGTTCATATTTATAATAAGATTTGTATGTTTAAATAATACTCCCTCCATTTCACTCAATTAGACACATTTCCTTTTGGGACTTTCTGGCACGTTTTTCCACGCTTCTTGATGATGGGTTTTAAAATGGATTTTTGAATATTTCTTTCTTTTACGGGATACTACGATAGTCATAGTATCCCGTAAAAAAAAGAAATCTTCAAAAATCCATTTTAAAACTCATCATCAAGAAGCGTGGAAAAACGTGCCAGAAAGTTCCAAAAGCAAATGTGTATAATTGAGTGAAATGGAGGGAGTAGTTTTGACTTTCGATTGGTATATATATATAGTTATAATTTTTGTTATATAAAATTTTAAAGAACTATTTATATTAATATTGTAGAGTTCGAGTTTTATCAGGTAATTAGTGGGTATTACCCGATGGGTTTGGGGCGGGTACGGGTACGGGTATCAAAATCAATTTTTAAACGGGTTTGGGACGGGTATGGGTATGGAAAATTTTAACGGGTTTGGGTTTGGGAAAGACTAAATGGGTGGGTACCCGACCCATTGTCATCCCTAACCATATTATGTCTGAATATCATTATTGTATAAAAAATTAATAAATTGGTCACATATAATATTGGATAATTCAGGATTTAATGCAACTCACACGATATAGGCAACTTGCGCAGGGGACAAATCCATTTTACAGTATTCCGTTCCAAAAAATTAATTTTATCTCGCAATTTATTATTCTGATTTTTTATTTTCTAGTGAAGGAACCAACTCCACCCAACACAATAGCGACGTCGACATGGGTTTAAGATTTAAAAGTCTCACGTGTCTCTCGTTTATACGTAATTTGTTTTTTTTTTCAAAATTTGATTTATTTTAATAAGTACTTTAAACTATATAGGTTGATATTGTAACTTTTAAGTTTTAATTGTTCGTTTTACAAGAACTAATAAGTTTCAGGTGATTTAATTTTCTTTAATTTCAGGTTGTGCCTATATGCAGTGATCTAAAAGTCCTCGTTTAGGTCCGCCTAATCTCTGCTTAGGCATTAGATGGCACTCCACCGCCCCGATTAATGTTAAATCCGTCTAGGCGTTTAGCGGCATCTTAACTATTGGCCAGATTAAAACTTAAATAGTTAGGTGTGAACTAATTGATACTCGCACTAACTATGTTGTTTGTGTATTTGATTTGGATGGATAGACAGTTTTAAGGCTAAATTATATTACAAATATTGAAATCAATATATATTGATATTATGTTGAAAGTTAAAAAATTTTGTTGTAGACTATGAAGTTCATGTGAAGACTACGAAATTTATTAAATTGGTCCATTTTTTTTATCTTGTAATAAAATTATGAATAATATATGCTATATATATAGTTTCCAACTGATGACATGATATAAAAATAATGAATATAAGCATTGTATTTCTAGTATGCCTAGGCCCCGCCTAACCGGCTAAGCGCTAGTCTCCCCTTCCCGCATATACGTATACCAATTTGCTCCATTGCACTTGTATGGAGTGAAATAAGAGTCGTGTCGTATCTCTATAAAAAATAAAATCTTATTATATTCATATTTTTCTGCATATATAGCGCATGGGCGTGTTAGTATTGCATGAGAAACACGAAAATAAGCATTCCATCATCGTCAAAGTAAGCCACCGATTAATTATTAATATAAATATATAGGGAATGATTGATACAAAATAAATTTTGGTGTTACTAATATAAATTGGTTTTAGTATAATTTACGGCTATCATTGAAGTAAACATAGCTTCAATACACAATAAACAGGTACTATTTTTTTATAAAATTTTATAATTAAAATTTATTTTGTATATTTCAACCGTACTTATTTCAATATATCTGTAGACAATGGCGGATACAAGAATAGTTTACATAGGCTTAAGCCCCTACCAATTTTATTAATCTACTTGATGTAATGTATAGTACATTACGTCAAGTGAGACCCACTTATCAAGACATTGAGATTCATGGCGAAAGATTTTGTGTAAAAAGATGGAGGAGATAGAGAGTATTTTTACTTTTTATTTTTTCTTAGAAATTTGTCAATTTTTGTATGTTATGTGATTTTTTTTAACAAAAGTCCCTACATGAATTGAATTGTAGGATATTGTGTCCGATTTGAAAAATACAAAAAAATTCAGCCTCGCGAGCATTTTTTTTTTTTTCTGCGCCTGCCCCTATCTAGATCATACTAAAATCGGTGATCCAAATACATCTATTCCTATTTCTATACCAAATTTTGTTTCTATATAAACAACACCCTCAATATGTTTAATTTCCACGTTTGCAAGGCATTATTTTATGAAATCTAAGTTAGAAGATTGTGATGTATTTGGATGTAATCCTCTTGTTACTTTGTTTTATACTAATATGTGGCCTCAAAAGTCATGCCTCTTTTTGATAATTCCGCTACAATAAAATATGGAGACAAAGGCAGTTTGAATCAACCTTTTGAAATATAACCAACGACAAAAACACGGTCATTCTATTTTAACTTTTCTTGCATTAACCAACATCCCTAAGAAAATACTTTTCGGTGAAAATTGCTGCTTTTTTACGTAGAGAAGTT
Source organism: Mentha longifolia (assembly GCA_001642375.2). Classification (NCBI taxonomy): domain Eukaryota; kingdom Viridiplantae; phylum Streptophyta; class Magnoliopsida; order Lamiales; family Lamiaceae; genus Mentha; species Mentha longifolia. Next base: position 37,288,173 of record CM038113.1, read on the forward strand.
TCCTATAGAAAAATGCGAATATACGTAGAGAATTGAATATCAATTACGTAGCTTTAACTTGCATAACAAGAGAAATTAAGAATATCAATGGGCTCCCACTCACAAAAATTGACCTGATATAACTGCACAAGTAAATGGAATAGAGTGGGCCACGATATTAGAAATTAAAGGGAAAACGTACATGCAATTTTAAGCATTGATAATTAATCTTTCCCACTCAATGTATTAAAGAATTATGAATTCACAAAAAAACAAAAAACAAAAAAGTACTCTTTTTTGGGGAAAGAAAAAACGGACTTTGCCAAAAATTTGTTATATACATGCTCTCATTAACAAGCTAAAATCAAATATATTACTACAAAACTATCCCATACTTTTTTCTGTTTAAGGAAATTATTAAATTGCTAAGTCTTGCAAATAATAATAATAATAATAATAATAATAATAATAATTAACCTATAATTTAAAGATCGAGCTACGGAAGAATCGAACTCGAAACTTTTAGTCCCAAACATTAACTACTATTGTTAGGCCAACACATGCACACTTAGATAATAAGAAATGAGAGAAATAATATGCTAGTCACCCATTGGTGGGCACCTCGTCGTTTTATCACGTTTGCATTGCTTTTTTTTTTTAATTTTTAATTTTATTTTATATTCTAGTATCTTAGAAATTAATTTAGAAAATATAATTTAAAAAATCAATGTTCAATTTGTTATTTGTTATTTTAACTTCAAAAAATGAGTAATAAAATAAATCGAGCTTTGATTTATTTTTTTTTCGTATTTTTTAGATTTTATGATTTATAAATTAATTTCTAAGATACTAGAATATAGAATAAAAATAAAAATTAAAAAAATACAATACAAACGTGATAAAACGACGAGGTGCTCACGAATGTGCCCACCAATGGGTGACTAGCATATCATTTCTTTGAGAGATGATATGCTAGTTACCTCTCGTAGGCACCACTTACATTTTTGTCATTTTATTATATTTTTGTTCATTGATCTTTACTTTAGTACTTCAAAAATTATTAATTTTATAATGACATTCACAAATTATATAAAAATGAAACCTTCAATTTTTATTTTGTTTTAATGTATTTCTTTAGCATATCGGGGCCGCTTGTTTCGGGGTAATCAAAAAGGGAAAGGGAATCAGTAGCTCTGATTCCCTTTGTTGGTGTTGGTTACACTTTTTAATCATTCTCTTTCCCCTCTTTAAGGGAATGGATTACCTCATTTTCCCACTTTCTCATTCCCTCATACTGTATTTCCCAAGGAATGAGATTCTTTTTCCCCTTATTGCTCTCTCTAAAAAAATTATACTCTAAAAACACCAATAATAATAATAATAATAATAATAATAATAATAAATTATATTGTTTTAAAATAATATTATTATATTATTTAAATAATTATAATTCATGCAAACATATATAATGTTACTTATATTATAATATTAAATCAATATATTAAATACATAATAATATTTATATTATATTTATTTAAATTTGAAATTAATATATATATATTAATAATAATGATAATAATAATAAAAATAATACTATAATATTATATTATTTAAATAATAATAATTCATGCAAACATATATTGTGTTACTTAAATTATATAATATTAAATCAATATATAATAATAATAATAATAAGAATAAGAATAATAAATTAGTATATTATTTTAAAATAATATTATAATATATTATTTAAATAATGATAATTCATGCAAACATATATAATGTTGCTTATATTATAATATTAAATCAATATATTATATACATAATATTTATATTATACTTATTTAAATTTGAAATCAATATATAATAATAATACATTATTTAAATAATAATAATTCATGCTAATATATATTGTGTTACTTATATAATATTAAATCAATATATTATATACATAATATTTATATTATATTTATTTAAATTTGAATTCAATATATAATAATAATAATAATAATACATTATTTAAATAATAATAATTCATGCAAATATAATAAAATTTTGATTCTCTTTCCTGTTCCAACCAAACAACCAAACGAAATGAAAAATAGGTAATCATTCCTATTACATTCCTTTCATTTCCCTTTATTGATTCCTTTCACTTTCTCCTCCTCTAAACAAACGGCCCCTCAATCCTCACAATAGTGGTTTTAACATTTTGTTGTGCCGGTGCTATATTTGTAGTCTGGATCGAGCCCATTAGGCCAAGGCTGTGAATTTTGGGCCAAGCTTATTAGGCACAGCAAACCCATTAGGCCCAAAAATTTCTACCCGTGCAGAAACATTTAAACCGGGCCGGGCCCGGGCCATTATTCTCCCTCGTTTCGAATGACAAAAACTTGTGTGAGCCGGAGGCACCGTGCGGCCGGGCCCAAAGTGCCAATCTTTATACAGAAAAGTGCCAATTTATATGAATAAAAGTGTCAATCTTTAACATAATTATTTTACGAATAAAATGACAATTTTTAAAAGTGTCAATCTTTATACAGAAAAGTATCAATCTATATGAATAAAAGTGTCATTGTTTTAGCCCGGCCGCACGGTGCCTCCGGCTGACCCAAGTGTGTCCCGTTTCGAATATACAACGCCAACCTCCATATTCATAATCATAGCTGTAAAATTCGATTTCATCAATACTCGAAAAATGCGATGAGCAGCAGAATGCAGATTTATGAAGTGAGAGAACTCTCTGTGAAGCCGATCTTGCTTCAGGAAGAAACGCTGGATCTGGTAAGGTGAATGCCAATGCCATGGTGTTTGAACGTAGTAAACGGTAGCATATATTTTGCATCTTTCCTATACTGAGTAGACACGAATTCGATATATTAGAGCAGATGTTTAAGGATCTCTAAGAACCTTTGGGAATTCCACTCTTTTTTTTTTAGCTCTTGTTTTGCTGGTTGTAGAATTAAAATTTGTTAGCACAAACTGATCGATCTTCATTGCAGCAGCATTACACAGTAGAAGGGTTACAAGAAGTTAATCGGTGCTGCTTCTGAACTACCGGGAAAATAACAGCCGAAAGCAATTGCTTAAAATCTTTGAACAACTACCTCCACTAGTCACATCAGAACAAGACTACAATCAATTCCAATAACCAAACTCTTCTTTCTTCAATAAACATCTAGAGAGAGAGACAGAGAGATATATACAAGCTTGCTTCTTCTCCGTGGAGCTGCCGCTCCGCTGCAGTATTTCGAGTTCGACAGTTCCCAGAGACATCAAGCCGATAGTCAAACCGGACATGATTCCGGCGAAGAGAACGAGGAGGCACGAAACGCTGGCGTAGACAAACCACCACGGATCACCCAATCCGATATCGTTGGAATCGGCGTAGAACGCTCTCGGCGCCACCATCGCCGCCGCATTCACCCAGCTCATTTTTTTTTTGAAAAAAAAAGAAAGAAAGAAAGCGAAATTGCAGAATGAAAGCCACGTTGAGAGCGACACTCAGAGAAAAAAATCATAGTTTATTATTATATATTGAACAGCGCCATACGTTTGTTCAATCCCTCCTCCACAAGGACCCCAACAACAACAAAACCTCCACAATTACAAAAACAAAAACAACAAGATTAAAACATACACACATATTGAATCGGTCAGAGCGAGACAGTGAGAGGTGATACACTGTGTGTGTGAGTGTGTGTGTGTGTGTATTTGTTACTCAGGATCATAAATATAGGCAGCCTATCTTCCTCCAATTCAAACAAATACTGTACGTGTACTAACGTTCAAACAAATATGGTTAAAGTAAGTAGTACTCTTTTTTCCTTTTTTCAATTCAAACAAATACGAGTACTATTGTTCAAACAAATATGGTTAAAGTAACTAGTACTTTTTTCGTCTCATTTCAATTATCTCATTGTATTTCTATTATTTTATAATTTACATATATTTAAAATATGAGACAATTAAAACTGTACTGAGAGAGTAAATTAATATTTTTCCCCAATGCAATAAGGTTGTTATTTTCAAACTTTTCAAAGGAAAAAGTTGGTTATTTCAAACAACAATATATGTCAAGTGTATAATAAAGAAAGGTAGTATAATACTCCATTTTTTATGATATGACATTTTAAGCTCATTTTTTTTATTACAATTTTTAAAGTTTTCTTCTATAACAATTTTTTTTTTTAGGAGTACATTTTACAATCATTCATATCATATCGAATATATTATAACTCAACTCTATAGTTATGAGTAATGCTCCAATGTCCACCGTGGGCATGCTTAATGTGCCCACGGATGACTTGACATTGGAATATATAAGGTAGTTAATAAAAACTTTACCAAAAATAATTAAATTCTACTATAAAAAAACTAAACCCTAACATAAAAAAATAAACCCTAAAAGGAAAAATTGCAGACGTGACACTGCCACATCACCGGTGGGCACGTTAAGTGTGCCCACCGTGGATAGGAGAGCATTTCTACTATAGTTATATAGTTAATTTCACAATTACAAAAAATATCATATCACTATTATCATTCTATAACAAGTTTATACACTTGACTTTTACTGGGTGACTCGAGTTGAATTAAGTTTACGATTAATTATCAAATATAGATTTTATTTTCACATGAAACTGATTTAATTTGTAAGTCTACTTTAACATAGCAATAAATTTTAGGGAAAAGTAGCAAAAAAACCCAAGGGTGTCACCCCTATGGCACATATCACCCCAACGTTAAGTTCGGGACAAATACCACCCCAAGGTACAATAAGTTGAGCCCGTATACCCCCATTAACAGCCTCCGTTTGTTGCCGTTAATATTTTTGTTTTTTTTTGTGTCTTTTTTTTAAAAATTTGTGCGGGGCCATGTTTATTTCACTGATTCGCCGCCGCCGACCTCTCCGCTCCTCCCCTCCGCTGGGTTCCCTGGTAATCTCAATTCTCTGCTTTCTATTCGCCGTTCCGTTGATTGTTCATAAATTTAGTCAATGGCTCACGATTGTAGTTAACTCGACTCTATTACCACGCTGGCAAGTGAAAATTCAGTAGTATTAGAGAAATTAGAAAATTCATTCATCTGTGCATTAGTTATACTACTGAACTTGAATTCTTACTCCTGTTTTGTAGGAAGAAGATAACTTTGAAATGAGTTATCAACACTTCTATATAAATCTTAGCTATAATCCTCAACTATTTGTAAGCATCTTTTTTCGTGCAAAATCTCTCTCTTTAGAAGACGTTAGTTTCTGAGATGGTAGAGTGGAAGTTCGTTTGATGGTATTGTTCCCGATCACCGATATCTTGCGTACACTATGTATGACAAGGATAATGATTACTTTAAACTATCTGTTATAGACTTGAATGTTGGGTCGCTTTGAGATTGAAAAATTAAAAAAAAATAAAAATAAAATAAAAATATTAACGGCAACAAACGGAGGCTGTTAAACGGGGGATATACGGGCTCAACTTATTGTACCTTGGGGTGGTATGCCCCAAACTTAACGTCCGGGTGATATTTGCCATAGGAGTGACACCCTTGGGGTTTTTTTTGCTACTTTTCCTAAATTTTACTAGTGAATCTATTTTATGTTATTTTTTTATTTGAGAGGTGTTTGTGACTGATTTGAAATGGTTCTTGATTATCTGGTCCAATGAAAGATTTAATTCCTACGAGCAATAATTATTCCAAATAGTTGGAGGTGTGACTATTTTTTCACTAGTATTTTATTTATTTATTTATTTATTTTTACAAAGATGATCAATAATGGTTCATCGTTTCCCTCTTAAGGTGACTCGAAAAACGTCTTATCAACTGTGTTGTGTTTTGTTGTCACTTTGTGCAATTGAGCTGGTGAAACTTATTTTAAATTTAATCCACCTGAATTAACTAAACTTTAATCACTTTGATTATCGAAAAATTTGATGAATCTTAGTCAAACCCCTACAACACATATATATAAAATTTATAAGCTCAAGTAGTTTATAGTTTTTCACATGTTTATAGCTTTATTTATTTGCTTGGGCTCACTTTTTGCAGGCGAAGTTTAGATACCAATTTTAAACTAGCGACTTTTTTTATGAATTTCAAAATAGAATATAATCAAAACCATTATCGATGAATCTCAAACGTAATATTTGATTTATTAAATCGATTTATAACTATATTATTCCGTCCGTCTCGCCGAAAGAGTCTTGTTTTCCTTTTTAGATCGTCTTACAGAAAGAGCATCAGTTTTCTAAAATAAAAATAATTAGTCAAAATAAGGAGACAATTAGTTGAAATTAGGAAGGCTTAATAATTGAATTTTCATTTCCCAGTATACTCATAGACTCATTTCCAAGTTTTATACAATTTGAAAAAATAAAAAATTAGATACTCCCTCCTTAAATCTCGTGATAAAAAGAAACAACACTCTTTCGAGGGGACGGAGGGAGTATAATTTTCTAAAATTAGTCGAAACGCCTTTTGAGTATATAGAGAATTGAACTAAGAGGAGTGTACTTGTAGAAGCTAATCGTAACTCGTCTTAAATATACCATATTTTATTCAACGTGATATTTTTTTTAGGGAAAATATCACTTATTGTCCTAACGTTTGCACATTTTCACAATTATGTCCCAATGTATACATATTTTCAAATTAATACCTAACGTTTCAGAAAAATCACAATTATGTCTCCTTTCTCACTTTCCGGCGATTAATGTCTACGTGGCTCGCCGGAATGCCAAGTAAGCTATACACGTGGATATTAAATTAAAAAAATAGGAGGAAAAAAAAAGATATCATCAATCATTTCCTTAACACTAAGGTTTGGATTCTTCTTCAACTTCGGCAAAAAAATATTTAGCTAACCATCTAGCATTTGCTTGTCTATTCTCGCGTGCAAAAAGACAATTATGAGGCTCTTTGAGTGTCCTCATATTGATCTTGCTTGCATAAAGTAGACTCACCACGATTGATCTTGCTTGCATAAAGTTTCCATGGGCATCCATTTCTACAAATTGCTTGTAGTTTACCACCCGCATCCATTTCTATAATTTGAGTTTCAATTACTTGAAATCTTCTTTATAGTTGTGCGATTTCAGCGAGCCGCCGCTTTAGTTTGGTAGGGTTTAGAATTGTGGAGTGACAATATTTAGGAGCGCAAGTTTAAATCGGAATTTGGAACGACAAATATATTTTTTTAATTTAATATCCACGTGTATAGCTCGTGTGGCATTCCGGCGAGCCACATAGACAGTAATCGCCGGAAAGTGAGAAGCGGGACGTAATTGTAATTTTTCTGAAACATTAGGTATTAATTTGAGAATATATATACGTTGGGACATAATTATGAAAAATGTACAAACGTAGGGACAATAAGTGATATTTTCCTTTTTTGTATTATCTTGAAAATGCACATCGAAAGTCGAAACAATTAAAGTACTACTCCACGTGATTTTCAATAAACGGTTTCATTCAATTCATACTATAATCATGAGTTCGCCCCGTGCCTTTTTCTATCGTCAATCCATCACTTCCAAATTAAATTATTCGGTTATAGATAAAATTGATTAGACTTGAAGTCCTTTTCTCAATGAAGCATCTTCATATTTCTATTTTTTTTTAAGAGGCCGAAGTATATTTACTACCTCCATCTCATTAAGGCAGTCTTATTTATTTTATGCACGTATTCTACTAAAATCTAGTACGAGTTTTAAAATATAATTTTATAGTATCATTTTTTTTACGTGATTCTATGAGTGTCATAGTATCCCATAAAAAAAATGATACTACAAAATTATATTTTAAAACCCGTACTAGATTTTGGTGGAAATACGTGTCAAATAATAAATAGGACTACCTTAATGAGATGGAGGTAGTATAAGGAAAAAAAATTAAGACAGAGAGATGAACCTAGCATTTAAGACTAGAGACGAGTGGGGCCTTGTCAAAATTCAAAATACTATACTAAAAAAAAAAAAATACCCAACAATTATCGGAGGAGGAAAAACCGAAAAAGGATGATCATTTCACGTAGAAAAATTATGCATCGACAACTAAACGTAATTCAGTAAGTTAGATGTTTTTTTCTACGTCTAATAGGTTGTGGATTCTAGTCATCTCGTGTAGATGAGTCAATATACGAGGATGAATGTTTATGATTATACTAAAAAAACAAGTACTATTATAAGATTCAATTTTATTTTCAAGCTGAAATAGGTTGAAAAAATTTAATAAATTGGTCACATATGCAATTCACACAATATAGACAACTTGAGCAGGGGACAACTCCATTTTATTCCGAATTCCAAAATAAATTTTATCTCATAATTTATTAGTCTGATTTTTTTATTTTCTAGTGGGAGGGTTCAACTCTACTTACTCCACCCAACACAATAGCAACGTCGACATGGGTTTAGGATTTTAAAGTCTCACGTGTCTCTCGTTTTATATCTAATTAGTTTGTATTCCGTCGAAATTCAATTTGGTATCATTTTATTATATACTCCGTATTTATTAAAATAGTAGTATTATGATAATTTATTAAAAAAAAAAGTATTATAAAGTCAGATTAAATTGTTATTAGAAAAAATATTTTAATATATTGTACTAGAATATTTATCGAGTAGTTGTACTCTACTTATACCTATCAAAATCGAAAATAGCATGAAGGTCTGCTCGATCAACAGGAAATTTTGAAACGATTCTCATTTTATTTTTAATTTATTGTGAAGTGTCTTAAATTGAAAATATACATTTTTGTTACAAAAAATTGATAATTATAGCTATTGATACATAATAAAAGAATTTCAAAAAAATATTGGAAAATGAGCCACCTCAAAATTGATTTTGCGTCTAATATATTCTCAGGTGTTTTAAATTCAAAATATATTTTTTGTTATTATTATTTTTTTTTTACATTATAGCTATCGATACATAATAAAAGAATTTCAAAAATATATTGGCCAACGGGCCACCTCAAAATCGAATATGAGCCGCCCGTGGCTAGGCGCACCTGCTGCATCCGCCGATTTAGGCAAAAATATATTGGCCAACGGGCCACCTCAAAATTGAATATGAGTCGTCTGTAACTTGGCGCTGCATCGCCGATTTAAGGGTATAACAAACCTCCCCCACCAAAGCTCGACGACGTCCTCGTCGTGTGGGATAAGCTTCTTGTCTTCGATTCATTTTCAGCAACAACTTGCTCACCACAAGTGAGTTTTCCTGGCACACCACTGTCGTTGCTTGACGCAGCTTCCGCTAAGACTTTTGCATACGTGAGCACACCACGGCCCACACTTGGCTGTTTCATCACCATATCCTCCCCGACTCCCCACGGCCACTTTCGGTACGTCCTAACCCTCATCCAACATTTGCATACTCGAAATGTACTGCATCGTGTTGACCCGAGCCTCCTCCTCCACAGATTCAGCGACCACAACATTCAACTTCTCCCCATGTTGGCCTTCCCCTTCGGACAGTCACGTATCCGGTGGTCTCCATCACATATGAAGCACCCGCGGAGCTTGTTGCCGCCCCGAAGCGTGACACACCGCACCATCAGCGTTGGGTCGTTGAAAGCCTTCTATTCCAACTTTTTCCCTTGTCCTTAGCACGTCCTGCATCCCCACGATCGAGCTCGGAAGAGCCAGCTGCCTTCAAGTCCACCAACTCCTCGGCAGCGCCTAGCGCGGACGGGCCACCTCAACTCATAAGCGCCTCAACTCAGTTTGGGCCCAAGACTGCAATGTATAAGAGCATTTTAAACTTTTTTTGTCAACGGGTCACCTCAAAATCAAAATAGTATAGAGCCAAAAAAATTCAAAAACTTCTTAGCCAACGGACCACCTCAATACCGAAATAGTGTTAGGGCAAAAATATTTTTACTAAAAATTAGTTTAGCCTGATCAACCTGAATTGAAAAATAGTATTATGGTAATTTGTTTGAGAATATATGTAAAGTCAGATTAAATTTTATTAGAAAATAGTTTAATGCGGTGTAATATTTATCGAGTGGTTGTCCTCTATACGTATAAATAAAAAAATTCAAATCAACAAAGGAAATCTCCATCATGAAATTTCATGGCCAATGGGCCGCTTCAAAATCAATATAGTATTAGGGCCAAAATATTTTAACAAAAAAAAAAAGGTTTAGCCAATCCGAATTGAAAATAGCACACAATGCTCATTTTATGTCTAATTATTGTCAATTGTTTTAAATTAAAAATATACTGTTTGTTACAAAAATTCGATAATTATAGCTATCTATACGTATGAAAAGATTTTAAAAAATTTATTGGCCTATGGGTCACCTCAAAATCGATTTTGTGTTTAAAAATTAAAATATATTTTTCGTTACAAAATTTTGTCAATTGTAATTATCGATACAAACTAAAAAAAAAATATCAAAAACTTTTGGGCAGGCCACCTCAAAATTGAAATGTTATCAGAGCCAAAATATTGTCAAAAACAGTTTAGCTTGATTAACTGAAATTGAAAATAGCCCAGCTCAAAATATTTTACTTTCTTTTTCTTTCTTTTATTTTTTTCTTTTTTGGGAAAAGTAGCAAAAACACTCTTGACATTGTCACTTCGGAGCAAAAAATATATGAAACAGTTTTTCGGGTCATCATTCGATCTGTTGAACCGTTTAATAAATAAATTAATAAAAATATCTATTATATATATAAATATAAAAAAATCATGATTTATATAGTATAGTTTCATAAAAATTTAAGAAACACATGTTAAAATCAATAAAAAAAATATACATATTCATATTATGTATAGTTATACTCAAAAATTATATTTATAATTTTATAAATGAACATAATGTAGTTGATAATGATTCAAAACTGATTGAATAATGGATATATATATTGTAAGCCTTAAATAAGTATTATTTAATGATGGTCATGAGTTTAAATTTTCCAATCCTCATAATTAAATTTTTAAATTTTATGTATAATATAAATAGATTATAATAATCACTGTATTAATATAGATAAATAATAATTAATATGTATAAATATATAGATTTTAGATAAATATGAATGGAGGCAGTAGCCAGTAGCCACTCAAATTTTATGTATAATATAAATAGATTATAATAATCAATATATTAATATATATAAATAATACTTCCTCCGTCCTTCAATTCTTGACCCAAAATTCTGGGCACGGAGTTTAATGTATTTTAATGATATACTATTAACAAATTAAGTGTTAAAGTAGAATAATTGTGGCTCAAATAATATTTTTAATAGTATTAAAGTGTTGAATTGTTAGAAAGTAAAGCGATAAAGTGTTAAAGTGATTGTGGGACCTATATCCCAAAATAGAAAGAGTCAAGAAAAGGAGGACGTCCAGATATAGTATTAGTGTCAATAAATGGAGGATGGAGGGAGTAATTAATATGTATAAATATATAGATTTTAGATAAATAAGAATGGAGGCCGTAGAAGACGCCACGTAGGCATGTGGATCGTTGTAGTGCTTTGAATGTGCAACGAAACGTATAATATATTGATTTTTTTTTTCAAAATATGATTTATTTTAATACGTAATTTAAACTATATATGTTGATATTGTAACTTAATTTTAAGTTTTAATTGTTCGTTTAAAAAAAAAAACTAATATCTTGTAAGTGCATTTAATTTTGTTTATTTTTAGTACGTGCTTGTACGCATATCAATTTGCTCCATTGCACTTGTATGGAGTGAAGTGAGAGTCGTGTTGTATCGTATTTCTATATTTAGCGAAAATGCGGTGCTTAGATATTAAAAAAAAGTAAAATCTTATTATCATATTTTTCTGCATGTATAGTCAATGTTCTAAAAGTCGTTAGGCGCTAGTCGGACAGTGAGGTAGGGACTAGCGCCTAGGCGGCTAGGCGGGAGCCTAGTCGGACACTATACAGCATGGATGCATTAGTATTGCATGAGAAACACGAAAATAAGCATTCCATCATCGTCAAAGTAAGCCACCAATTAATTATCAAATATGAATATATAGGGAATGATTCGTATAAAAAATGATTTTTAGTGTAAGTAAACATAAATTTGTTTTTAGTATTATAATTTATTGTTGTCATTGAAATAAATATAATTGCAATACACAATAAGAGTTATGCTTTTATATCCACTGTGAGGATACTTAATGTGTCCACGATTGAGGTGTCCAAATTATATTAATAAAAATATATTATTAATATACCTTATAAAAACAAATTACTCTACAAAAAAAATCCTATTAAAAAAATTCAAACTCTAAAGGAAAAAATCATTGACGTTTCACTGCCATATCAACCGTGAGCACACTAAAGGGGTGTATTGGTTGTGGAGTTTGTAGGATTTTTTTAGACTTTCAGAATCCGGGGGTATTCAATCCGGATTTTCAAAAGTCTTTAAAAATCATGAGGTATTCAATACAGATTTTAAAAAGTCTTTAAAAATCATAAGGTATTCAATACAGATTTTAAAAAGTCTTAAAAAAATCTATAAGTATTCAATAGTCCATGGATTTTAACACTCTATGGATTTTCTTTGATTCTCTCAAAAAATATGAATAAATTTCACTCTTCAAAATCTCACTTAAGAACTAGAGATTTCTATGGATTCTCTCAAATAAATGTACCAACATAGAAAAAACCTGCCCTCAAAATCCAGTCTTCTTCTATAATTGAATTCTTGAACAACTCACTTATCTGGTCATCATTACGTGATTTTGTAGTTGAAAATTTTTATTGAATTTTTCCTTTATCATTTCATGGTTTTACCCTTGAAATATACTATATATTTGTACCTTTATCTGAGAGAATTTCTATTGAATTCTTGAACAACTCAACTCATATAAAATCATGTAAAATTCATTTATGAAATTATAGTCGAGCATCAGGTCAACGTCGGAGAGGAAGAAGGAATCTGCTCGGGGTATGGTGAAGTGAGGAGACCAGGGTAAAACCATATTTTAATTATTTAAAAAGAAAAGAAAAATAAGAAAAAGGAAGAAGGAAGAAGGAATCTGCTAGGAATGTTTATATATATATATATAGTTATAGACTCATAGTTATACAAAATAGTTTGATGTATGCAGAATATATATTTATGTGAATGAATTGAAAAATATATAAAATTTTGATGTATGCAGAATATATTTATGTGAATGAATTGAAAAATATATAAAATTGTTGAGAGAAAAAGTGTATATCAATAAAAACAATATATTCTAGAATCCTGTCAAATCCATGAAAATTCAAGTAAATCAATAAAAAAAAGTCAGCTTTTTTAAACTCTACATGAGTCAGTCAAACTCTGCATGGAGTCTATAGATTTTTTAAATCTACAAATTTTTTAAAGTACAAAAAAATCCAACAAAATCTCAATTGAATACACCCCCTAAGTGTGCCCACGATAGGTGTGAAATCATTCTTGTACACAATAAACAACATACTCATGAGCTTAAGCCCCCACCAATTTATATTTTTATGTCTTTTAACTTTTTTCTTCTTATAAATTTGTCATTTGGTTTTTGTATTTTAAGTGAATTTTTTAAGCAAAAGGCCCTACCACCAAATTGAATTGTAGGATATTATGTCGGATTTGAAAACTAAATATTTTAGCCCCACGAGTATTTTTTTTCTTCGCCCGCCCCTGTTTTAAACCATACTAAAATTAGTGATCCAAATATATTCATTCTTATTTCTTACACCAAATTGTATTTCTATAGAAACAAAACTCTCATTATATTTAATGTCCACGTTTGCAAGACATTATTTAATTTTATGATATCTAGGTTAGAAGATTTTGATGTATTTGAATGTAATCCTCAAAAGTCATGTCTTTTTTTGATAATTCCGCTACAATAAATTATGGAGACAAAGCACTTTGAATCAACCTTTTAAAATATTAACCAACGACAAAAACATGGTCATTCTATTTAACTTTTCTTGCATTAACCACTGCCCTAAGAAAATACTTTTCGGTGAAATTGCTGCTTTTTTACATATAGAGAAGTTTCCTTTGGAAAAAAAAATGTGAATATAAGAATTGAATATCAATTATGTAGCTTTAACTTGCATAACAAGAGAAATTAAGAATATTAATTGGCTCCCCTTCACAAAATTGAATTGATTTAACTGTACAAGTAAATGGAATAGAGTGGGCCAAATTTAAGGAAAAACGTATATGCAATTTTTTTTAGATGAACGTATACGCAATTTTAAGCATTCATAATTAATTATTTCCCACTCACAATGTACTAAAGAGTTATACATTCACAAAAAGGTGCTTATTCTATGGGAAGGAAAAGGCGGACTTTGCCAAAATTTGTTACATACATCCTCTCATTAACTAGCTAAAATATTTCAAAGTCCCGAAATTTAATATGAAATTTAAAGACAGCGGCATGAGAGACTCAAACCTGAAACTAAAATTTTTGCTCCCAAACATTAACTTATGTCGCTAGATCAACAGACGCACCTGTAAATTAAGTTATACTTCTTCTACCCACAATATACACGTTTTTATTTTCTTTTTAGGCTATCAGGTGATATATGTGTTTCGTCAATTTTTGGACGTGGACCACAGTCCTTCTCCACCTAAAAAGTCAATCAAAATTTATATTAATATTAATTTCACTTTAATACCCAATCATGTTAAAGCGAGATCCGAAAAAGTCTTTTAATGCCACTCGTTACAAAAATTAAAACTGTGACTAAAGTTTCTAAACCCCTTTATTAGGGACGAAGGAAGTAACATTTTGTTGAGCCCGTGCCGTGCTATGTTTCTAGTCTGGATCGAGCCCATTGGGCCAAGGCTGTGAACACAGGGCCGAGATTATTGGGCTCAAGAACAAAGCCATTGGGCTAGATAAAATAATCGGGCCAGGCCTTGATTTCCCCCTTTCCAAATATACAAAGCCAATCTTCTTTCATTTTCAATAGCTGCAAAATTCGATTTCATCAATACTCGAAAATGCTATCGAAATCCAGGCGATTATCCAGGTTTCAAGCTCCTGATCAGAAGATTTATTCTCTCTACTCCATCCTGCAATTCAATGCCTCAATGTCTAACCTAAAAGTAGTTAGGCGGAAGGATCCGAAGCTCGATCAAGCAATCGCCAACGACAAGAAATGGCGGCTATGCTACCGGGTAGTCCGAGAAGTGCTGAACGAACCGGGTCAGGTAATCCCCCTCCGCTACTTAGATAAACGCCGCGAGCGGCTGCGGTTGCCCGTTAAAGTTGAAACATTTATCGCACAGAATCCGGGCTTATTCGATGTGTATAGGGATAGGATTAGGCCTAAATCTGATTTGGTATCCTTCGTCCGACCTAGTGATAGATTGAATCGGTTTTTAGAGGAGGAGAAGTCGATTTACCGTGAAAATGAGCCGTTAATCGTTGAGAAACTTTGTAAATTGCTTATGATGGCGAAGAGTGGATACATTTGCGCTGATAAATTGGTTGAGGTGAAGAGGGAATTCGGTTTCCCTAATGATTTCCTAGCGACGTTAGTGCCTTCGTATCCTCAGTATTTTAGGTTGGTGGGGACGGGAGGAGAGGGAAGGTCGTACCTTGAATTGGTTTCTCGGAATGAGGAGTTTGCGAAATCCGTTATCGAGAGGCGAGCAGAGGAAGAATCGAGGTTGATGGGGATTAACGTTAGGCCTGCATTCGAGTGGAAGCTTCCGCCTGGGTTCTTCTTCAAGAAGGAGATGAGGGAGTGGGTTAGGGATTGGATGGAGTTGCCTTACATCTCTCCGTACGAAGATGCGTCGCGTTTGGACCCGGCTTCTCCGGAAATGGAGAAGAGAATGGTGGGGGTTTTCCACGAGCTGCTCTCTCTCTCAATCTATAAGAGAGTGCCGGTGCCGGTTCTAGGCAAGTTTAGTGAGGATTTCAGGTATTCGAATGCGTTCACGAGTGTGTTCACGAGGCATTCGGGGATTTTTTATATGTCGTTGAAGGGTGGAATTCAGACAGCGATGTTGAGGGAAGCGTATAAGGGTGAGGAGCTGGTTGATCTTGATCCAATGCTGGAGATAAAGAATCGATTCGTTGAAATGCTGGAAGAGGGATGGAAGGAGAGGGCTGAGGATTTGAGACGACGTAGAGAATTTGTTCGGAAGGATGTGGAACTCGTGACTGCTAGCGATAAGGAAGTGAAATGCAATGAGCAGAATACAGATTTATGAAGTGAGAACTCTCTGTGAAGCTGATCTTGCTTCAAGAAGAAACGCTGGATCTAGTAAGGTAAATGCCATGGTGTTTGAACATAGTAAATGGTATATATATTACATCTCTCTTATGCTCTTGTGCAGCATTGTTTAATAAAACCACCTGCACATGTTTGTATCTGTTTCAATTATAAATTTGTGGAAGACGTCATTTCCTAGCCTTATTTATATACAATTGTACTGTAGGCAGCCTTATTTGCTTGATTTATCTTGCCTATACTGAGTAGACATGAATTCGATGTATTAGATTTAGAGCACATGGTTAAGGATCTAAGAACCTTTGGGAATTCCACTCTTTTTTGCTCTTGTTTTGCTGGTTGTAGAATTTTTTAGGATCCTAATGTTGAATGTAGAAACCAAACTACATTCATTCTAATTACGCATGGTTCAATAGGGACGAGGTTTTGTAAGATCTGCTATGTTCGTGAGGTTGGATATGCTGATAACTCAACTATACATGTTTTTTTAGTCTGCTGATCTTGTCCTTTTTTATGTGTCATCTACATAAGTACATTATATTTTTTTTTTTCTATGAATATCTCGAAATTATCCATTAATGTAATTTAGGGCAGATCGATTGATACGATTGAGATGGTTCACTGATGATCAATGCTTGCTAGTAGAGAATTTTGGGTCTTAGAGTACTAAAAAGGGGGTTCACCTCGTACTATTTGAAGTCCTTATTGCCTTGCTAGTTACTTCCCATCTTTCTTCTGAAAATTTTATCACAGAAACTACATTTGTGATTATAGATTCCGTTTATTGTGATATACACAGTGCCTCAGCATGTTTAGTTATGAGTAGCTAACAGAAATGTACGGAATGCAAAATGAATGCAGCATTATTAAACTGGTTTCTCTTTGTTGTTATCTTGTAGTTGCTCACTCCACCTAAATACATACCTAACTCAAGAACATGCAAAGCTTGTGATACGACACTTATATAAAGCCTGCGCAAAGATGATTTGGTAGCCAACTTCCTCCACTCTTTTCATTTCTGCAGAGAATTCAAGAAAACCGAGGACATGGATAAATCCATCTTCCTCCACTTGATTGCGACTCTGATGCTTCTGGTGCTGTACCCAAAGGCAGAAAGCCAGTGGGTTTCCCACCACCCATTGCCACCAGCACATCTTCCTCCACTTTGTGCTTCGCAGTTTGCATTAGCAAATCGAGCATGTTCAATGTTGCCTTATAAGCCAGTTCCTCCACCGTCTCCTCCTTCTCCACCATCTCCTCCAGTGGATAGCCACCACCACCACCACCATCATAATAGGCGGCACCACCACCACCACCACCACAGGCACAAAGAAACTGTGGCTGAAGTCGATTGCTGCAGGTGGTTGAAAGAAGTTGACGACGTCTGCATTTGTGGGCTTTTGGTTCGTTTGCCTCCGTTCCTTGCCAGGCCCGCGCATAATTACACGGTGTTTGTAGATGAATCATGCCAGATCACCTTTGCCTGTGCATCAAGGGTTGTACCATTACCAGCTGATTAATATCATTACCAGAGTTGAGATTCTATAAAGCTGTTACTTAATTTATAGTAGTAAGTTTTTATTTATATTTCATGTTGCATCAAGGGAAGTTTGTCATATGTATCTGTCAATTTCACATTAGAAATTGTGTACCATTTTATTTCTGCATCAATGTTTGTACCACTCTGATTATTACCAGCTTACTAACTATATATTGTAATTTTGTTGCAAGGAAAATTTCCTAAGCTGTCACTTCCATTTTGCAACAAGGAATTTTTTTGATGTGTGCGTGTGTAATGTACCACTAAGTTGAACCATTTACTTTTTGCATTGTGTTTAGAGATGTAATGTGATTTATGTATTTAGGTATATTTTAAAACTAGAGCATCATAGAATCATAAAATCATATTCATGTTTGATCTTAAATGAAATATCGTATCAAGCCTTTTAATTTGGTATAAAAATTATAAAAATTCAAGAACAAACGAGCAAGTTATGATAATTTAAACTCTTATAATTTAAATTATATTGTGATACGTGCTGAGAGATGGTGTATGATGAGATTTGATTAGGAAATGTTAAGTGTAATAAGGGATTGTTAATTCTTTTCAGAAAATAAAATGAGTCAATAGGTGTGGAACGTCCCAAAAAGTAAAATTAGTCAACTTCTATGGAACGGAGTGGTAATATATTGTGATTAATATTCGGATTAATTAATACTCCCTCCGGCTAAAGATTCGTGACACGTTTCTTTTTCTTCTTTTCAGCACGTATTTCCACGCTTCTCGATGATGAGTTTTAAAATAAATTTTTAAAGTATTTTTTTATTTACGAGATATTATGAATGTCGTAGTATCCCGTAAAAAAAATTCAAAAAATTATTTTAAAATTCATTATCAAAAAGCGTTGAAATGTGTGCAAAAACAAAGAAAATAAAGGTGTAAAGAGGCGGAAGGACTACTAATAAAGTGGCTGTTTCTTGATCTGAATCAATTCCATTTATGTATTGTGCAATAATTAATCATTTTTATGGAACCAATAATAGAAATATGGGATTCTGCGTGAAAATGACTAGCAAAGAGACTGATTGATTGAGACAGGTTCTTTATTCCAAACTTATCTCTTCTATCTATTTACATATTGCTAAAGAATATAATACAGTAGTTCTTTTATTATTTTATTTGATCAAGAATATTAATAGCTCTTCGAAGCTTGAAGCACAACAATTATGGGACCCAATATCATTTCTCTCTTTTTTTTTATATATATATTATTATTTGGATTAATTTATGGGGCCATAATATGCCTAGCCATAATGCCCTTAAATTTATCCAAAAATAGATTGTCTTTTATAAGGTATGTTGCTTAAATTTTGTAGAATGTTATGACCTTAATATAAATATAGTAAAATCATTAAGGAATAGATGTGTTACGCTAGATCTTCCACAATTTTAAATTTTCTTTCTTTCTGGGTACAGATGATTACACTTAGCTGAAGTGATATAATAATTCCAAAATATGTAAAATTTATTTCAGTTGAATGAAATACAACTTTCACTATCAATGACCAAGAAAGATTACTGTTGGCAAATAAATTATTTTTTAATAATTCCTAATGCAAAATAAGTTTCTAACAAATTCCATAATAAAATTAAATATCGATAGTTAAATAGATAGGCACTCAAATTATAAAAAAAAAGATTATAAAAATATTTTCTATTTAAACTAGATGTGATTTTCTTATGCTTAAATTTTTAATAAAACGCTTATTACAAGTAAGATTACTAAGATATATCAGTAACTTAATATAGTCTTGATTTATATTTTACATTAATTAGTTTCTTCGAAACAAATTGATGAAATTAGATAAAGAACAATATAGAACATATATAAACCTTATTTATTAATCTCTTTCACTTATAAGAAAATAAAAAGAACTTTTTAAAATGAGTAATTAATTAATTTGCATAAAAATAGTCGTCGAACTATTCGCGCGATTATACATAAAATGGTAATTATTATGTAAACATAATTATGGAAATGCAAACTCAAATTAATGTGGAGAGATGTGGTTTATAGTTGATAAAAAACACTTTAGATACTCCTCTTTCTATATATACATATAGGGATATTTATGTAAATTTGTAAGTTAAGAATTATAAAATGACCATCAAGCCCACTTATGGCTGGCCATATTATTTATTGCCATTTAGCAAAACCCTTATTATTTCACTCATTTATCTATTTCGTTGTAATTAATCTAATTTAATCGAATTAAAATTTAATATTTGTTATAGGGGTCTGAAGATTTCAACTTATCTTGAAATAGTAAAATGATAAATGATGATGTAATTCGCGTGTTGAATAAAAGGCAAGTACGTGTTTGGTGCACTCGGTGTTAGCATGCAATACCTACAGATGAAATCTCCAGAAATTTCTGTTGCACTGTTTAGTGTTTATATTATTCTTTAATTTACACTAATTTCTTCATAGTAGTCATGATATAATCTTTTTTCTATGTAAAAATAGCCATGATATAATTTTTTTAAAATGACATTATTTATGATTTCAAAGATGGAATACGATATTCCCTCCAATAGCTTGCGATTATTTGTATACTAGCTATACAAATAAAGTCATTATCATGATAAAATAATAAATAAGGAAATGACGAATTACTCGTTGAAAGTACCTAATACTACTTTATTTTGAGTAATTTTAGTACAAATACTTTATATTAGCTGTAGTTTTATTAATGTGACAAAACATAAATTGACACAAGTTGTAAGAGAACACAACACACAACAAAGGAGTATTTATATTGAACATGAAGACGCACATTAACATCGACGTGGTATATACCTACCCTAATAACTAAAATAAAATACCAAACATTTATAGAAAGTGAATATATATAATAACATCTTTGCTAAAAGAATATTTATATAACATCACAAAAATAATTTGAGGTATAACATATACTTCTATCGAAGGAATGTTTCCCTACCTATTGTGGGCACACTTAATGTGCCCACAGCTGATGTGGTCACGTGATAATTAATTTTTTTCATTTAAGGTTTATTTTTATAAGATATATTAATAATAATGTTCCTTAAATATATTACCCTCGCGTCAGTTGTTAGCACATTGAGTATGTCAACAATGGGTAGGAGAGCATTCGCTACTTCTATATGTTCATTTTATTCAAATTGAGTCTATTATAACAATAAATGAGATCATTATAAAGTGTACGGAAAGAGCACTAAATTTACGCTCCATAGGAATTAACTGATTTCTGTTGTAAAGTAATATTGTAAAGAAAAATAAAGAATACAGAAGAGAAAGAGAGAAGGGAGAAGACGGCGGTAGAAGTAGGGTTTTCTCATTAATCTTATTCTCCGTCAGTTACAAATGGGATACACACGAGATATATATACAAGAGAGAGAAACCCTAATGAATAAGTAATGTCCATATATAAAATATATTTACAACACTCCCCCTTGGACATTACGACGTGATGTGCATGCCTCGTTAAAAACCTCTCCGTAAAAACCCTATGGGAAAAATTCGGCAGAGGAAAAGAGTACATAACTTACACTTATTCATGTGTTGCATTAGTTGCCTCATTAAAAACCTTAACTAAGAAAACCCATTGGAAAAAACTTAGTAAGGGAAAAAAGTACAACTATTTGGCCTTCAGGGCATAATCTTCGGGATTATCTTATTTCAGTCTTTAGGACATAATCTTCAAAATAATTTAAATATGTCGCTCCCCCTCAAAACAACAATCTTTCAATTCAATACATTTCAATATGTACTCATTCATATATTTCTCATACATAGACGTGGGGAGGTTTAGTGAATAAATCTGCATGATTATCACTAAATACACAATAGTTCTTCTAGAACTCATATATGCAACACAAGATAATCTATATATATCCTTACATAGGATATTGGAGAATTTTATCGATTTACCAGTCCAAAAATAAGTATTGTGGGGATCAAAATTAGTAACAAGCATCCGAATACTTCACCAATATCAATCTCAATATCTTTCATAAAATTAATCAAGTTCTTTAGACCAAGGTTTCTCATACCTTGAAGATAGCAAAGAATATGATTACCATCATATAAGTATATCTCCTTGTAGGAGAAATTTTCATCTTAGCAATTTAAAGTTAATGGTATCAGGTCTGATAGAGTAGTACTTCTGGTACTCAAAAAATGAACTTTTGGTTCATAATTTCTTTGTTATCTTATTCACTTCAAGTGATGATATGAGATATTAAATGGATGCAATTTATCAAATAAAATAATTTAAAATTTTGATCAATCAAATCGACTGGTATATACTCCTTCAGGGAGATACTCGGACTGTTATAATCTCCTTCAGGGAGATACTCGGACTGTTACAATACTCCTTCAGGGAGATACTCGGACTGCAGGCCGAGACAATACTTTGACTTATTCAAGTCTTCTTCATACTAAAACTCCGTCATAAGCATGAGTTAACTTTCTTAAATTCTTTGTGTAACAATTTATATAACATCAACATAATCATAAATTATAAAAACATTCAAACACATTTTGATACACACACATAAGCATAAATGATTATGCACATATCCTTATTTCAGGAGGATAAACTTATTATATCGTACATGTTGCGATTTCACTTTCCTTCATTTAAGGAATTTCAAGTCCAACAAGGACATACATAGATATCGGCGCCCAATGACTTATATAAATGAGATCATTATGATCAATCATAATATATCTATATTTACCAATTATTGCCATAAGTTACATAACGGAACATAATGCATAACAGGAGAATTAATTAATTGAGGGTCTCTGCTAAAAACCCTCGAGCTACTCGCTTTATTTTCAACCACCTCATTAAACTTGATTCCCCTTTAAAAACATTCATTTGTGTCCTACTGGGACAAAATAATAATGGGAGAAATTGTGTAATCCATTATTGTCTCAATTTTTTTTGTCCTCCTTTCTCTTTCAAGTTCCACATTGCAGGATCGCTTATCGACCCCCCTCTGCATGTACGGATATGTGATTGTATTGTATTATTATTCCATTCCCTTCTAACAACGTGTCCCCATTTCATTGGACATTTTTCATTTCGCAAAATCTATTTGGCATTGTTGTGATTTTTTTTTTCGTAATTTCAATTTTTAGAGTCACTAATTAAGTTCGAGTATAGGTTTATTTTTTTTATTTTTATTTTTATTTTTTATTATCTAAGACATATAACTAAATTATTAATGTGATAATAAATCTATTACAATATATAAAAACAATAATGTCATTTTGCCGACAAATGTTACGATTAAAGATCTAATAGGTTAGTGCAGAATCAGGTTATTACACATTGATTATTAATTAAATAATTGTCTAGCATGTAAAGGCCATGAACTGAATTTGACTCCACAACTTAGAGCCCAAATTTGAATTTAATTTTGTTATTGTGAATTTTGTTTTGTTAACTTACTTGGCATTCTCGGTCTTAATTTCAATATATCACCATGTCCTAATTTTTATTTTAAGTTCTAATTTTTTCGCTTCACTCGGTATATCAAGATCTAGTTTAGGTTCCAATTAGAATTTGTTATTATGTTTTAACATTGAATTTTTTATTTATTAAAATAAGGTTAATAAATTTAAAATTAGGGTATATAGTTTTTAAAAGTTCTCATTTTTAGTTGTAAATATTAATTATGATTCATTATAGTAGCATTTTTATGATAAACATTCTTAAACTAATAAAAATCAATATTTGAGATACCAAAGTTGGGACTAAAGATATCATATATATGGTTTTAATTTATAGATATTTTTAAATGATTCAGTTACGATTAAATGACTAGCAATTACACACACGTTCATTTTAAATCGATAATTTTGTTTTTAATCAAAAATTATTCACCTCTAACAAATTAAATATTATTAGTTAAATTCATTTTTATATTTTATTGTATTGCTTTATCCTTTTCTTATAATATTAATTAACGTAAATCCAGTGGCGGATGCAGGATTTTGACCAAGGGGTGTCAAAATTGTAACAAAATATATCATTCCTATAAATCATGAAAATTTAATTTACAACATGCCGTGTCGATTGACCATATTATGAAACTATAAATAATAGTTCCATTAGATACACGATTAAATATATCTTTCTTAATAGACCAATAAATTATCATTGATTCATTCATTACGCATTTGGTTGTGACGCTAATTCTTCACAGTCTTCATAATCGAGAATACTCTTTTTGCAAAAGTCGTCGCAATTAGTAATACTCAAAATATATTTATGCATAAAAATAGTAACTAGTAAAATATGTATTAAATCTCAAAATTTAAGGGGTGTCAATTGACACCCCTTGGCCTAAGGTGGCTCCGCCACTGCGTAAATCACATTCCGTGCATCGCACGAGCAACTTTATTAGTTGTATTAATAACAAAAATACTGAGGTGAGGTTGGTAATTCCATTATTCATGTATTTATAGCAAGTTTCAAAGGGCCGGACAAAATTTTAAAGGGTGATGCTATCATAATGTGGTATACCATAATTAATATTAATACGTAATAGTTTATATATTTATGCTAAAAAAATTAGATTTTATGAGAAAATTCAAAAATTTGTGTAATTTATGTATTTTTAACAAATCAACACTTTAATTTATTTGATAATTATGACTACTTTAAAGAGTTTTTTTTTTTTTAATTTAAAGAGAAAAAAATATGTAATTATAAAGAAAAAATATACTTATAAAAATAATAAAAATAATATCTTATAAACATTTAAATATTATTATAATTTTTAAATTATTATTTTTTAAATTATGTATATTAAGAAAATGCCCTCCTGTATGCCAAATACTTCCTCCATTTCGTTTACTAGGCTACATTTCATTTTCGCAATTTTGGCACGCTTTTCCACGCTTCTTGATGATGAGTTTTAAAATAGATTTTTAATTTTTTTTTTCTTTTACGGGATACTCGGACAGTCGGAGTATCCCGTAATTGAAAAAAAAATTTAAAAATCCATTTTAAAATCCATCATCAAGAAGCGTGAAAAAACGTATCAGAATTATCAAAAGCAAATGTAGCTAATTGAAAGAAATGGAGGGAGTATCATTATTGAATTTTAAATATTCCCAAAACTGGCACCACTAAAATCTCAAAATCACGATTCACTCCCTCAGCAATTTGCCGCCGCCATCAGAGGCCGAGCGCCGCCGCTCCTCATCGCTATTGCGCCGCCGTAAAACACGGGCTCGAAATCGTACAAAAACCTACTGACTAACTCCGCACCAGTTCCCGCTACCATGCTCTCCCAAGACGCCTCCGCCTCTCCGCCGCGCCTCCTGAACACATCGGTGGCGTCCAGGCGGTGCATCCGCCATCCTCTGATGTTCCTCAGCCGGTGGATCTTTTCCAACTGCCGGCACGCCAGCCTACTCGTGTTCATCTTGATCGCCTCGATCGCCTCCCCCAGAACCCTAGCGCGAGTCTCCTCGTCGCAGAACGATTCGACTCGGAAGAACTCGTCGAACTCGGGGACGCCGATCGCCCGCCGGATTCCCCGCGAGTAGTCGGCGTTAGGATTGAAGAAATCCCTGACTTCTTCAATCATCCCTCTCTCCACCATCTTATCTACCCGATCCGATACGAACGAGTGCAGCACCGGCATCGCGACGTCCACCCAGAGGAAGCAGCAGTCGTATCTAGATCTGAAATTCGCGTCGACGAGCGCCTCGATGAACGAGTTCGAGCCTCCAACGATGATTGGAAGCTGCCGCCGGCTGAGGATCGACTGCAGAGAAATAGACGCCCTGGCGCGGAAATTCGCGGCGGAGAAGTCGGATTCGGGATCGGCGACGCCGAGGAGGTGGTGCGGCACGCCGCACCGCTCTTCGTCGGTGATTTTATTGGTGGCGATGTCGAGGCCTTTGTAGACTTGCATTTTGTCTGAATTGATGATCTCCGCCGAGAAGCGGGTGGCGAGGTCGATCGAGAGGCGAGATTTTCCGGCGCCGGTGGCGCCCATCACTACCACCACCTTCTCCTTGGGTGGGCCAGGGCGGAGCAGCTGACTGCTCGTACTGGGTATGTGTACCAACGGCCTTATTTGTTTGGATACAGATACAGAGAACGATATTTTCATTTTTTTTAATAAAAAATATATCACTTACTTGAAATGACGAAAAAACCCCTATGCGGGCTTAAAAAATAAGAGCGTTTTATTTAATGCATGAGAAATAGAAATATTTTGAGACGCGGAGGCTCGAAAACGTCTAGGGGTTTATTTTCTTGTACAAATTTTGAAAAAGGAGAGAAAAATGTGAAAAAATGGGGGGATGCAATAAATGGGGGAAAATGGTGGAGTATTTATGGGGGAGGGAATCAACTCACAACTTGAGAAGACATTCTATTCGATGATAGTCAACTCACAACTTGATCAAATTTTTTTAAAAAAGATAAAACACAACGAACTCGGACACACACCCGAGATGACTCGACCCGCCAACCTCTTCGTTAAAAGAGAAGTGTCTACAGGGGCGGAGCCAGGAAAAAATGTTGGTGATGACTCTATTGTAACATGACTCATGTTAAATAATGATATAATACATCACAAAAATAACAATATAAATATTTAAGCTTCTTGTATTCGCCGGCATGTTTGGTAACAATTCTAGTAATGCCTACATTAATAACACTAACATTAAGTGCATGTTTGGTAAGGGTGATATCATGGGTTTGACCAAGATATCACACTCAATCTCATGTTTGGTTTCCATGTTTCAAAAAGTTGAAGGCCCGACATATTAGCCCGGCCCGCTCTAAAAAGCTCTAAAAATACTATTCCTCCCCCAATTCTTATCACACCTCCACCTCATGATATGAAAACTCAGTTGAATAGTAGAGCTGACCCGTATTATATCACGCTTTACTATTTAAATGTGTTATCTCACATCTACTACCAAACATGCACTAATAGTAGAACTTAAGCTTAGATAACTTCAAATTGCATAGTGTTTGGTAATATATGTTAAACTCTATTCTAATTTACATAACTACTAAAATAACCTTGCACTTTTGCCCCTTCATTTCTCTCTCTTGTTTTTCTCGCTCAAGATTTATACCAAACAGAAGCTCAATGCCAAAATGGACGGAAGCAGCATAGATAAAAGCACAACTAGTTAATATATCGACCACGCCGCCGACGATGCCGCCGGAGAAGCTCTGCCACGTGGCCAGTGGCGCGAGAAATGGCGGTCGACGGTGCCTAGAGCGGCGTGGAGGTGGAGGCGAGGAAGCTGCCGTCGTCAAGGTTCAAGGGCAGGCGGCGTGGAGGCGGAGGCGAGGAAGCTACCGTCGTCGAGGTTCAAGGGCGTGGTGCCGCAGCCGAACAACGTTAACTTCAACAAGCTTAATTAAGCAAAAATTCAAGAATCTAACAACAAATAAGAAGGTTTAAGGGTCTCTGTGTAAAAGAAAAAAATTGAAGAAAGGAATTCAAGGGCGTGGTTCCGACATTAATGGCGGCTAGAGGGAAAGAGAAAAGTGGGACGTCTATTTTTGGGGATAAAATAGGAATCTTCTTTTACTGTACAACCTCTATTAGTTATATTAGGGGTGTGAACACATAAATAATAGAGAAGAAATAGTGTTTAACAGCGGGTCTGTGTGTAACAGCGGGCCTGTTACCTAAATAATATAGCCCACCAAACACTATATAAGGTCACGTTATTATACAACATGGGTTTTACGTACTCTACCAAACATACCCTAAGGCTGCGTTTGGTAATCATCTCAAGATGAGGAATGATGATTTATCTCAAGATGACTCATATGAATAGTGTCAAGATGAATCATTCATCCCACTATTTAGTAGCAAAAAATTCAGACTCGGATGATATCATATTGTGTTTGGTACAAATTGCAAAACTCTAGATTAAAATTTAAATTGACTATTTTACCCTTATTAAATACCCCTACCGATTTCACTTTTATCGTTGAGATTAAATAGTACCATTTATTATTTATTACTCTGTATTATTATTTTTATTATTATTATTATTATTATTATTATTATTATTATATTGTTGAGTTATTATTTTTATTATTCTTGTTATTATTATAATTATTACTATTATTGTTATTATTTATTATTATTATTTATATTTATTATTATTATTATTATTCTTGTTATTATTATAATTATTACTATTATTATTATTATAAATTATTATTATTATTATTTATTATTATTACTATTATTATAATTGTTACTATTACTATTACTATATTATTATGTTATTACATTATTATTTATTATTATTATTATTATTACTATTATTATTATTATTATTTTATTACATTATTATTATTTTATTATATTATTATTATTATTTATTATTATTACTATTATTATAATTATTACTATTACTATTACTATTACTATTATTATTTTATTACATTATTATTATTATTATTATTATTGATTTATTATTATTATTATTATTATTATTATTACTATTATTGTTATTATTATTTATTATTATTATTAGTATTATTATTATTATTTGAAATCGTATAAATACATAAGGGTAAAATGGTAAAAGAGAGAAAGTATTGTGTTACTGTTTTAATGAGTTCACCTCATCCGACCAAAAACATGAGATGACTAAACAAGGCGGAACAGTAAAATATCAACGGGCCTTGTATTCATCTCGGGCCCTCCAGTTTATTTTAGTTGGTTACCAAACAGTGAGATGAACTAAGATGATTCTCTCTCATCTTGGTTCATCTCGGTTCATCTTCTTTACCAAACACACCCTAAAAGTGTCTTATTAACTAAGTTGCGCTTCTTCGGCAATGCTCATCTATTGTTTTTAAGCTTTTTCTCAAAAAAATAAAATAAAATAAAATAAAATCTCCACCCTGCAATATATATATATTTTTTAGTTTCCTTCATTATACATTTCTCAGTCTCTCATTATTTTATCGTATACTGTCTCTTATAATTTGAAAGAAAAAGATGAAGAGAATTAAATTAAAAAGTGTGTATGATTCGTATCAACTTGTAAGAACCAAGAAAAATTGTTAAGTCAACGTCTTTTATATTCCACCAACGGAAGTTGATATTATAATTTTACTACAATTTTATTGTAGGTCTGAATCTTGAGAAAAATTGTACATTTTTGTTCCTGAATGTTGGTTGAGAGAATAATTATAATGGAAGTAGAATATAATGAATTCATTTTTTATTTTCTGTCTTGTATTTGTCCTTTTCCTCTTAGTTTTTCTCTTTTCATTTGTTTATGTATTTCTCCTATTTTGTTCCTTTTGGGGTTGGGACGACCGATCACTAGTGAGCTTTTCTCTGCTTAATTATTGAAAAAGATAATATTAATAATATATATATTTTTTTCTCAACTTTTCTCAAGAAGATAGATTGTAGATTTGTTCTTCACATACATCCCTTTATGCTCATTGTGAAGAGCCAAATTTGAAGTACTTTGACTGATACAGTAATACTTCAAACTAGTAATCAATAAAAATAAAATTAATGGGAATCTTGAAATGTGACTGTTGCTAATTTCAGGATTTATGAAAAGGGAAAGTTTACAGATAGAAGAGTAGAGTAGTTAGTATCAATGTTCTAAAAGTCGCTAGTTGTTAATCGGGCGGTGGAGGGGGACTAGCGCCTAGGCAGTTAGACGGGAGCCTAGGCCCGGAATAGAAACACAATACATATTTTTATTATTTTTACATTATGTCATCAGTTAGAAATTATATTAACATATATTATTCATAATTTTATTATTAAATTCATGATAAAAACATAGAATATGATAATTAATAGTCCAATTCAATAAATTTCAGTCTATAACAATTTTTTTTTAACTTTCAACATATTATCGGTATGTATTGAATTCAATATTCGTAATCTAATTTATCACTAAATCCGTCTAACCATCCAAATCATGTATTGAAATAGTCCAGTTAACGTAAATATCAATTAATTCACACATAAAGACTAATTAAACTTTAATTTCACCAATAGTTAGGATATCACTAAGTGCCTACACGGATTTAGCATTAGTCAGGTCGGTGGGGTGCTGCCTAGTACCTAGGCGGGGACTAGGTGGACCTAGAAGGGGATTCTTAGAACACTGGTTAGTACTGATAATAGAATGGAATCCACGATGCTCTCTTTCTTTCTCAACGTTAAAGTTGATAGAGATTATGATTAGGGCAAAAAGATAAGAATATAGATTATTCTGATAATGCCAAAAGGAATATCTAAATTACCCCTCAGTTGAGTTGAAGATAACTTATTCCAAAACACAGGAAAGAAACAAAAATATGAGGACAATACTTCTTAATCACAGGGTGAAAATTCCACTTCACTCCACTCCAACAACAAATTGTATTTAGATTATGTTATTTACACATTAGCACGATGAATAAAATCGATCTGAACCATTGATCTTTTCGAGATTTACAGCTATCACTAATAATGCATAATCATAATATAAATGCAAATCATGAAAATATATTATTTAACATATAGTAAAATGCATTACTGTATCAGTTTCCAAGTATTATCACAAATTTTGTGTATTTAATTAAAACTAGTGGGCATATTTTATTTTTTTCTTGATGGAATGAACATACATTCTTGAGGCAATATATCATGGTAGTACCATATTATGCATAAACAGTTGTGAGGTGGAAGAATGTATCATCATGCGTACGGTACGGTATCCGTGGCCCACTTGCAAGAAAAAAAGGGGCCTAATGCTATTGCTAACCCTTAAAAAAAGCTTTCCTCTCACTAATCATGATGACAGAAAATAATTCCATGATGACAAAGACAATGTGCAACTAATTCAGGCATGTATTAGTAATTCCAGATGTGTCACCATGATTGATTCAATCCAAAGATATATAATGATCTACTTAATAATTCAAATAAACTGTTACTATTATATAATACTCCCTCTATTATCTTGACTTGACCTCTTTATATATTATATACCTTACATATTGAATATGAAGGGGCTAAGTCGGAGTAAGCGGAGGGAGTATAAACTAGAAAAGCAGAGATTAGAGATTAGTGCAGTAGAGTGGATAGATATCAAATCCAAGACAAAATTTTAGAACAATCTTTTAGGCGTGCTTATAGCTCAAGCTCCTCCTCTTTTTATATAGTAGTTTTTTATTTTATCTATCATATCAGTGAATCAAATTCAGATTTTCTGCATGCTTGCATCATCCATTATCACTTGATCATTTGACACCACATTAACTTAGGATCAACCATCTACTGTTGTTTGTCATGCTTAATCACAATTAAGTTCATCTATCTATTTTTCTCAATCATTGAAACCTCTAACTATTACTAAAAGCCACTGCATACACAGCTTGACCATGAATTACAGTTAAGGCATCATTATCTCACAATTAGTACTATTTTAGATCAAAACTGGCTAAAGTAAGAGGTACGGTGAAATCAAAACTGAACCGATGATGGTTCTAGAATTCAACTCCAAAATACACATATTAGAATTTAGAACCATACTATTCTGAGAAAACTCATGTACCTTCATAATCCACTCATTAGAGAGGTGATGTCCTATCAGTTGCAATCTATCATCTATGCACTACCGTCATATCCATCAAGGCGTTCCCATAAGTCGTATAACCGTGTGATCACCTGGAGATCGGAAAATCACCTTTTTCTGCATGTGAACCAAAAGGAATGTCAATTAAGAGTAAATGCAAATCTTTAAGTGGATATATAGAAGCTACAATTATCTTGAAACCATCCTATCAAGCTCCAGAACTCAGCATTAGACTATAGAAAATCATCAATAATCTAGTCAATCTTGAATTAAAATAGTAGTCATACTTCTTTATGGAATGATTAGATGTTCATGATAATACTTTCGGCTATCAGTCAGTCAAAAATGCAATTATAACAAATACGAAATTTCACCAAATTACAGTGCACGCAGAAGAAAAGGCTAGGGATAAACAGATATCATCGATTTCCCTCTCATTGTGGTCCTGTTGAAGTTGCAAAGCAAATTGCAAACTGATTCCTAGATAGCCATAACCAGCAACCTAACTCGGTGCTAAGGACCACACATAGTGTCCGATGCTATGGCTCTTGTTGCCCTTGCTGGCATCCAAATATGCCAGCGACTTCCCTCATTTCGTTAAGACGGCCATAAAGGTAGGTCAACTAAAAGGTAATCCATGAACAGATTTTGACCATAGAAAGACGTTAGAATTTATTTTCCTGCCTTCATCAATTTAGGCGTTTGTTCTTTTTTGGGGCAATGATATTCGCAGTGTCAAGAGGGACAGTACTTTTATTCCATCTTGTCTTTAGTGTTGGGCAACAGGCAATAGTTAAATGGACAAAATTAAATGTAAAATATAGATATAAAATATTGAGGACCACAGAAGTCCCTGAATTCCAGAATAACTATGGTAGAACAAGGCAGAAAACATTTTAGGTAGTAGAAAAGATAAACAACTTAATATTATTAGACATATACTACAAACAAGATTCTTCAGCTAGCATTTAAAAAAGTCATGCACCTTAGCCGAATGTCTCAAGTACCAAAATTGGAGTAAAAATACATCCTTTAGAATCCTATTAGATCTTCAGTAAAGAATACATTGCATAAATTTCATCATGTAGGTTAAACAATAATTAAGATACTGTCCCTCACAATTTACACTGGAAGCCAAGGAGGTGATGTAATGCATGGCAGCTGATGTATATGTTTTTCAGCAAACATGTATGCATGTACTTCGACAGAGCATCGGATACATGCAGGAGTAAAATGTAATAACAGAAATGAGAAATGAAAATGGTCGTTGAATGGGGAAACAAAGAAACATCATTATATTTCTTGTACTTATATTACACATAAGACAATTCTACCACATTTGGAAACCCCTTAATGAATGACATGAAGTCAAGACCTCCCCATATGACACTTTGGCTGTGAAGAATGGAGGATAATAAAAACAAAGGACGTGCGTATGTAATCAAGATTCCTCTTATTTTCTTAAGCATGGATTCTAATCTACATGTCATAAGAGATAACTGGTAGAAGATATATCAATCACAATATCTGAGTTTTAAAAACGGAAAATCAACCTTGCATATCAAGCATCGTGTCTGTAGGTGGCAATCCTTCTCCAAAAGTCATAGGCAACACTATAAGACCTCTGCTCTGCAACAATTCGCTAGCTGCTGAAGGATAAACACTAATCAACTTCCCTATCATATCTTCCAGAGGACCACTGAGCATCTGATCCTGAACAAAATAATGCCCAAGATCCTGAAACAACAACACACCATTTATCTAATCAAGATAAAATATGACAATGTGATTGATTTAGACGCACTATGTCTTTGAATTCTCTTAATCTATCTAGTAGTCATTTTAACCAAGATATTTTAGTACCTCAAGGAAAATAACAGAATTAGAGCTTGATTCACCTCCCAATCTTTTTTGACAGAGATCCTGCATGGTTTAGTATACATGAAAGGAATGAGTCAATGACTACAGTAAGAATGATAAAATTAAACAACAGTTGAATAAGTTGATAGAGGCACAAATGGAAGTCATCAATGCTATCCGTGGGTGAGAAAAAGGTAGAGATTATGAGTGGCAAATTAGACAGATCAGTAAGGAGACACCCAATTAAGTAATAGGCTATCCATCCAAGTAAAAAGAAGTAATTTTAAAAAAAAAATTACATGGTTTAAAATTTTGAGAATGCCTATAACTTGCCAGCTTACAGCAACACTCTTAGCCATTATAACGAATTTCATATACTTGTTAATATAATAAGTTTATGCAACAATGTGAATCACCAAGCAACGATTATAAGTGATTTTTGATTAAAACAAAGATCTGTAGCATGCAAAAGGTATATGCATGCCTGACATCCCAACCATCAGAGGACATTTAAGCAATCATTTTGCCCAATTAGGGATATGAATGCAGACTTTCATCAATATAGCCAATCACAGTTCATGAACTGTCTACATGTAGATAATGAGAAACATTGTCATCCAAAGCTGAAAACATTAGGATAAAGATTTACCCTGATTTGATATTGCAAATACTTGATATGTTCAATGACACCATCCAGCCAAGCTGCTTGACCAACCTGCAATGCCACAAGATCAAAAAGCCTAAAGACTTAATAAATACTAAAATATTGGTGAAAATAACCATTCAAAGTCATGGGCAAACTGATTTTCATGAACCAAATGCATCCCGTTACATAAAACATGGCAATGATCAATGGGTGGATCTCTTAGAAAAATAAATGAAAAGCATCTAAAATTCTTGCAAATTGAATCTCAGCATCACATCCCCTCCCCCAACCGCCGTAAAAAGAACACCACAAATTCAGAAGTTGCTGAATAGCTGTGGATGACTTCACTGGATGTCTTTCCATTGACATAAACATAAGGTTTGGCCTCTCAGAGTCACTTTGCCTATAGGAAGGCAAAACTATGCAAGAACATGAATAGCTTATTGTTGCATGTTGCGGATATATCTGCTATATTACCCGTTCTGGCGGAGGCACAGGCACCAATTCTTGTAAAGCATCTAGCCAAAGTGATATCCTCATTTTGCGACACTGAAAGAAAGAACTGGACGATCAGAATCAGAAGCTGGTGGACTTCAGGAAGGGGAACAATGCCATCCATGCAAGTGAAGGGACCAATAGAAATCTATCTATGCATCCAAGTAGCATTAATATTTTGGCAGCTAATAAACAACATTGAAGTCATAAGACATACTGAATAACATATGCTTACACGATCAGTAGCATAAGCTCTCTCTCTTGGTCTTTTCCTATTGACTTTAGAAGGATGTTTGGACGCAGCAACACATGCTTGTGAATAAGTTTTAAAAGCATGACTAAACTCTCCATTCATCTTTTGTTCCTGCAGGGACAATTAAATGTCAGTTTTTGGCAGGGGCAAGTCGTTAAGTTTGTTTCACAGTACAAACAGTTACAGGCATGGACCTGAATACCAAGTTGTTGCAAGCCTGTGGCTGAGGTAAAAAAATCTCTGCTATCATGCGGCCTCAGGTCTGCTTCCTATTAGAAGCAAAGTACACGAATCAAGTATCATAACATACATCCAAGGTAATATGCAATCCAAAACAGACTAAATAAGACTTTGCACTTGAAATCTTAATTCCGCACATGACCAATTAATCATCTGTATGCGTTATGCACGAATGATTCTTTACCAATTGAGAAGGACTTGGTACTCCGAAAGTAGATAATCGTGCTGAAACATCACAGGATGTTTGCTTCTCGATTTCAGGGTGCCCTGTCTCAGCAAGAAACTGGACATAGTTTTGAGATGCTGGCTGGCAATGCATCCATTGAGGAACTGAAACAGGTGCTACACAAACCCCACTCCCTTCAGCCATCGTGCAATGGTGGTTGGGGACAAAATTACTAAGTGAACTAGATGCATTACTTGCTGGCCAATCAACTGCCAGTGGCAAAAACTGCAAATACTTTTTGTAATTTTGTTCTTCCATGATCCAGGCTCTGAAATTGAAACGATGATAACTTGTTAAACGTAAATGACATAAATCTCCATCTAAATAATAAAACAAGTTTATAAGGAGACCAGCCAGCAAATGAAACTAAATCAGAAGCAGAGAGTCTGGCGTTGAATAATTCATAGCTACAAGCCAACAGAAGTGTAATAGACGGCGAAGCATAAGGTGAACAAACGGTTTTAATCTAATGAATGTTTAACTATAGCTATTGAACATAACTTTAAGAGATCAAAATCAGTACTAAGCATTGAATCAATAGACCATGAAACTAATAATCACAATTACTCATGAAAGTAGGAAAGAAATTCAATCGGTTCACAAACAATTCCTTCGAGAAACAAGTAGCTATAAGCCCATGACTCGTGATCGTGTTCACTCATATTCACCAGAAAACACGCCGGAATCAGAACCTACGTGAATCTATACTTCTGAAGTCCGTACGCAAAATTTCAACAAGATTCTTAAATTTCCTCTCGCTCTATCTCTCTCTCTCTCTCTCTCTCTCCTCAGACATTCGTGAAAAATAAAATATAAATATGCATAAACATGTTCTATAGGCACCTTCACCAACTTTTCGCGTAGATAGCAACAGCAAAATCTTAATCATCGAACAAAATCACTAGAAGGAAACTCACACTCACAAAATCTCATCTCCATTGTACGCTAAACGAGTATCCAAAAAGCACAAAGAAGATCAAACGTCTCCGTCGGAAAAACAAAAAATACATAGAAAAGTAGCAATTATCTTTCGGAATTGCGATAATAAAAAAAAAATCTTACAGATTAATCTCCAGAAATCTGTTGAGGAGGGATGAACTGAAGGTGACAATGTGAACTGGCTGTAGCTAAAATGAGCGGAGTGCGTGCTTTAGTACTGTTGTTACGTGCGTGGTACGAACGATGTAGCAGTCCACTGTAGGCAAGATAAACTGAATTGTCACAAAGAGAAATCTCACATTTGGAAGAAGAAACAAAGGTGGGCCAGTATATGCGCCAAGCCCAAAACATTTAAGTAAATATAAGGCCCAATATGTATTTAAATGGGCCACTAGCGATTGCAATTCTGTACTATATTGTTTTAGGGTAATCCTGAATTAAAATTAACGCAAAAATTATGCGTCAAATAACTTTTCTATTAACCATACATGCATGTCCCATTCCCATACATTATGTAAACCACTAAAAGATTCATTATTTTAATATTGTTTAATGTAAGGGTGTGTTCTCTTTTGAGTGATAGGGAAAAGGAGGGAAATGAAAATGATGGAAAATATAATCCCAAAATGTGGTCCCCTACTTGGTTTATCACATGTTCTCTAAGGTGAAAAATATGGGAATATATTTTCACTCCAAGTGGGGATGAAAATATTATCCCAATTTGGTATGAAAAGGAAGAAAAAGGGTTGCCCGGGAAAATTTTTCCCTCCTGCCTGGGAAAAATTATAATTCATACAGAACATGGGAAAATGTATGAAAAATAATGAATATTTTCCTTTTCTCTCCTTTTCATCCATAGAGAACGCCCCCTAAAAGTAAAATTTCTTTGATACGACGATGAAACATATAATTCACATTTTCAATTTATGAAATAGTTGATTTTACTAATTACTTATAAATTACATAATCAATATATTTAATTATTTTGTTTATTTTATCCTTCTATTTATTTCTATTATAATTCAATAGTATATCTTTTTTAATTTTTACCCTATTCTATTTATTCATCTCTCCCTTTTCATGAATCTTTTTATTTACACTGACAAAAAATAGAATTTAAATTTATTAATTTTTAGCTCTTTTTAGCTATTTATTCCTCTGTTTTAAATTCTCTTTCGTCTATATATTTCTCTTACTTTTAGCTATCTTTTTTAATTTTTACCCTATTCTATTTATTCATCTCTCCCTTTTCATGAATCTTTTTATTTACACTGACAAAAAACAGAATTTAAATTTATTAATTTTTAGCTCCTTTTAGCTATTTATTCCTCTATTTTAAATTCTCTTTCGTCTATATATTTCTCTTATTTTAATTATTACCTTCTTTTATATATATATATATAGTTTGGTTCATATATATTTAAATTATAGTGTAAGAAGTGCGAATCATGATTAAAGTTATACAAAATTATGCTTATGGTGCATTTTGTGCTTATAAGCATAAAATAAGCCATAAGCACAATTATGTAACATAAGTATAATTTTGTATAGCTGTAAGCATGATTTTGTAGCTTTAAGCATAATTCGCACTTCTCACACTATGATTTATTTGCATGTGAACTATTCCTTATATATATATATATATAGAGGATGGATCATATGAGAATAGATCACTGTGTGAGAAATAAGAATATATCTTCACCATCCAATTTTCATGATCTACGGTTATGATTCATTAATGAAAAATAAAACAAAAATAGGTGATTACCGTGAGATACGATGAACATAGGGGCAATAAAGTCTAGTTACAATTATTTTGTTAATTAATATCCCATTAATTAAGGGATTTCAATTTCATTCTAGGTAATTGTCGTTTCATTAATTATTTTGTTAATTAATATGCATGAAGGAGCATACACACAGTTTATATCTACAATAAGCATTTACACATACCATCCATTTATTTATTTATTAAAGAAACATAAGTGTTTCGAATGAAGAAAATCAATCCTAAATTGAATTGCATAATACTCCGTATTCAATATCATTATATTCATTATAAGCATGATTTTAACGGGCCATAAGCATGCATCTTTTCAACCTTAAGCATAAAATAAAAAAGTTTTCACGTTAAATTATTACCATTTATAGCAATGGTAAAATTTAATCTTTGAAAAATATGAGTATTTCAAAATGAAGAAAATCAATCCTAAAATGAATTGTATAAAATTCCATATCGAGTGAAGAATTATTCTACCTAATATGAGATAAGGAATACAAATAATCTCACACATTTAAAATTGTACAAAATCTACCCAATTTTTTAAAAGTGGGACTAAAATACCCCCACTATCTAATTCAATTTCCCCCCATCCCTCAATTTACTCACCCACAAACCCTTCCCCTTCCAGAAACCCTTCCCCTCACCCAGAACGTCTCTCTCTCTCTGAATTCGAAACCGCCCAAAAAAAATCTCCATTATTGCCGACGTGACAGCGCCGACGCGACGATCGAAGAGGAGTTGGCTATCTAGCTTCAAGGCGAGTGACAAGTCGGAGTAGTCGCGAGATGAAAGAGAAGATTTCTCCATCTAGAAATTCAGATCTGCAAGCGTTACTCCATCGAGAAACCCAGATCCTCCGGCGATTTCTCCATCTAGAGTGAAGGACGACGACGTTATAGGTGTTTTTGCGAACTTTTGTAATTATTTTTATGGTTTGTGGATGAAATTTCATGGGTTTTATTGTTTTTTAGGTTTTTTCCCATTTTTCTTGTTGTTTTTCTGTAAATGGATGTGTACAAATTTACAGATAATGTAATGATGTAATTCGAATATTTTTTGTTGTTTATGGAGCTAATTTCACAGTTTTAGCCGGGGATTATGGAAGATCTTACTAAATATTGGTAAGATTTGAGTTGCTCGTCATCATTGGCAATAATTTAGGGTTTTCAAAAAATCTTACCAACATTGGTAAGATTTGAGTTGCTCGTCATCATTGGCAATAATTTAGGGTTTTCAAAAAATCTTACGAACATTGGTAAGATTTCAGTTGCATGCGAGTTTTACCTATTATTTGGTAAAAATTGATGGAAAATAAAAAAATTTAGCTGAAGATTATGGAAGATCTTACTTACATTGGTAATATTTGAGTTTCTTGTCATTTCTTACCAATTATTTGGTTAGATTTGAGGGTTTTTTGAAAATTTAGAAACTTTTTGTGCTTGAACATTAGGTCATGTGACATTCATGTGAAAGACAATACGAATAAGGTAATTGATTAAGACATTCATACTATCAGGTTTTGCATAGTTGGTAAGATATAGATGAAATCTTGTCATTCATGGTAAGATAGTTGGCAAGATGTTGATAACGTCTTGCCAAGTTATATGCAAAGAACGCAAGAATATGAGATTATGTGACATTCATGTGTAAGGCAATACAAAGAAGACAAGTTATGAAGATATTTTTACCATTCATGTTTAATTATTTGGTAAGTTATTGAGGAAATCTTACCAAAGCTATTTGCAGCTATCAAATCCTTACCACTTATGAGAACTAGACATAACATTAGCCTAATTGCAAAACAGGGAAAAAATAAAGTAATACTCAAATGTAATAGAAATATTGTCGGGCATCGGATTTGTCATTTCAAAAAATACACATAAGTATTTAACAAAAAACTTGAATAGTTGGTATTTCATAGCTCAACTTACTGATAACAAAAATAGTGAAACTCTTACTTACTGATGGCAGAAAATGGTTAACTTCTTGCCTTAATAAGGCAAGAAATGGGATAATGTAACTACCATTAACTGCAAAAATGACGAGGCAAGAAATTACACCATTTCTTATCTACTCATGGTAAGAAATCATTAGTTACTTGCCCGCAGAAGACAAGAAATGAGGTGATTTTTTAGATTAATTCAATTTCAACATAATAAATTCAATTTCTTGCCAATTATTTCACATTCTACATTCGCAACGAAACAACCCAAGATAAAGAAACAACATTTCAATGCTCATTTGGGGCATTCAAACTCGTCTGTAATCCTCATTCTCACTATTTCACCTTGGACAGATTTTACTGATGCATCTATGTCAAATGAGGTTATTTATACCTAATTAAGGTAAGAAATGGTTAATTTCTTCCCTTAACAAGACAAGAAATTGGGTAATTTTTTACATAAATTAAGAAATTGTGTACTCCATATAAACCCACATTTTCATAATTTCTTACCTATAGAAGGTAAGAAATGGTAAATGTCTTACTTATAGAAGAAAAGAACTGGTTGATTTCTTACCAACAACAATGAATGCATTTTGTATCAGCATTAAATTCGGTCTTCACCATAACCACATAAGCAAAAAAAAGTCAAAGAATACATCCATTCAATTCCAAATAAATATATCATTTTCAATTCAATTAAATAATCCATTCAATTCCAATTTAAAAAAAAAATACATATAGCATTAATTAGCTACGAACGTCATCATTTATTTTCCTCTATCTTAATGAATTTCTAAACATTTTGCAATAAAAAATGCATGTAGCTCTCGATTTCTTAAGTGAATGACGAAAGCAAAAAACTCAAACCATCGAGAGAGAAAAAAAAGAAAAAAAAAAGGAGGAG
Organism: Mentha longifolia; assembly: GCA_001642375.2. Lineage (NCBI taxonomy): Eukaryota > Viridiplantae > Streptophyta > Magnoliopsida > Lamiales > Lamiaceae > Mentha > Mentha longifolia. Next base: position 37,328,815 of record CM038113.1, read on the forward strand.
CGAGAAGGCCCAAATAACTCAGATTTGCAGAACTTCAAAAATCAGCCGGGGATGAATCGTCATCGCCATCGTCACCTGACCCTAACAGAAGCTCGACGTCCAGCCGCCGCTGATTGCGTCAATGCCGCCGCAGTCCGTTAAGACGACCACGTCGCCTCCGTTGCCGTGTAAGCTCTCCGACGAGAGAGAGGTTGCCTGAAATTGAGAGAGAGAGAGAGAGAGAGAGAAGACCGATTTCAATTTCTGAAAGAAGAGATATATATATATATATATATATAGAGAGAGAGAGAGAGAGAGAGAGAGAGAGAGAGGAAATAAATTGAAAAGCAGAGAGTGTAAGGTGGGAAAAAAGTGAGAGAGTGGTACTTTAGTCTACAAATACAAAAATGGGTAAAATTTGTACATTTTTAAGTTTGTCATATATATTGGATTCCTTAAGTGATATTAGGTAGATTGATGTATTTCCTCAAAATTAAAAAGGTTTTCATGTTAAATTATTATTATTTATTGTAGTGGTAAAATTTAATCATTGAAAAAATATGAATATTTTGAAATGGAGATAATCAATCCTAAAATGAATTGCATAAAATTCCATATCAATATATTTGTTATAAGCATGATTTGATCCGGCCATAAGCATGCATCACTTCAACCTTAAGCATAAAATATGTATGTGAAGTTCGTAATTTAATAAAGTATTATAATATTTTAAGCATGAATTAATACAATAAAAAGTGTAGTATATTCTAAAATTAAGAAGAAAAAAATGTAATCAAAATATGCGTCTTTGGTTACGGTGTCACATCAGTGAAAGTAAACATAAAAAATTTCATATCAAGTGTCTTATATAAATTCAAAAAAAAAAAAAAAAAAAAAAAAAAAATACAATTACATGACACCAACTGAATTACTACATACAAGTTCAATAAGATAAAATGTTGTTGGCGTTAATCTAGGGATCATAGACAAAAATTTAGGATCTTAAAATACTTAATTTACCAAACTTGCCCTTCAGTCAATTTTAAAATCATGAATATATATATATATATATATATATATATATATATATATATATTTGTAGAAGCTTAAACTCTTTCTCATCTAACCTATATCAATTTGATATCAGCATAGTTTGCCCATTTCATAAAATATACTCATTCCCTATTTTTGTTAAAGTAATCAAACTATTTAAAAAAAATCAAAATTAGTCTTTTATACTTTGAAAATTTCTGTCTTGTATTTTTTTTGGGGAGAAATGGGATTGGTGAAAGAGGGAAACTCGGTCAACAATAAAATCCTAAAACCAAGGAAGACCTTATGAAAGGTTGTTAGACTACTTGAGCAGCACTCATTCAAGCACTTGACATGGGAATTAAAGTGGCGTGCTTGGGTAAAGGCCAACTCACTCCACTACTTTCATGCTTGAAGACCAAGATTTTAGTGTTATACATATAGGAGATAGATATACAGGAAATATAGAGCTGAAAAGAAAATATCTGCTAAATAGAGTATTTTTTAGTTGAGTTTTACTAGCATAATACAACTAACTTAGTAGGTAGTTAGCTTGTTTATGTTAGTCTTTTCATTGTATCTTTCCTCAAAAAATTTTTTTGTAAATTCACTTTAATAAATATCAAATATTTTCGTCTTAAGACAATTGCAAGATATTATTTGGATATCATGCAGAAAATTATCTTGGTGTCCATTGTGACGTTTGCATTTATTGTTTACGCTGCGTCTATGTCTGAAGAGGTGCTCGCAGAGTAAACCTCTGAGAATACCTCCGTGCACCCTACACAGATACTAACAAAGGATGAACAATTAATACTTATAAAAATATCAAACCAACTATTGTAACGTACCATTTTGATTTTTTTTTAATTCTTTTGGACTTGAGTTGAGAGGGGAAATTCTTTGAAAGTTCAATAATTATAAAAAAAAGGAACATTATTAAGTCATATAATTAGTTATAAACTCCTAATTTAAAATTTCAATATAAAAACAAAGATGTTGGGATTTATGAGCAGACATAAAGCACATAAGTAAGAGAATAGACAAAGCACCCGTAGATATCGCCAAAGGTAATAGGTTAACAAAGAACGAGTTGAACTCCGATACAAGTATAGTTGTAGGTAAGTAGAGAAATTAGACTCTGTTCTACCGAAGGCATGGAGCAAGCAAAGAGATACTTACTCCTCAACTAACAAGGGGTCTACTACACCTATACACAACTTCACGCACTATAATAAATCGGCTGAAAGAACATAAGAAAGAAACAAAGCAGCTCATGATTCAATGGTAGAGATTTCCAAAGTAACAGAGAAGCTAAAAAATACACTAAAACTGCAAATGCATGTATCAATCTCGTACAAAGTAAACTAACAAACAGAAACTGCCCCAAAGTATACCAACCTGAGTAAAAGTTTGGATCATCACAAACAAATAAAGCATCAGAGAATCACAATTTTGACGTCACCAATATCTTAACATAGCAAAAAAGGTAGTGCATTTGCCATGATGTCTGAAGTAAGGAGTTCACTTGAAGCATTGATCAGTAATCTTCAACTCTTGACGAGCCCATTTTGTGCTATTATTTTCTTATGTTTTGAGTCCATATTTAGGTTTAGTAGCGTCAATTTGTATAGTGTCTTGTGTTCGGGAGGGCACATTCTGGATTTAAGGTACGCAGGGTAGATTGGTCAATTCTGGGGAGCATTTGGGCAGACAGAGAAGAAGGAAGAAGGAAGCATGACAGATTGAGCTTTCAAGAGTGATCGGGGGTTGTACTTCGACCACTGCGGGCTAGGGAGATGTTATCGGGTGAGAAGGGGCTGATAAGGAAGGAGATTCATCCCAAGTTTCTTTCTTTTTTTCGAGCTTGGTCAAACATGGAAACAAAATCTGCGCAACAAGGCAAGTCTCTCAAGCAACCCTAGCAGCCGTCGAACCATGGGCCTGGTCCACAATCCAATCTACAAGTATAAATATGCAAGCATCATTTGAGCACCAACACACCTACACGGAGCTACATATTTTTACTTTCCCGTTTATGTCTTTCATTTAAGGGTTGTGAGGAAGAAACAAGTCCTACGAACAAACTTTTTTATTATGTTTTGATGTTTTCGGCCGACGTTGGAGTCCGCCTCACTTTGATTTTTCAATATTAATATATTTCATACTTAGTTTTATTATGTCTTCCATTTATATTTTTGTTATTTACTTTCGAAACATGTTAGACTAGAACTATAGACCTGTCTTTGGCAATATGACTTAATTGTATGTAACTTAAACACTCATGAGGTCATGGGTTTGGGCATAGTAATATATACATGTGTTCGCAAGTCACTAGGTTCAATTTCTCAATTCATGTTGGGTTTAGTTGGGTATGTGGTCAGTATCAAATCAAGTCAAGCATGATTACAAACAATAAATGAGTAAAAAGTGAAGAGAGATCTCACTCCATATAGTGTTGAACTAGCACAATCGTATGTGGTCGAAGGTTCATTAACCTGCTATTGGCTATACCGGGTCTACCATAAATCTGAATGATGTCTGGGTGGAGGCATGACAACTAGTCCTTGCATGTTGAAGTCTAGATTAGGGAGTATGTGGTGGGGTCTCATTATTATATCTCTAGGTTGTAAGAGTAGATTGGGTATACTAGTCGAGGCACATGACGCATGACAATAGTGGGTCTTGACTAATGTGTCTATAACCGGTTGACATGTGTTATATATGCATATTTGAAGACCCGTGATCGACAAGGTCAGTGTTCTCCATCATCACCGTCGTACTAATTTCTCCAGCATGTTCCTATTACTGGGTCTACTTGTACTTCGAAGCTGGGATTCTTCTAAGGAATAAATGGAGGGGTCCTTGTAACTTGCATTGGTGGGAATTTATTACTTATCCTAGTGAGGCAGTGCACGTAGGAGTGGGGGCTTCGTGGGTGTATTTCGGGTGGAATGAGAAGAAGGAGTCGCCGGGGATGGATTCCACCGGGTATGTTTTTTTCAGTTATTGTGCATTGTTGTACACCTACTACAACTATGCCCCCTACTGCCGATATCTTCTCAGCTCTACACTGAGGGCAACCGATTCATAATGTGGAAAGCCAAAAGCAACCTCCACTCAGAAATTCTGTTAGGAAATGCTCTACAACGGCGGAAAGATAATTATAGCCAACAGAACTAACTGGATTTGGACGATTACTTTCCTTGTTAATTTAAGTTCTGTTTGGGCAGAGCCCACCCCCTTTTAAAGTGACAATTACTCTGAAAGGATTGTGAAACCAACTCTCTGTGGAATCGACCATAAGCTTATAAATTCATTGATTACGGCTAAATGACAGTCGCGTAAGCTCTTTATAAGCTCACTCGAGACTCCCTTACTCCTGCAAAAATCAATTTGAGATCAAGTAGTTCAATTAAAATAATATTACACTAATATAGGATTAAGACATTACTTACATCATCTGGTGTGGCATGCTTGTTAGCCCTTTCCTGATAAAATGAAAAGTTACATACATAAAATGAAAAAGATAAAATGGAGGATGAAGAAATATATTACTTATGAATTATCAAATAAGTACTTTCATAAGCTAAGGTAAGTTTTAGAGTAAGTTCTAGACCATCAGTTGGTGCATCAACTCTTGCACTAGTGGAAGCGGATGCATTCTTAAGAGCATTACCAACCAAAGGTATTACATGACCACCGGCAATATCAGCTTCTTTTTCAATACCACCCAGTTGACAACATAAAGTTCATTGATATCTCACACTTTGGTTGAAAACTAGCAAAGAACAAAGATTTTAGCATTGAATTTGCAAGTGCCAGATTATTCTCAAACTCAACATGCTAGTCAGATGACATTATATATGATGCTTGAGTTTCTCATAATTGTATTTGTAGTATGACAAGAAGAAAAAAAAATTTGCTAGCTCCAAGTGATCTCACACTGCACATAAGAAAAATGGAAGGATTAATATCAAAAAGGATAAAACAATCACATAAGATTACAACATATGATGAACTAACTTTTTTTAGTTTCATCTTTCGCCAATTGGTGTTCTTTCTCCAAGAATTTCACAGCTTCAGCTTGGGTTAAACTCTCATTCAGGCACTTGCTGATCTCAACGAGGACACATATTCTTAATTGCTCAACAAGTTCATCCATTTTGGTCCTACAATATAGAATAGAACTAACAACTCGTCCACTAATTGTCAATTTTACATTATCAACTTAGTTGTATGATATATGGATCTGATGCATATTGTCACGGACTGAAACTTGAGTCCCTTGAAGTTTCCTTCACATTGTGCGGTCCTAGACTAGTTTGCCCCAAGACTAGCTAAGAAACCTCATCACCAAGCTTGGCTAAGAACGCAAGAAGGTTTTCAGAGAGTTAGAGAGAATGTAGAGAGCTTTGCTTGAATTGTTGGATGGTAGCCAAATGCCTATTTATACAAGTGGGGGAAGGGTTCTAGATCCTTCCATATTTTAAATCATTCTCATGTTCTAGCTACTTCTACTATTTTAGGATCTTCTATTATCTACAAGGTTTTAGGACCTTCTACCATTTTCTAGGATTTTCTACAGTATTTCGAGATCTTCTACCAAGTGCTTTACTCATCATGTAAATTTTAGAATGATCTCGGTAAGCATTTGAATCTTTGGTGTAGAGAAGTGCGGGTGTGACATTCTCCCCCATACCTAAGTCGAAGCTATCCTCGGCGAGACCTTGCATGGTAGTCTTTGGCCTTGTTCCGGATTCGCCACAAGTGTCCTTTGTGCTCGCAAATGTTCTCGGCATCCGGAAGCCTCTTCCATCTCACAAACTATTCATTGTGGGGTGGCATACCACTCATTCGAATCCCCCGGTGTGAGATGATTTTCTTCTTGCCGGATGAGGTTACTTCGTCCGTAGGCGCCCAACTTGATTGTCTTTGCGCTCGATCCCCCACCCACTTCTTTATCTCCTTGGCGGCTTTGTCCGCCCATGGCCTTGTCAAGCTCGTCTTCTTTTGAAGCGATCTAGCAAAGTTGTACGCCGACGGACTTTGTCCCATGTGCCTCGTGGCTAAGCTAGTTGGAATAGTATGTTGCCCATACTTTGCCAACTCAATCGGACTCATTCCAACCAATTTGCTAGACAACTCCAACAATATATTGACCCGCATCCTAGGCCAGTAGTGTACATCCCTCCTACGTGTCATCGTACGGTGTATCCCTCGGCAACCGACTCTCCACGACTCTTGGAACTTCTTGAGGACATCCCACCTCAAGCTTTCCCACGTGGGGACGAATATATGGCCTCTCTTGGCGAAAAACAACCAGTCTCGCCTCCACGACCATCGAGTCTCACCCTCCTTGTTAAATTCTTTGATGTTCCATGCCTCTGGGTCCTTGTCCAGGCCCTCACGGGTTCACTCCTTGGTGTTAGCCTTGGCTTGGCTCAGCTCATTGTTGCAATTTGCAAGCTTCTCTACCTCGGGCGGTGTCATCCAGCATGGTGTGTGGGATGGCGTCATCAAGTTAGTCACTAACTCGATTCGTTGCTCATTATACATACTTGGTAATAGCTCATTTGGGAGTTCGTCAGGCCCCTCGTCACTAAATGAAAAAAATTATTGTCATCACATAGTCATATCAGGGGTGGACACATTAAGTATACTCATGGTGAGTAGTACAACAATTCTTACTTCCATTAACAATAAATATAATTACATTAATCTAATTTCATTTGGTCTGTTTTTATACTTACATATATTCAACATGTAGACCAAATAGAACGGGAAGAAGGATGGAGTATTATTATGGTTCATTGAACATAAAGATATATCGACATTAAATAATGGAATTAAATTTTATTGGAAATCCTGAATTAAACGTCACGATAATGTTAAGGCCGCTTTTTGTAATCTCTCATAGATTTATGAATCTCCCCTATACGTTATGTAGTTATACCATTATAAGATTTTTCTCTAACTCTCACTTGTGGTAAATCAAAACAACATACTCTAACTATACACTTTCAGCGACTTAATTAGAGTTATGGTGCAATTTTAAGTCACCGAGGTCTCGAATCTTTCAATTGGGTCCGAATAGAAAAAAAAAACCTCACCGTGATCCTTTAGTACGAGAAACTACTAGTATAAAAGTAGCCAAGACAAACTACTTAACCATTTATACTACAGCCTAAACCGATAGTGCTATAAAAAAAACTATTTCAACTGTGAAACCTGTTTTTATCTCTACAGAAATCGGCTATTATGGTCTTCTATGATCTACAACACACCATATAGCCTATAACTTTGAGATAACATAGAGTAGATGTTAATGCAAAACAAACATTTCAACTTAATCATATAGAAAATTGTTAGTGGTTATGGAAAACATATGTATACAAGCTAAAATACCTACTTTCTTGTATAAAAATCATCAGTCCGTTATTTGATGGGATAGGAAGATAATGTAAAGTCGTCCGTTAGTTAGATGATTGTCAATAGAGGTTGTAAAAGTGCTGGTTGTTTCTTTTATATGGATTGTCTTATATATAAATATATTTTTTTCACATAATAGCAAAACAAGTCTCAATCTCATGTGAAATTATATCAAAATTTTGTAATTGTTTTTCTAAATTTTTAGAGCTATATAGACACAAAAATATACATATAAGATGAAAAATATACTATATATTTATCATGAATTATGTCTCTGTAACGTATGCAATTAATTGCTTGATTGAAAATTATTGATGAACACTTATCATTTACTCTTTCTATCCCTCATCTCTTAACACTATTTCCTTATTTAGACGTCCGCAATCTATTGAGCCTTTTCACTCTAGAAATTAGACCCATCACAGTAAAAATTACACTTATATCCTTAATTACATAAATAATTATTAAATTATCTTATAGGACCCAGAATAAACATTTTAACACATCATGACAATACATTAAAATGGCAAGTTAGAACAATAAAGTTAAAAAGTTACTACTAAATATGATATCTTGTAATCGTTATTATTATGTATAGATATGTATTTATTGTAGAAGTAAAATTACTTGATACAATGAAGCATAGTTGACATTTCCTATTTATGAAATCACTGATCATAAAAATTACTCCTTATAAATCAAATAATTGGTTTAATTTTTAAAATAATATATAAGTGGAATGAATGAAAATGAGTAGACATAATCCAACTTAGACTATGTTTCCAAATATTGAAAAACTTTGAAGAAAAAAAAATAAGTAGAGACGTGGAAGAAATAAAGAAGATATAAGAAAAAGGTAAGAAGCATATCAATTCCTGGATAATTGACGTCACAAAATATAAGAAAAAAATTGGAAAATAGCGCAAGATACCTAGAAAGAAGGCATATTCCCAAATTATATTACGTGACTAAACTACGTCCACGCTTAAGACCGTGTTTGGCTTCGCCTTCAAAACCAGAACTTCCAAACATTCAGCAAATTCCCACCTGCATTTGATCTCTCTCTCTCTCTTTCAACACCTCAAATCGTCTAAAGCTAAGCATTTCCTTAGGTTATAGATCAGAAAGCAATCATGGCTGCCCCGCAAATTTTGCAGACGGAGCAAGATCTTCTTATGTACTCGTCCCTCTTTTCCAAAGGTTCGATTCTTTGTTCTTTTCTTATTGAATTCATTTGTAGTGATTTAATTTGATTCATATTTGTTTCCATTTTTTGTCACTTCAGAATTTTCAATTAAATTTAATTTTTGTGTTATTCGAAAAAGCGGTGATTTTTGTGTTCATTTGGGTGCAGATGAAAATGTGAGGCCTCGGGGCGTGGAAATTGAGAAGAAGATTGAGTATCTCGAGAGCTTGGCTGGAAATGTAATTTTTCTAATTCTGTTTCATTTTTATTTTTTATTCTTGATATCAACTGCAGTTTGTGCTTTTGTTTCTATGGTAAATCCTGGATCTTTGTTGTTGAAATCTGAATAAGTAGAATTAGTTTCGTGAACAAGTTCAGTTTTTGAAGTAATAAAAGCCTAGCTATAGCTGAATACTTGAGATTGAAATCAAATGAGCAGTAAGCTGTGTTAAATTTATTGAAGCTGGTTAAATTTCATGTCTTTTCACTGGGCTTGTCTTCTTTATTTGAAGAGATTTAGCAAATTATTAATATCTGAGGCAGCTGCAAATGTGAAGCTTGATGGAGGGAAATGTCATTGGATATATGGCTATCCATATTTCTGTTGCTTAGTACTCCCTCCGGCTCAAGATTCGTGAGACCTTTCTTTTTGGCATTTTCGGCACGCATTTCCACGCTTCTTGTTGATGAGTTTTAAAATGAATTTTTGAGGTATTTTTCTTTTTACGGGATACTATGACACTCGTAGTATCCCGTAAAAAGAAAAATACTCCAAAAATTCATTTTAAAACTCATCAACGAGAAGCATGGAAATGCGTGCCGAAAATGCCAAAAAGAAAGGTCTCACGAATCTTGAGCCGGAGGGAGTACTATTTTCGAACATTGCGTGAACTGGTGGATGAGAAGCTAGATTATGTTTTGTAGGTTAGGAACCGGAGATCTCGCAGATGGTTAAATGATCGCTTGTTGATGGAACTTGTTCCTCGCTTGAACGCGGAGGAAATTAGAGGACTGTTTGCTCCACCTCCATGGGGTGAGTTTATTACAAAGAATGCAACAATTGTTTGAAATTTTGAGTTATGAAATGAGCTACATTTTGGGAGATTATTCTTTTTTGTCTTTTCTTTTGGCCAGAGTGGTGCATCCTTTATGTGCTTTCTTTGAACAACCAAATATCTTAGCATCTCGGATGTATATGTATAGTTATGATATATTGCTTATTTGATATTTCAGGCGAGGACGTGCCTCGTTCAGCATTTTGCATGACAAATGTGGGGGAGTGGGATGGCTTCAGAAATATGGACATGGATAAGGAGGTTCTCTCGTGTTCCTTACCCTAGATTTTAAGTTAAAAATAAAGAGGTGGACTATCACATGTTTGTCCAGTTGTGAAAGAATGTGTCTTGAGTCTTGACTGATCGAATGGTTAGCCTTATATATTGTGTATCCAATTCTTGCTTAATTGGCTTAATTATTTTTAGTTGAGTTAGAAGTCACTTGCCAATTTATGAATCAGAGAGAGGGGTAGCATTCAATTTTCTTACTCTCTGTTAAAATCCTTGGTTAGATACAAGACAAGATGATTCTTAGAACAAGAATTTTAATCATGCTAATCCCTTTTTACCTCATGCAGCCCTTCTTTTGTTTTGTTATTAATGTATTATTACAAAACTTCTTAAAGCAGGGCTTCTAGTCATCCTTGTCATGATGTATAAGATCATTTAAAAGTAACAACAATTTCTATAATTTCTCATATATTTTACAAGATCTTCTCCTAAGAGCTAAGACTTCACTACTTATGTGTGTGCATAATCATGATTGAACCATCGTTAGCATTCATTTGCATGCATAGCAAATATTTTGCCAATTAATATGAGCTGCTTTAAAATGCATTGCTTCCTTTTCCATGAATTGTAATAACCATATACTTGGATATCTTTTTTACCTCAAATGGAGAAGTCCCTCTCTCATATTTTCTTGGGTGTTGGAGGGGTGTGATGTGGGTTGTTCCAGGGAGATCTCGTTTACATACTGCTGCTTCTCTTTCGAATTTTGATACATGTATTGCTTTCTGTGTATAAATTTATCCTTGACATGGTCCGACTAATTTTATCTTCTCTCTTCCGTTAGGCATCTATGATAGAATCACTTGAGAATTCATCGTCAAAGCAAAGAGGTCGTCAGGATCCCGACAAAGTTGCTGTACTGAGTGCGTGGCACCGTGTAGGTAGCAGAACTAGAGAAGCTCTTCGTCGATGTTATCTTACAGACTTGCTCCGTGGATACGAGGTAAATATTTGCTTCATGAAATGTAATCTCTTCTTTGTCAATTTCCGGCCTAATTGGTGACTATATTTATCACATATCTTTTCATAATTATGGGTGGTGGTATTTTCTATGTCACATGCACTTTTTCCTGTATTCGAAATTCATTCCTTTTATCACTAGTCATCATATTTTTCTTTTTTCTCTCCAAGCCAAGGAACTGAGTTACCTTAAACATTTCCTTTCAGGAATGCATTCGTTTGTTTGTTGAGGACAATGGGAACAAAGACGTTCTTGTCCTCCATGTTCAAGATCCTTTCCATCGTTTAATACTGCACGGTGTTTGTGAGGTATGTATAGTACTCCTCTTGATTCAATTCCTCTCTCCGAGGTTTCCTATGAATTATCTTGAACCAGACGAGAGGGAGTTTTGTGTATGAATCGTTCGATATGTGCTTGAATCCTGGATATTAGCACGAGTTTCTGTGATCATGATCGTACGAGAGGGAACACGAAACACACAGAATTAGTTAATTTTGTAGAAGATGCATATTTTGCTCTCAGATTTCAAACATTTGACACGATTGCATTTCCGACAGTTCTATAATCTAGTCTCAACCACGGTCACTCAAGCGAAAGGCGGAGAATTCGTGAAGATGACGAGGATAAAAAAGAAGCAGACGCCGTCGTCGGAGCTCCCCAACATAACACTCTGCAACTTCCTTAAGATGGCAAAAGAAGGATTCTGGTGACTGAATCCTCGTACCTGTCGAAGTGTACCATAGATAGTGAAAAACTACCGTGTACATTAGTATCTACAACTTGGTGCTGAGATTAGGAAATGTTTCCATTTTAAAGCACGTTTTAATAATTGCTCACTGGCCAAAGCTAGATAGGTTTGCTGCGTAGAAAATAGAAATGCCTCATTTCTTCATGCAGATGAGCCGACCGGGTTCGAGCATGCTAGACCGGTCTGTATTAATTTATTTGTATACGTAGTACTTCCCTTTTTATTTCACTCAACATTGTACATTTGTTGGTTTGTTTTGCATTGAAAGAAATCTGTAACAGTATCGTTCTACTGCTAAAGTATTGTGCACAAAATAGATTTATGAATCTAATGGATTTTAAAAATTCTCAATTACTTTTTGTACCACAAAATAGAGAATTTTGGAGTATCTAACAAGGGAAATACATATATACATGATGTGTTTTAACTTTTTTTTTTTTTTTTTATCAGGCAAACACAACATACTCACATAAAACATGCACCCAAGGTGACTCGAACCCCCAATCTCTTGGTTGGAGGGGAAATATCTTTACCAACTGAGATGCGCTTCGTTGTCATATGTGTTTTAACTTTGAAGGTGAAAAAAAAATAATTTTATCTTTGTCCTTTACTTTTACTCACCCCCTTTTTACGAAGTACATAAGATTTCATAAGCTTAGACACAAGAATTAAGAGAATATAATTAATTTATCTTTTTCACCTAGAAAATAATTATTCACCTAAAAATATTTATATCTATTTAAATAAACTGGTGCATTGCCCGTCGAAATTCGACGGGATCTAATTTTAAAAATAAAAAATAAAAAATATTTTTAATTATTTGTTTCAAAATGATAGTAATTTTTTTTTTAAAAAATATTTTCAATTATATACAACTTTTTTCGTTTAATTTTCTACTTTTCTAGTATAGCGCCCGTCGAAATTTGATAGAATCATTTACAATTTTTAATGTATACCCATACCCGCGACGGGTACCATCCGCCACCCATACCACCACTGTCGAGTACCCGTGAACCCGCCACCCGTCCAGCCGCCCTCGACCAGAAATTTAATATTCAAAATCTAAATCTATAAATCACAGTTAGTATTCAAAGTATAGGAGTATGTAATTTTTAATATTTATTCTTTCTTTTGTTCATTTTAAAATATTTTAATAGGAGTTTGTAATTTTTAATATTTATTAACATAAATAATCAAATAAAATACGTGTAGCGGGTATTTTGCGGGTAATACCCGCAGGTATTTTCGCATGTATGCGGGTTTCACGGGTACGGATAGTAACTATTCATACCCGTACCTCCGAACTAAATGGATAGTAAATTTTAACAACGAAGCTACCTGTGGATATCCGAACTAAATACCCTCAAACCCGTGCCTATTAGGTTCCTGCTTACCCGCAGGTAAATTGACATCCCTAAATAGTATCTTTATTGATTTATTTATTTTCTTATATAAATTTTAATAAATTGTCGCAACCAACAATTCAAGGTGGCTTAATGTGTTATGTTGCGGAATTACATATAAGATCAAACAACTCATTCGATTTTCAAGTTATCCTTGTCGGGCTCTGGTTGATCAGGTTAAATTACTTTTAAATTAAAATATATTAGCTCTAATACTACTTCGATTTTGAGGTGGTCTTTTGGCCAAGAAATTTTTGAAGTTCTTTTAATATGTATTTGGGGTACTTGTATTCATTTTGAATGTCAAATTGCCCGTTAAATCCATCTATAAGAGAGCCCCTATCAAGATATCTTATACTATAATAAAAGGATAATATTATTCACCGAATATATTATATTATGAATTAATTTTATCAATTATCCCATATTGAATTTTGGGATAATATATATATATATATATATATATATATATATATATATATATATATATATATATATATATACTATGAAATAAGAATAATTTGAAAAACTTGCGTCCTACTTATATAGGAATAGTTAACTGCATTTTTGTGAGACAAAAATGCAGTCAACTATCCCTAAATAGACGTGCAGGGGCTTTGTTGACCGACGGGCTAGGACCGAGCCCGGCCCGAAAGTCAACGGGTTTAGCCCGGCCCGGTGGTCAACGGGCCCGGACCGGGACCGAACCAAAGAGCGGCAGGCCGGTTCAGGTTTAAAAAATTTTCGGCCCGGAACCGGCGGTTAACCGCCGGGCCAGCCCGCTGGGCCTTCAAAATTCTTAAAATTTAATAGAAGCCCACCCCTCTACCCATTTAAACCCAACTGTATTCAAGCTCAACCCAACTAAACCCTAATCTCTCTTCCAAGATACATACACCGATGCATGCCTCTCTCATCTCTCCACCTTTTCCTTCACTGCTTCTTCTTCTCGCGCTTTCAGTCGCCCGGTCCACGAGATCGGCAAGTAGCTCACAGCCTCCGCTCGCGGCCTGCCTCCCTCCGCCTCCTCCTCTTCTCCGGCGACGGCTACTCCAATGGAAAGAGAAAGAGGAGCAGCAGCTCCACCTCCATTAATCTTCTCTTCTTCTTCTTGTATTTTCATTTTATTTTATAAAACAATCTTCTTTTTCTAGAAACTAAAGAGAGAAAAAATAAGAGAGAGGAGATTAGAACTTGGGAGATGTGTGAATCTTGTGAGACATTTCAGTAATGGAGAATTGGGCAAATAAAATTTGAAAAAAGGAGAGGAAAATGGGGAGCACGGTCCGTGCCTTGGACCGGGAACCCGTCGGGTTTAGCCTGGCCCGGAACCGGCGGTTTTTTAGCCCGGCCCGGAACCGGCAACCTTCTACACGGTCCGGGCTAGGTTCAAGCTTTTACGAACCGCAGCCCGGCGGGCCGGGCCCGGAACCGGCGGGCTTTGAACCGGCGGCAGGTCTATCCCTAAATAAGTGGGACGGATAAATATACATTGTAGTTAAATTTTTTTCTATGATTTATTGTATGTAGGGGAAGGGGTACTTTTATAAAATTATTTATATTATTTGTGTGTTTTTTTATTTTATTTTATTTATCTAACATTAATATTTTCTTTAAGGCTCCACAATAATGTTGTGGCTCCACAAATTAAATTATAAATTTTGTTGGAAAGATATAAATAGGGATGATAATTCGGTACGGGTCGGGTACCCGTCTCGAATTTTTTGGGTACCAAACCCGAAAATCTTAAAATTTACTATCCGAACCCAAACCCAAAAATATTTTCAGGTACCCAAATACCCGAAAAAACCCAAAAATATAAAAGACAAAAATTGTATATTATTTATTTTTATTTTTTCTATTTTAAATAATGCATATCGATAGTTTATAAGGATATTATGTTTACAATTGCATAATTGATAAAACATCAAATGAAGAAATGGGAAATTAGAGTGGTGGCTGAAGTCTAAGTGTTAATTTGTTAAATTAATTATTTATTATTAATTATTTTATTTATTAACTCTATTATTTATTTATTTTATAATTAATTTAAATATATATTTTGGTATTCGGAATTTTTTTTTTTCGGATTCGGGTATACCCGATACCCCGAATTTTTTGAGTTTCGGGTACCCAATTTCAAATCTCACTACCCGACTCCGAACCTGAACCCAAATTTTTAGAGTTTCGAGTACCCAATTTCAAAACTCACTACCCGAACCCGAATTTTTCAAGTTTCGGGTACCCAAATACCTGTTCGGGCTTGGATATTTTTGTCCTTACCTGAAAATCCGAACCCAAATTACCATCCCTAGATATAAAGCTATTTATATAGGTACTCCTTCGATGAATTTCTTATAAAAAATGTGATTGAAGTGCTTATTGTGAATTAATTAGATTAAACTATTGATCAAAAAGGCAAAATTATGAGAATTTATGAAAAAAAAAGGCAAAATTATGTGACATTACCAATGATAAATGTGTTTTGATTTTTTTTAAGTTAACAATAAAGTTTTCTTTAGGGTTCCACAATAATGTTGTGGCTCCACAAATCAAATTATGAATTTTGTTGGGAATATATAGCTATTTATATAGGTACTCATTCGTTGAATTCTTATAAAAAATCGATGTGGGATTGAAGTCCTTATTGTGAATTAATTAGATCAAATTATTGATAAAAAAGGCAAAATTATGAAAATTAAAAAAAAAATTACGAAAAAAGGCAAAATTATGAGACATTACCAATGATAAATATTCAAAAATTGATTAGAATCTTCTAAGAAATCTTATGTTGGAAAATCGAGATATTCATGAAGTTTATAAAATATTCAAAAATTAATTATAATCTATGTAGTTGCTAATGGTGTGCTTATGAGTTGCTTAGGTATATTATAAATGCTTCGAATAAAAAAACTATTCTAAATACTTATCAATATATGAATAGAATATAAAACTAAAATAAAAGATATACATGGAATAAGATATAATAATATAATTATTATGAAAATGTAATTTAAATATAAAATAGGAAAATATATTCATATTTTAGATAAATAGAAAACGGGGGATGTAGAGGGACGCCACGTAGGCGCATGGATCGTTGTGGTATCAGGAATCCGCTGCGGAATTATATATAAGATAAAAGTTAATCCATCTTTTATATCCTTATTCATATGATGGGAAGAAGAGAAAAAAAGAGTTTTGATGGGAATTTGATATTTTTTAAGATTTTCATTTAATTGGGGTTGTAGACTTCACTAATTAGATTGGGGTGATTCTATAGATAGCCCTCGTTTTACTCTCTCTAGCCCCCTTTCTTTTTAATACTACCTCCATCCTATTATATTAGAGCTCTTTGCTTTTTGATTGTTCGGCACGCTTTTCCACCGAAACCTAGTACGGGTTTTAAAATATAATTTTGACGTATTTATTTTGACGTAATAAATTGAAACCCTAGTCCAACTTTCTCGACTGGTTGTCCATATGGATTTAGAGAATTTTATTTTTAAAAAAAAGTTGAGGAAAATAATTTTTGTGTGACAAAAATTTGATATTCGCTCCGTATAACGGATACCAAAAAACGTGTGTAGGCACCATACTAATTTTTAATCTCTGTAATGAGTGAAAATATAGTAAAGTTTGAATCATATTTTAAAGTATGTCTTATGGGTTAGTAAGTAATTATAAATATGTACTAATATTAATGATAAAAACTAAATGGATAAATTAGGGATTCATATCAAAAGGTAGAATATGCACGTTTTTTATGAATGGCCGAATATTTTGCACGTTTTTGTGGAGGAAAGAAGGGTATCTTCCTTTGCAAAAAAGTAAACGGATATTTATGATTCTTTGATTAATGAAGTGGGGCTACAGTGTGGCTCTGCCACTTATATATTAATAGAGTCTCCATTCTTGCAATTATCTCTAAATTATTTCTCTTAATCGATCATGGCCAACAAACCTATCACATACTGCCTGGTAAAAAAAATACTACTCCTAGTAATTAATTTCTGCTGATTAATTAATCAATATCTTTTAATTAATGTATTAATTAATTAAAACAGGTTGATGCATTTACCGAGTCGGCATTCAAGGGTAACCCGGCGGCGGTGTGTCTGCTGGAGGAGGAGAAAGATGATCATTGGCTGCTGGCAGTGGCGCGTGAGCTGAATGCGCCAGTCACTTGCTATTTAACTCGGATGCCCGAACCGGCCGGGTCGCTGAACGAGTCGGTTACCGAGTTCGGCCTTCGCTGGTTTACTTCAGTCAGGGAGGTATGTATGTTAGAATCGATTTCCTTATAATAATAATAATAATAATAATAATAATTGTTCAACCAATTAAAATGGGTAATATTAGTAGTTGTTTTGAGCTTCTAGTGAGTAATCTAGTATTGTACCGGGTGATGCACGGGAAGATTTTTTTTTCTTTTCTTCTTTTGAATAAACTAGTGTTGCGCCCGTGCGTTGCACGAATGACATGAATTGTAAAGAGTAATAGAATAAATAAATAAAAGTTGAAACAATATATTTTTCACTCATACCATTATTGAACAAAGATTTAGTTCTCATGATTTCAGAAATCTAAAATAATTTTAGAGAATATAAATAAATATAATTTTAAATATTCATGTGATAAAAATGTAACTATTATTGCTACTAAAATATTTGAATTACTATATTTTTTGTATATTTTATTTAAATTTGTAGTATTTATCTAAATAATTAGTAATTACTATATTTCTTAAATAGTTTAATATTACATTTCTTTGAAAAAAGAATAATACATCAAAAATTAAGCAATAAGCCATGATTGCGGTAAATTTATCAATCAATAGCTTTAAATCTAACTTAGTATTAAGTATTTCACAAGAGTTCAATTAATAATTTGTGACAATGTATCCAATTAAATTTTCTATTGTCACAATAAATTTTTACACAAATTATCAATATAATTAAAAAAGTAAACAAATACTGTAACATATAAATATAACAAAATAAAGAGATTTATAGAATAATCTAATGCAAAAATAGATATATTAGCAAGCAATATAACATATTTATATTTACAATACATTTGTTGCCAAATCCATTAGACAATTCAAAAATATTTGAAATAAATAAATCATCTTTGAGAAACCATTGGACAATTGATTATTACTTTTGGAGGGAAAATGACATTGATGTAATTCTTATCAACTATTTAGTTTTTATATATTGTATAGATATGACATTGAAATTTAAATTCCACATCACATAGAAGATTCTCAATACAGGATATATATATATATATATATATATATATATATATATATATATATATATATATAGGGAACGGTTCGTGTGTTAATAAATCCTGACGTGTTAAAATGTTAAAAATGCTTAAAGGTATACAAAACTATGCTTAAATGTGCATAAAATTGTGCTTATTATATAATTGAGCTTTTAAATGTACCAATTCATGCTTAAATGAAATCATGCTTATTGCACCTTGAAACTATGCTTAAATCAATGATATCCATAGATTTGATTAAGATCAACAGTCCAGATTCATTCTTATGCAAAATACCGTTTTATCCCTAATATTTTATGTTTCCCTTCCGGGTCTCGTCTTCCCTCTTAACGCAGAAAAGAAAAATTCCTTCAAATTCATCCGCAGATACTTGAAATCAAATTTGGGCAACCTCAATGCAACCAAATCCTACCACCAATCTACCGCCTATGGAGAAAACCTCTTATCCCGCCCCGCCAATTGCGGGTGAATTCCAAATTTTAGAGAGAGAATTGAAAAATCGTCTAGTAGAGAGAAACACAGTGTTGAAATGTTGTCCCACATCGGTTGAAGATGGTCTCTAGAGCCTCTTTATATAGTGAGACAACCCTCCCCTTCATAAAGCCTTTTGAAGGGGAAATAGGCCCAATATTCCATTTTCTAATATGGTATCAGAGCCAGACTCCAATTCGATGATGGGCCCCCCGATATCGTTGTCAACAGATGACGTTGGGTTGTCCACGCTGCGCGTGAGGGGGGTGTGTTGAAATGTTGTCCCACATCGGTTGGAGATGGTCTCTAGGGCCTCTCTATATGGTGAGGCAACACTCCCCTTCATAAGGCCTTTTGAAGGGGAAATGAGCCCAATATTCCATATTCTAATACACAGAGAAAAACCAGAAAATAGAAATATGTTCTCACGCGTCGTTGATAGCCGCAGTCAAGGCTATTCAATTGTTGCCCAATTTTAGAGAGAGAGAACTTGGAAAAGCTTAATTTTGTTAATTTAGTTCATAGCCGTTGCCCAATTGCCCAATTTTATCACTCCATAGCCGCCGTTTGCGCAATTGTAAGTTGTAACCCAATTTTATTAATTGATTCTGAATTAATTTAGTGTGATAGATTTACGTTTTTTATACTTGTAGTATAAATTTTTATTTTTTTTTGATCGGGTAGTATTAAAATTTCTAAACAGACATAATTAGACATCTTTGTGGAAAATAATTTGTAAGGATATATTAGTAAATTAGCAATAGTCTACCACAATATAATCTTACAAACCAAACATAATTTTTAATTATATGAAAACTATCATGTCAACCAAACATCTTTATTTTATCCGGGATTCAATCTTGACTTATCCCGAATTATATCTTGCATAATCTAATCTATCGAATCAAACGGGCCCATAGAGTTTTTCAAGCGCTGAAGAACAGAGAGGAAAAGAGATAAACATGAAGTGGAACATTGCCGTGAAAAGAGTAGGGCAAAATCTTTTGAGTTGTGCGTTGGGAACTAAACGGACTGGCCTGCCATTGTTATGACCTCAAAATAATTATTACCTCGAAAAATAGCGTGCAAAAAAGCTGTATTATTCAAAAAAAAAAAAAAATCAGTATTAATGTGCTGCAATTTAGGCGGGAAAACTTTACGAAGAATGTTTTATGTTTTTATATATATAATAGATAGATATATTTATAGGACATTGGTACATTTAATAACTAATCCCTGTATTTGATTTCATTTTTACGAATAAAATTATCATATGATACATACGGTCCCTTTATTCCAACTATGGTGTATAAAAATTATTTATTAATTTCTTCTTCTTTTTTTATTTTTTTCTTTCAATTTTGTAATATTATGGTTTAGTTTATACATTACCAATATTCTAAAAGTCGCTAAGTGCTAGTCGGGCGGTGAAGGTGGGACTAGCGCCTAGGCGGGGCCTATACAGATTAGAACCATAAGCTTATTTTTACTATTTTTACATAATGTCATCAGTTATAAACTATATCAACACATATTGTTCATAATTTTATTACTAAATTCATGATAAAAAACATAAAATATGATAATTAATAGTTCAATTCATAAATTTCATGGCTAGTTTCAATAAGTATTGATTAGCTCACACTTAAAGACTAATTAAACTTTAATCATGCCGATAATTAGAAAACCGCTAAACGTCTAGGTGGATTTAGCATTAATCGGGCGGTAGAGTCAGGGGCGGACCCAGGAAAAAATGTCGAGGGGAGCCGCGACAAGGCCGAGGGAGCTGTTATGTAATTTTTCAATATTTTATCAAAATTATAATTACAAAAAAAACAAAAACAAAATATTGGAGGGAGCCAATGCTCCCCTAAGTCTCTTCTTGGGTCCGCCAGTGGGTAGAGTGCCGACTAGCGCCTAGGCGGAGACTATTCGAACCTAGGCAGGAACTTTTAGAACACTGCACATTACATTATTTGGTTCACATCCAATCAATATTTATTATTTATTGTTTAGCATCCAATTTCACTTTTATTAGTTAATAAATGAAATCAAATTCTAAAAAATAGTATAATCATAAGTCATAAATGGATTAATAAATATTTGTTAATTAGTGTAAAATTATGTTAAATCACATAAAAATTGAAAAAAAAAATATAAAAAATAATTTTAATACACGGTTGGTACGCGAAATAAAGATTGATAATTTTGTCTAAAAGTAAAAAAAGTTGCATAATTTGACATTTGCAGGTGAAACTGTGTGGACACGGAACATTAGCTGCGTCTCATTTTCTGTTCAAGTATGATTTGGTGAGATCCAATAATAACATGATCCATTTCTTCACCATGTCGGGAATTTTGAAGGCCAAAAGAATACCTCACAACGCTACCTTCCTCATCGAACTCGATTTTCCGGCCATCCCAATAACTGAATTATGTGACCAAGATTATCACTCAGTACTTCCATCCATCTTGAAAAGCTTGAACCTCACTTTCGTGAACGAGATCTACAAGACTCACACTTTCGAAGAGTTCCTCCTCGTACGTGCCTTTAATTTCGTCCGTCCGCATGAATTTACGTGCAATGGAACACGACACGAGATGTAGCACGAAAAATGTCGTATAGGGAACAACATTATATATGCAAGTGTTTATTTGATTCTTGTGCAGGTTGTGCTACCATCTAGTGAGGTAGTTGTCGAAGTGGAACCCGATTTTGATGAGATGCGGAGATTGCCTGGCCAGGGACTAATCCTTACCGGACTAGCCCCTACGGGTTCAGGATTTGATTTTTTCACTCGATTTTTTTGTCCGAAAGTCGAGGTCCTCGAGGTAACTTACATGTTGAATTTCATTGCTAGCGTGACACCACATTGATTATATTAAGGGCTATGCCAACCAAACGAGCCCTAAAAGCAAAATTGTGTCGATTGATTTGTTTTCGTGGTAGGATCATGTGTGTGGAAGCGCGCATTGCGCCTTGGCCAACTACTGGAGCAAACGGCTCGGGAAACATGATTTCGTTGCATATCAAGTAATTAAAAAAAAAAAACTCTAATATCTCTTAATTAGACTACAATTTAATTTATTGGTTAATTAATCAGGCATCAGAAAGGAGTGGAGTGTTGATTATACATCTCGAGGAGAAGAATCAAAGGGTGTTGCTTCGTGGGGAAGCTGTGGCGGTTATGGAAGGCTCTCTTTTGGTTTAGGCCAAATATTTTGCGTATGTAATCACTTATGTTATGTGCAATGTGATTTCTTCATAATGACTTTGATTCAATATTGTGTTGTAATATATTTTTATATACTATTACAAAGACTTATTGAAAGGTATCATTTCTAAGTCGAACTTTGAATTATCAAAATTACTTTAATAATCTCATGCTATCGTGTTCGACTAGACAGTTAAAATACGAAGATGAAATTAGAACTCAAATAATTTAAAGATGACGATGCTCTCACCTAAAAAGACAAAAGTATAGTTTTTGCGACTAGTCGTTGTTCGTATATAGAATAACCGTAATTCAGAATAAGAGATGGTAAACTATTTCTTTGGTCATTACTCATGATTTATTTATTACATTTATTATTTATTTTTAATTTTGCAGTCGTCCACGGCTAATTAAAAAAGTTGATGGATGATCCCTTACCCACCAAAATGTGCTCACGGCTGACGTGATATTAAATTTTTCTTTTTAGTAGGGTTTAGTTTTTTATGGTAAAGTTTATTTATATAAGTTATATTAATTATTATTTTCTTAAATATAATGTTATCACCTCAGCCGTTGGCATATTAAGTTCCACGGTGGGTAAGAGAGCATTACTCAGGGTCCAAAATATTCGGAAAATAAAAAATTAGCCAAAAGTCCTATTCCCTTTTTCTCATTTGAATTGAACAATTTTTATTATTTTACATTTACATATATTCAACTCAAAGGAGATTCGAATTGAACAGTTTCTTTTATTTTATACTCATATATATTTAAAAAAGTGTTCAATTCAAATGGGATTGAGGGAATATATAATTCCGCAAAAAAAAAATAAAAAAAATAAATAATGTGGGCCTAATTTAGAAAACCAGTGTTACCTTTGCTAAAATAAACTCTCTATTTTTGCTTTTCATGCATGTGGAAAATAAAAGGAAGAGAATGTAAAATTGGGTTCTTCCCCCCCAATTCTTCCACCCACAAATATTTATTTACTTGTAAAGTCAAGAAATTGAATATTTTTTCCATTGTCGAGATATAATTGTTTGTATTTATGGAGTTGTTGCTAATGCTGATTCATTCCTCAAAGTCCGGCCATGGCGAAGAAACCAGTCCGATACTGCGTGGTGACTATCAATCTTCATTTCTGCTCACTTACTTATATACAGTATCAAAACACATTCAAATCTGCAATGATGTAAAATCGAAGCTAATTGGTGCGTGAAAACAGGCTGATGCATTCACCGATTCGGCATTCAAGGGCAATCCGGCGGCGGTGTGCCTGCTGGAGGAGGAGAGAGACGACGACTGGTTGCAAGCGGTGGCGCGTGAGTTCAACATATCGCAGACCGGCTACTTGACTCGCCTCTCCGACTCAACCGGTGCCGCCGCCCCCGAGTTCCGCCTCCGCTGGTTCACCACCGTCGCTGAGGTTCGCAAGTCCGCCATTTCCCTAATTCAATTTTCCCTCCAGTTTCTAACATAAATTGCTTGAATAATTTGCTGAATATAATGTTTATGTGTTGATCTTGTAATTGTTAGTTAGTATACTGAGTTCCAATTTTATGTTTCTGGATCGGATTTGCTTCAATCTTAGATGTAATTGTGTTAATTGATCTTAAACCTAGCTCCAATTTATATAAGCTTCAAAGAGTTTCATTAGCCTACTTTTGCTCCAATAGCAGGATGCTTTTGTTTCTATTGAATGTGGGATGTTGAATTATAGTATCAATGGCTCTTCAAGTTTGATTATAAACGGAGTATAGCATGAGAAAGTAAGATTTATTTTTGCAGGTAAAGCTTTGTGGACATGCAACTTTAGCTGCAGCTCACTTTCTCTTTGCAAATGATTTGGTGAACTCTGATATGATCGAGTTCTCAACCCTTTCTGGGATTCTGACTGCAAAAAGAATACCCGAGAATGGCAATAAGCCTGATGGATTCCTTATTGAACTGGATTTTCCGGTAGTCCCCATATACGAGTATGCTGCTGCTGCTGAGATCTCGACTATTTGTAAAAGCATCAATGTTGCTTCTGTGGATGAGATCCACAAAACAACTACTTCGGATGATCTCCTTGTGCGTATTCTGTTTCATTCTTAATATCGATATATATATTTCTTTGGTTATGTTTTTGATCTGTTAGAGGTCTATTATGAAAGTAAGTTTACTTTTCTTATGATTGAACTTGATTAGTACTTGAAGATGATGCAAATTTGCATCATGAAGGTATGAGTGAAAAGATTTCATTCGAATTTGGCAGGTCGTGCTTCCATCCGGCAAGGCAGTTGAAGAATTCAAACCCGATATTGATGAGATACGAAAACTTCCTGGTAGAGGACTGATTGTTACTGGACTTGCTCCCACCGGCTCAGGATTTGATTTTATCAGTCGCTTTTTCTGCCCTAAGCTGGGACTAGATGAGGTAATATGCTTCACTTGTTGAAACGTCTTATTCTCCGCCTTTCGAAGTTCAGTTTCTTATACTAGAGGATCTTCAGTTATGATCAACATGAATCCAGAAAGGACAATGTATATATATATGTGTGTGTGTCGTGTGTGTGTGTTTGCTGCATCTTTGAGTGGCTTTTCTCCATCTTCTTGTTATTGATGAAATACCATTGCTTATTATTTATGGAGAGAGTCACATGCTCATATTCATTCTTTCGGTACTAGCTAGCTTATATCTGTTCCATGAGTTCATCGCTCTCACATCACATCACACCTCTCTTTAGATCTTATTAGACAGAGATATATATAGCAGCTGCAATTTATAATCTACAACGGCAATTTTGTAATAGACAGGATCATGATGCTTATGATAAACTGTTTAGCATTCTGTAACCTCAGATTAATGGATTTTGTTTCGTCTATATTTATAGGATCCTGTATGTGGAAGCGCACACTGCGCCTTGGTGCTCTACTGGAGCAAGAAGCTGGGGAAACATGATCTCGTAGCATTTCAAGTATAAATAACTTATCTCACTTTTTGCAAATAACAAAATCTTGGACACTTGATTCACCTTTCGTTGTACTGATCTTGTGCTCTTGAATTAGGCATCGCCAAGAAGTGGCATTCTAAATCTGCAGCTTGATGAGAAGAAAGAGAGGGTATTGATTCGAGGCAAAGCCATCGTAGTGATGGAAGGCACTCTTTTGGTCTAAATCAACAAGTTTCTTGGATTGGTGCTATTTATCATTTGTGTAAAATCAGAGATGTTCATCTTTCTCATGTCTACATAAATCTCTTCATCCTGCAGTTGGTGAGCTAAGTCCGATCTCAAATTCACCATCTTGCAAAATACTGAGATAGGAACTATATAGAGCTGGTAAGCCACACATACAATTTACTTTCATGTCAATTAATATTAAATTATGACAATATCGCCCCCAATTTCTTGGCACAAACAATGCTATCACTTATGATCTTGTCTGCATCACACTTGTACTCGAATCCCAAATCTTGCAGCTTTCTTGATCCCCATTTAGCCCTCGTTTGGTTCACTCTTTTTTTGGTAAGGAAAGGGAAACAATTAAGAGATTTCATTACTTGTTGTTTGATTTGAGTAATATGTTATCCATTACCCTTACTTGAGGGTAACCCAATCCACCATATTGTTACCTATTAAGGAGGAGGGGAAACAAGAGTAAGGGAATTCCCCTTACAAGGGATTTATTTCCATCAATGAATCAAACACTCAATAAAAGTAACCCTTATTGTTTCCATTCCTTACTTAACTTGATTCATTCTCTTTTCGTTTCCCAATTTGAACCGAACGAGTACTTAGTTTCTCTCCTCGTGTCTTCAATCATTCAGAGAAATAAGTCAATAGTAGATTTAAACCGATTATGTATACAGTATGGTACTACTAATTTTTAGACAATAGTATACTATATCTTACTCGGGTGGAATGTATATATCCGGATAATATTTTTGTATCAAAGAAGCAATCTCTACTGATTTGAAGAAAGCCATGGCCACAAGAAATCTGCCATTGATGTCTGGGTTCTCCATTTGCAAAAATGTGTGCTTCAATCACATCTTCCACGTGCACAATTGGAACCTTGGAAATTGGAATCAAGATCTTCCAATTCTCTCAACCCTTTGTACCTCAATCTGCCATTCATGGCTTGTGCTATCATGAGAGCCATGCTCTCCGAGGCGAAATGATCCATGAAAGATTGGATCGTTTCGCCTCCGACTAGCCCACAGACAAGGCTTGCCACTTGTATCCCGAGGCCGGCATATCTCAACACTTCTTTCTCGGCCAATGTCTTTGAATTTATGTACTCCTGCCCCAACATGAAAATGGTACCTTTTATTGCTAACTAGAAGGACAAAGTGACTATATTCAAAATAATGAAATAAATAAATTATGTATGTGTTAAACTAGATATATATTTCAAGAATATTAGATATATAAAATAGAAGTATTCTTATTTTGTACCAAACATATGAATGTATACTACCTCCATCGCTAGCCTGCTGACACTAATATTATATTTTGATGTTCATAATTTGTTGAACCTTTCCATTTTTGGAAATAGGCCCCACAATAAAAAAAATCACTTTGAAACAATTAAAAAATATTAGATAGACCAACAATTAAAACAGTTTAACACTTTAACACATCATCACACTACATTAACACCGTGTTCAGAAAAAAAGTTCCAACAAATAGGGGACATAGATAGTACTAAACATATTTGAATTTATGTAGAATCGTGAGAGTTACATTCGAATCCTCCATGGTACGATCTTTAAACTTTATGTAGAATCGAATTTTGTAATATATTGCACTAGCGTCTTCAAATTAAACATGTAATATAGGTGTAATACATGTGCAACTAATTTAGTAAAACGTGACCAATTTAGGTTCAGATTAATCTACACCTTCGAAGGTAGGGTGGCGTTCACCTAGGCCAAACACTAAATAACGCAACATAAGTAGAAAATGCGAGTAATGGCTTTAAAACTGAGCTCGTGAATTAATGAATTTATTTTTAGTTTTACAAAGTGTAATATTTAATATTTTAATGTATATTTTATTTCTTTCAAAGTGGAACCTCGTAGATCAATGATGAATCTTACCTTTAATTCGGCATGAAAATTATAAAAGTCGCAAACTAATAAATTTTAATAATTTAAAATTTTACGAATCAAATTGTACTAGATAAAAATTATTAAATCGGTTTATTTAAATGTGACAAGTATAGTAGTGGGACAACCTTAATACTAAACCAAATTGACAAAAACTTGTGTCAGCCGGAGGCACCGTGCGGCCGGGCCCAAAGTGTCAATCTTTATACAGAAAAGTGCTAATATATATGAATAAAAGTGCCAATTTTTAACATAATTATTTTACGAATAAAATGACAATTTTTAAAAGTGTCAATCTTTATACAGAAAACTGTCAATCTATATAAATAAAAGTGTCATTGTTTTAGCCCGGCCGCACGGTGCCTCCGGCTGACCCAAGTGTGTCCCAACCAAATTAGTATAGTGGGACGAACGAAATATGTTTATATGGTTTCAAGATTTTATACATACGGAGTATATCTCATAGGGAAGATTAAGAGGAGTCCAACAAGTCTCGTCCACGACGGCCTTGTAGCTGGAGGCGTCGTCTTTTAAGGGTGACGCCGCCATTGTAGAGGCGGTGTAGATCAGCCTCTTCACCGTGTTTGATTTTATGCAGCTTTCGGCTATCATCTTCACTCCGGCCACTGCTGCCTCACTAGTACTATTGTACTTAACAAAAATCAAGAATCATCCTAACTACAAGTTAAATTTAGCGTTGAAGAACATTGAATTGAAGTTTAATAAAATAAATTTAAACTGGCTGCCTTGGTAGTGCTGCAAAGGTGTAGCTAGGTGAAACACGAATTCACACCCATGAATAGCATCCCCAAATTCAGTGGGATTATATATGTCACCTTCAAATAACTTTCAATACTTCCACTTTTGGAGCATCACCTTCAGATCAACCACAAAAACAAATACACATATTCATACGAGAACTCTTTGCATTCGTGAAAACCCACTTATTTAGATATGCTTACTTAAATTTCGGAGGGTGGCCTGAACAGTGTAGCCCCTCTCTAGGAGATGCTTGATGAGAAAAGATGTTGTGTCCTGCACCTCCAATTACACACACTTTCACACTCTTCTCCATCTTTTTCTTTTATTTTTATTTTTGCTAAAACCTCACTATAACAATCCACTATCTGTTGGAATTTTCCCAATAAATGCTCTAAATTAAATCCATAATTAAGTTATGGTAATTCCATTAATTAATGGAATTTGATAATGGATTTGAAATCTACATTTTATGTAGATGAATCTAGTGTATTTATTTGTCTAATTCCATAAAGGAATGAATGAGAAATGAATGCACAAAGTAAAGCATTTGAATGTGGGAAATGTGGGGGAAAACATTTGTCCCACATTGGAAAAATAATGAAGAGTAGAGCCATTTATAAGGGATTTCCAAACACTAAGGAGCAATCAAGTGTGCTCCTCTATGGTGTGCCTTATGGTGTACCATAGTTGACTTTTTAGTCACCATTGACCGAACTCCTACGAGGACCATCCGAGTCCGAGCACGTGCACGTCGCACTTGTCGCAAACTCGCAATGGACGCTTTGACGGCGCACTTCGCACGTGCGCATCGTCGCGAAGAGCCGTAGGGGCCTTTGATGTTTTGGGCATCGATGGTTCGGATTAGTGACATGGCGTGCAAGGTGGCGGTGACGTGGACGAGCGGCGTGTGTCAAACACGCACAATGCGTGCGCTTGATGACGTGGCTAGCAGTTGAGCACGCGTGGCGTTGCCACGTGTGCGCCCAGTTGACGTGGAGGAGTGGCTGGCGTATGTCCGTCGCGTGTGCGCTGACGTGGCAACCTCTGAGCGTGCCACGTGGCGCGCCCAGTCACTGCCACGTGGCAAACGGCGAAAGGGTGGCTCGCGAACTGAGGCAGCGGTTCGGCCCACATCTTGGCTGAACCAAGGTGTCCCCTTGGTTCGCGCCATTTCGTCCGGTCGCGTCTCTTCGATCGCACCACTTGGAAACTATAAATAGAGGCCCCCCTTTGGTTTCATTAATTCCAATTCGCTTCAAGCATCACATATATATCCTATAGTTTATCTTTTGCATACTCAAGTCCCGAGTATCAAGTAGGTTCACCGTAATTACGACGTTCTAGTACAAGAACTCGTAATCGAAAACCGTTGTATCTTGGAGATAATTGCTATAGAACCGCGTGTACTGTGCGGAGCAATTTTGTCTTGCGGAGAGATAATTAAATTCTCGCCTCGGTTTTACATAGTCGTTACTCTGCCGATTCGCATTCTACACACCCAATTAACAATCGCAAGACAAAATTTTCGTGCGGAAATGGCGCAATCAAGCAGCACCAACATTCCGAACGCCCCCGCTCATGCCGAAAAACCGGAGAAATTCTCAGGTTCGGAATTTAAGCGTTGGCAATCCAAAATGTTATTTTATCTTACTACTTTAAATTTGGCTCGATTCCTATCGGAAAATGAGCCCCATGTTGATGAAAATGATACCGATTCGGATAAACGAATCGCGTATGATGCATGGCATCATGGCGACTTTTTATGTCGCAACTACATACTCAATGGGCTAGACAACACACTTTATAGTGTGTACTCTAGTACCAAAACCTCCAAGGAATTATGGAATTCTTTGGAAACGAAGTACAAGACGGAAGACGCCGGCTTGAAGAAATTCATAGTCGGGCGATTCTTGGACTTCAAAATGGTAGACAGCAAGGCTGTCATTGAACAAGTGCAAGAGATTCAACTCATCTTGCACGACATACTCGCCGAGGGTATGGTCTTGTCGGAATCTTTTCAAGTGGCCGCAATAATCGAGAAATTGCCGCCTCGGTGGAAGGACTTCAAGAACTATCTCAAGCACAAACGCAAGGAGATGGGTCTTGAAGATCTAATCGTTCGTTTGAGGATTGAGGAAGATAATCGTCTATCTGACTCTAAAACGGACAAGTCCTCGTATGAGGAAAAGACAAATTGGCCGAGTCGAGCAACAATAAGAAAAAACGCAAATTCAAAGGAAAGAAGCATGACTCCAACCCGAAGAAGCAAAGGAGGATCAAAGGAGATTGCTACAATTGTGGTAAACCGGGACACATGTCGAAGGACTGTCGCAAACCAAAGGCGGACAAGAAGAAAGAAGAAGCAAACATGGCAGAAGGAAAGACCGTGCCCATCGACATGAATGAGCTCAACCTCTCCGCAATTGTAGATGAAGTCAACTTGGTTGGAAACCCCTTGGGTTGGTGGATAGACACCGGCGCGACTCACCATATTTGCGCCGACAAGGCTATGTTCTCGACATATGAGGCGGTCACCGGGAAGAAGGAACTCTACATGGGCAACTCCGCCACATCCAAGGTCGTTGGAAGTGGGAAAGTTGGGCTCTTAATGACATCGGGATTGACGTTCACATTGCAAAATATGTTGCACGTTCCCGACATTCGTAAGAACCTTGTCTCGGGATCTGCCTTGAGCAAAGCCGGCTTTAGAATGGTTTTTGAAGCCGACAAATTTGTATTGACCAAAAATGGTCGCTTTATAGGAAAAGGCTATCTAGACAATGGTCTTTTCAAGTTATGTACTATGAATGTACGCATCAATGATGAAATAAAAGACAAAGTTGTTTATTTGCTTGAGTCTCCTAATTTATGGCATGATAGATTAGGACATGCAAATTTGAAAACAATACGTCGTTTAGTAAAAATGGAGTTATTGCCAAAAATATCATTCGATCATCACAAATGTGAGGTATGTGTTGAGGCGAAAATGGCAAAGCAACCATTCCATTCGGTGGAAAGGTCATCAAAACCTCTCGACTTAATTCATATGGATCTATGTGATCTAAAACTTGTGCAAACGAGAGGAGGTAAAAATTACTTCATCACCTTTATAGATGATTGCACAAGATTTTGTTATGTGTATCTTTTGAGAAGCAAGGACGAAGCCTTCGAAGCTTTCAAAAGTTACAAAAATGAAGTTGAAAATCAACTCAACACCAAAATAAAAATGATTCGTAGTGATCGAGGAGGATAATATGTTGCGCCTTTTGAAGAATTCTGTCGTGAACATGGCATTATTCATCAAAAGACGGCACCTTACTCTCCACAATCTAATGGTGTTGCGGAACGAAAGAATAGAACATTGAAAGAAATGATGAATGCTATGTTGATTAACTCAGGCTTATCACATAACATGTGGGGGGAAGCTATTCTTTCGGCAAATAAAATTCTAAATAAGTTACCCCAAAAGAAACAAGGAAAGACTCCATATGAACTATGGAAAGGTAGGAAACCATCCTACAAATACACAAAAGTGTGGGGGTGCTTAGCAAAAGTTGAAGTACCAAAACCCAAGCAAATGAAGATAGGACCTAAAACTATTGATTGCATTTTCATTGGTTATGCAAACAATAGTAGTGCTTATCGATTCTTGGTACACAAGTCAGAAGTACCGGACATAAACAAAGGAATGATCATAGAATCAAGGAATGCCATATTTTTTGAAACGATCTTTCCTAAGAAAGAAAATAAGGACATAAGTTCTGTCAAGAGAACTTATGAAGAAATCTCACCTATGGATGTTAATTGTAGTGTTGAGTCAACATGCGAACCTACACCGGAACAAAGGCGAAGCAAAATAGCAAAAACTATAAAATCATTTGGCCCCGATTTTGTAGTATATTCATTAGAAGATGAACCAAGGACTATCAAAGAAGCTTTGTCTAGTCATGATGCTGATCTATTGAGAGAAGCAATAAATAGCGAATTTGAAGCAATCTTAAGCAATCACACTTGGAATATTGTTGATCTTCCTCCGGGAAATAAACCTTTGGGTTGCAAGTGGATTCTTAAGAAGAAATTCAAAGCTAATGGGTCTATAGATAAGTACAAAGCTCGGCTTGTAGTCAAGGGCTATAGGCAAAAGGAAGGGTATGACTACTTTGATACATACTCTCCCGTAACTCGAATTACATCCATTAGAACGCTAATAGCCATAGCGGCGTTGTATAATCTTGAAATACATCAAATGGATGTAAAGACGACATTCCTAAATGGGGAACTTGAAGATGAAATATACATAGAACAACCCGAAGGATTTGTGATCCCCGGCCAAGAGAAGAAGGTGTGTAAACTTGTTAAATCCTTGTATGGACTTAAACAAGCACCTAAACAATGGCACGAGAAATTTGACGAAGTAATGTTGTCAAATAAGTTTAAAAATTAATGAATGTGACAAATGTGTCTACATCAAAGGCACCCCAAACAACTTCGTCATCATATGTTTATACGTTGATGACATGTTGATTATGGGAAGTAGTCATGATGTTATCATGAATACAAAGGAAATGTTGAAAAGAAATTTCGACATGAAAGATATGGGATTAGCGGACGTGATTCTAGGAATTAAAATTTCTAGAACATCAGAAGGAATAATCTTATCACAATCTCATTACATTGAGAAAGTGCTTAAGAAATTCAAAGCGTTCGATCTACCACCGGCTAGGACACCCGTCGATTTAAGTCTACACTTGGCTAAAAATCGAGGAGAACCCGTTTCGCAAGAAGATTATGCTAAAATCATTGGAAGCCTAATGTATATCACAAATTGTACAAGGCCTGACTTAGCATATTCTCTAAGTAAATTGAGTCGATTCACGAGTAATCCCGCGAAGGATCATTGGACGGCTCTAACTAGAGCGTTGAGGTATTTAAAACATACCTACACGTTCGGATTACACTACTCACGATATCCAACCGTGTTGGAGGGATATAGTGATGCGAATTGGATATCCGATACCAAAGACACCAAATCTACAAGTGGTTTGTGTTTACCATTGGAGGCGGTGCCATAAGTTGGAAATCCTCTAAGCAAACATGTATTGCCCGATCCACTTCATAGCCTTAGATAAGGCCGGTGAAGAAGCCGAATGGCTTAGAAACTTCTTAGAGGATATTCCCTGTTGGGATAAACCCGTGCCTCCCGTCATGGTACATTGCGATAGCATGGATGCCATAGGGAGGGCAAAGAATAGTATGTATAACGGTAAGTCCAACATATTCGTCGTAGACACAATACCGTTAGGCAATTGATCACGACTGACATAATATGCATTGACTATGTAAAGTCAAAAGACAATATAGCGGATCCGTTTACTAAAGGTATTAATCGTGATCAATTCTACAACGCAGTAAGGGGAATGAGATTGAAACCCACGATAATTGGACGTTCATAAATGACACTCCACCATGATGATTGGAGATCCCATGAACTTGGTTCAAGGAGACAACATTTTGTGAAGGTTCAAGTCAAGTACTTGGAACTATATAATCCATTCTCGCAGCTGCCCAAGTACGAACCTGTCGTGCGTGGTAAAGGGCAAACTTGTGAAAAGTTTTTAATGATTTCTATAGCCTTGTAAAAGGTGGAGTATGGCAGGATACTCTTTATAGAAGATCACCTATATAAGTGAGAAGTGAGGCCGCTTCTAATTAAAAAAACACTTATGAATCCAAGATATGGTCCAAGGCCAAAATGGACACAACGTGAGAACTGAAAGATATTAGATCTGTTATTGTGTGTGTGTTATTGTCTTGATTTGCACAAAAGCTGAACGGTTCATGACATCTCGTTCACCGAGCAGCAAGTAAATCCGATAACACTACACTAAGGAAGGTTCAAGGCTAACTACCACCTTTCCTGATGCAATAACAAGTCGTCGGGACTTAGTATAGGTTGCATATGCATTAATTTCATTCATGTGGGGGATTGTTGGAATTTTCCCAATAAATGCTCTAAATTAAATCCATAATTAAGTTATGGTAATTCCATTAATTAATGGAATTTGATAATGGATTTGAAATCTACATTTTATGTAGATGAATCTAGTGTATTTATTTGTCTAATTCCATAAAG
The DNA here is from genome assembly GCA_001642375.2 of Mentha longifolia. Classification (NCBI taxonomy): domain Eukaryota; kingdom Viridiplantae; phylum Streptophyta; class Magnoliopsida; order Lamiales; family Lamiaceae; genus Mentha; species Mentha longifolia. The sequence continues at coordinate 37,362,873 of CM038113.1, forward strand.
GAATGAATGAGAAATGAATGCACAAAGTAAAGCATTTGAATGTGGGAAATGTGGGGGAAAACATTTGTCCCACATTGGAAAAATAATGAAGAGTAGAGCCATTTATAAGGGATTTCCAAACACTAAGGAGCAATCAAGTGTGCTCCTCTATGGTGTGTCTTATGGTGTACCATAATTGACTTTTTAGTCACCATTGACCGAACTCCTATGGTGCGAAGCACCATCCGAGTCCGAGCACGTGCACGTCGCACTTGTCGCAATGGGCGCTTTGACGGCGCACTTCGCACGTGCGCATCGTCGCGAGGAGCCGTAGGGGCCTTTGATGTTTTGGGCATCGATGGTTCGGATTAGTGACGTGGCGTGCAAGGTGGCGGTGATGTGGACGAGCGGCGTGTGTCAAACACGCACAATACGTGCGCTTGATGATGTGGCTAGCAGTTGAGCACGCGTGGCGTTGCCACGTGTGCGCCCAGTTGACGTGGAGGCGTGGCTGTCGTATGTCCGTCGCGTGTGCGCTGACGTGGCGACCTCTGAGCGTGCCACGTGGCGCGCCCAGTCACTGCCACGTGGCAAACGGCGAAAGGGTGGCTTGCGAACCGAGGCAGCGGTTCGGCCCACATCTTGGCTGAACCAAGGTGTCCCCTTGGTTCGCGCCATTTCGTCCGGTCGCGTCTCTTCGATCGCACCACTTGGAAACTATAAATAGAGCCCCCCCATTTGGTTTCATTAATTCCAATTCGATTCAAGCATCACATATATATCCTATAGTTTATCTTTTGCATACTCAAGTCCCGAGTATCAAGTAGGTTCGCCGTAATTACGACGTTCTAGTACAAGAACTCGTAATCGAAAACCGTTGTATCTTGGAGACAATTGCTATAGAACCGCGTGTACTGTCGGAGCAATTTTGTCTTGCGGAGAGATAATTAAATTCTCGCCTCGATTTTACATAGTCGTTACTCTGCCGATTCACATTCTACACACCCAATTAACACTATCTTCATTTGCTTATAAATAGATGTGTGCGAGTACAAATTCATGTTTCTTTTCCTTTTTCGAACGATGAGTTTGGTAGAAATTGGGTGTTGAAATGACAACTATCTTCCTAGTGTTTTTTATTTTTTTTTATTTATTTTTCTTCTTTGGGGTATTGATTAGTGATTAATTACATACATAGAATTCCATGAGGGATGTAATTTAGTGCTTGGGTGATTTTTTTTATTTTATTTTATTTTATTTTTATATTATCAAATCTTACATTTAGCAAATTTAACATTTAACTGGTCTGTATGAAAATTAAAATGCTATCGACATTAAATACACGAACTTTGAGTCGATTTTGTTTTCTCACTCGAATTTCGATTATTGTCAATAAAATACACATCTTTCATTTTTTTTACAATTTTTCTATGAACTCAAATTCCGCGGAGGTGGCAAAATTGAATCCAACATCACTTTAATTGTGGAAGTAAAAAAAATTCAAAATTTTAATTTTAAGAAATTATACAATATCACCACGGTGACAAAAAAATATTTTGCTTTAACTATATTGTTTTTCCACTTTAAATTTGACTAAGGCGCATTTAAAATACAACTATGTTTTCACGACCGCCCCAGACTAAATTTGCGGAATGGAAAGAGTATGACATAAAAAAGATATGGACACACTTGGGTCAGCCAGAGGCACCGTGCGGACGGCTAAAACATTGACACTTTTATTCGTGTAGATTAGCACTTTAAAAATTGGCATTTTATTCTTAAAATAATTATGTTAAAGATTGACACTTTTATTCGTATAGATTAGCATTTTTCTGTATAAAGATTGACACTTTGACCCGGCCACACTATATGGCCGACCTCACCCAAGTTTTTGTCAAAAGATATTTGGAATTTTATTTTAAAGCTTGCCAGAATGTTTCTAATTAGAGATAAAGGGAGAAATTAGGGGTGGACCGGTACTGTATATTGAAATTTTTTGTCGTACTGATATCGTAACGAAAATTTTTGGTATGCATTTTTTCATACCGTTACCATACCGAACATTTCGGTATACCGAAAATTCGGTATGGAACAAAGTTCATACCAATACCGTACCGATTTTTCGGTATACCGTACCGAAGTTCGGTATTTCGGTAAACCGAAAAATCGACTATTATACCCATTTTTTTTTTCTAAAAGTGTCTATGAAATGTTAGTGTCTTATGAAGTAGTATTATTTACCTATATTATAGTACATCTTTAACAAATGTAGATTAATTTCGTAATACTATTTATATTATAGTACAATACAATTGCTATCTTTGTTAGTACATGTATTTTAATATTTGATCGCTAAAGATTAAAAGAAAAATTACGTATGTTATATTTATAGTGTTTTTTAGATAATACTAACATATTGAAAATTAGTTAACTAATTAAAGATTTATTAAGATTGTATCTAAATTTAAAATATTCTCAAAATATAAACAAAATTAGAATATTATTACAAAAATATATAATTATTTGGTAATTTTCAGAATATATTGAAAATTTGTACATATCGAACAATCGGTATCTCGGTATAATCAGTATGTACCGAAGTTTTGGTATGCCGAATGTCGGTATATACCGAAGTTTTCAATATACCGAATCTTCGATATTGACTGGTATACCACGGTATCGGAAAACTCATACCGTTGTCGTACTGAAAATCTTCAGTACGGTATAATACCATATCGAAAAGTGTCATTGAATTTTGGCTTCTTCCCCCTAATTCCTTCTTCCGTGCATGTTTGGTAAGGTAGTTATCATGAGATAAGAGTTACTATCTTAGGTAATATGGGTGTTTGGTATCATAGATTTACTTTTCGGAGGCCCGAGTTTATATCCCGGCCCGGGCTGAAATTACTGTAGCCCTTTAGCTAAGCTATCCGGACCCCCCCCTCTGATAGTGTAAGTACTTGTTTGGTAGAAAAGGGGTGATAAGAAAAAAATAGGGGAGGAATAGTAAATCATGATATAAACCAAGATTGAATTTTAAATGATGTTATTTGTCACTTGTTTAGTAGAAAGGATTAAAACATGATAGAAAAACAAAATTACTAAATTATCCCCATCTTCTTCCCCTTTCCTCTCTCACCATTCTTTGGCATTTTCAGAGGATGAAAAGAAAAAAAAAAAAAAACCAACTTTCGCATTTCAATTTCAGAGGAAAAAGATGTTCATTCCTGTGAAACTCCTTTCCCCTTTCCTATCTCGCCAACATATTCTGCCATTGTTCTAGATTCAAGAACGCAGAGGAAACATACAATTGCAGTGGACCTTCGCCGAACGGAGCTTTTATTTTTGATGGATGGGGCAGCGGCGACCTTCGCCTCTAAACGAACTCGTTTTAAAAGCGAGTGCCGCTAAACGAACTCGTTTCAAAGGATGGGGCAGCGGCGACCTTTGCCGACGGAGCTTCACGTTTCGATGGATGGAGTTTCAACTCGTCTTCACCCAACTGCTGCGATTGGGGCGGCACAACTTGCTTCTCTCGGGCAGCTAAAAAAATAGAAAAGGAGACAGAGCGTTCGCGCGGCTGTGGTGAGGGAGGGGCGGCAGCGGCGGAAGGGTGAGGGAGGAGGCGGCAGCGCGCAGCGGGTTTGAGGAGGTTAGAGAACAAAGGGTAAAATGGGGGTAGGCCTTCACTGTTGCAACCAGAAATCTAAAACGGGGGGGGAGAGGCCCAAAATTATTTCGTGGAAAAACAGATTCACTGACCGGGCCTTCCAAACATATGATTAACCAAGATAAATGGTTCTATCCTAGGATTTCCGGCCTACCAAACACACCCTAACAGAGCTGAACAGTTCCTCCTTCCAATTCTCTCTTCACCCATTTTACCCTCCCCTACTCTCTCCCCGTCAAATCCATTCTCACGTCCGTCGCCCCCTCCACCACCGCAGCTCCGCCGTGCTATAAGAGCTTCTCGCGCTTCTCTCCAGTCGGATGAAGTATATATTCTTCCGGTAACTCAGACCCATTAATTCTTCTTTTTCTTCAATTCTCAAGCTCCGTTAGGCGAATCTCACCGTCGTCCCCCGTCGACAACAATTCCTTCGCCGGCAGCCTCCCTTCTCAGCATCAATGGTGGAATCTCCTTCTCGCGAGATGCTTTTAGATTCTCGGTGGTTTCGCGGTGGCTGGTGAAGGCAAAGGCCGGCAGAATCAGCTATGAGGATTCTCTATCCTAAAACATGAGAATTTTGGGCTTTGATTTGGAAATTTTGGGCTTTGATTTGTAGAAGTAAATTAGGGTGTCAAAATCAAAGAGAAGCAGCCGTTGTGCATCATCGCTCACAGGGAATTGTTGACATTGGTGAAATTTTGTTTCCCTTTGAATTGGGAATTGTCGTCGGAGAAGACAAAGAATAATGGTTGAATTAGGATTTTTAGAGAGTTAATTTAGTAATTTTGTTTTTATTATCATATTTTAATATTTTCTACCAAACAAGTAACAATAAAATTTAATCTTGGTTTTATCTTGATATTATATCATAATTTACTATTTCTCATTTTTTTTTTCTTATCCCACCTTTGCTACCGAACGAAAACGAATTACACACAACCAAAAATAAATAAATAAAAATAGTCAACTTCTCTGCAAGCAATGGACTGCTTTAATCTTTATAAGTGTCGAAATTATACTAAATTATTAGCATTTGTGTTTCTGCAGTTTTTGTTGCTAATACATTCCTCGAAGGTTCGGCAATGGCGATGAAACCAGTCAGATACTGCGTGGTGACTATCAATCTTCATCCCTGCTCATCTATACCATCAACCATACTCTCGATTCCGTAATGATTTATAATCGAAGCTAATCGCTGCGCGAAACACAGGTTGATGCATTTACTAATTCCGCATTCAAGGGCAATCCGGCGGCGGTGTGCCTGCTGGAGGAGGAGAGAGACGAGGAGTGGCTGCTAGCGGTGGCGCGTGAGTTCAACTTATCCGAGACCTGCTACCTGACTCGTCTCCCCGACTCAGCTGAGTCGTTCCGCCTCCGCTGGTTCACACCTGTCGCCGAGGTTCGTTCTTTCACTATTCCGTACCATTTTTTAATGTTTTGAGTATATTATTCTTCCAGTTTCTAACAATTGTTGTCTAATTAATTTTCTGAATATAAGGTTTTCGAGCATTATTTATGTGTTAATCTTGTAATTGTTAAGCAGCATACCGAGTTCGAATGTTAAGTTTTTGGATGAGCTTTGCTTCATTCTGAGATGTAATTGTGCCAATTAACCTAGCTGCTAATATGATTGCTCCATAACCATGTAATGTAATGTTAATATGTTGAAAATTCAATTGTCTGTTAAACTGAAAATTTATATTAAAGTACAATTATCACCACTCTCAAAGCATTCTGCAACGTTCTTGATTTGATTCTAAATCAAAGGAGTTATATATGGTCCTAAAGCTGATTTTATCTCCCATATTCAAGTGTTCAGTATAGATGGATTGTTGGTAAGTTCAAGCTCCTATTATAAGCATTCAAGGAGTTCCATTTTTCTTTGACGTATTGGTACATATGCTCTGGAAGAAGTCAGTTAGGAGGTAGATTTGGAGGATGAGAAATGACTGCTGGAATTCCAATATCATCACTCTTTTGTTTTAGATGAATGTTAATTATTGAATCAATATGTCAACAGTGCCTCGAGTTTGATTATAAATGGAATAGTAAGATTTAAAGTAAAATTTACTTTTGCAGGTTGAACTTTGTGGACATGCAACTTTAGCTGCAGCTCACTTTCTCTTTGCAAATGATGTGGTGAACTCTGATATGATTGAGTTCTCAACCCTTTCTGGGATTCTGACTGCAAAAAGAATACCTGAGACCAAATTATCTGAGAACGGTAAAGGATTCCTCATTGAACTGGATTTTCCAGTTGTCCCCATACACGAATATGCTGCTGCTGCTGGTGAGATCTCAAGTATTTGTAAAAGCATCAATGTTGCTTCTGTGGATGAGATCCACAAAACATCAGATGATCTTCTTGTGCGTATTCTGTTTCATTCTTGAAATGATATATGTATCCCTCGTTACTTATGTGTCTGATCTGTTAGACTACTATTATAGAAGTGAAATGTCTTTTGATTAAACTCAGTTCATAGTTAAAGATGATGCGAATTTGCAGTATGAAGGTAAGATTGAAAATCTATATTGGAAATTGGCAGGTTGTGCTACCATCTGGCAAGGCAGTTGTAGATTTTGAACCCGATTTTGGTGAGATACAAAAACTTCCTAGTAGAGGAATGATTGTTACTGGACTTGCTCCTGTCGGCTCAGGATTTGATTTTTTTAGTCGCTTTTTCTGCCCTAAGCTGGGAATAAATGAGGTAAACTTATTAACATCTCCATCTCCATCCTTCTGAGTCCATTTTCCAATGCTTGAGGATGATCAACATAAATCCAGAAAGTATAATCTATCATCCTTTGCTTTTCATTGTCAGCTTCATTCCCACAAAGATATGGAATTAAATTGAGCATGTTCTGAATAATATATGCTTGCTGCATCTTGGCTTTCTCCATCTTCTTGCTATTAGTGAAATACCATTGCCTATTGAATTCGGAGAGTCACAGGCTCATGTTCATTTTATCGAGTGTACTAGCTTCTATCTTTAGATGTTATTAGACATGAATTCCGTCGGCAGTTCAAAAATCTACAGTGATAATTCAGGAATAAACAGCATCATGATGCTTATGACATAATTTATTACCATCATGATGCTTATGACATAATTTATTACCATCATGATGCTTATGACATAATTTAGACTGATGGATTTTGTTTGTATTTATAGGATCCTGTAACTGGAAGCGTCCATTGCGCCTTGGTACTCTACTGGAGCAAGAAGCTGGGGAAGCATGATTTCGTCGCATTTCAAGTAAAAATAAGCTCTCCTTTTCACATAACAAAATCTTGGATATGTACTAGATTCACCTTTCACTATACTAATGTTTTGCTCTTGAATTAGGCATCACCAAGAAGTGGCATTCTAAATCTGCAGCTCGATGAGAAGAACGAGAGGGTGTTGCTTCGAGGCAAGGCCGTCGCAGTCATGGAAGGCACTCTTTTGGTCTAAACCAGAGTTTCAGTCATTATATTTTTTGGTGTGTGTACTCTGTGATATTCATGGTGTGAGATAAGAGATGTACAGTTTCCTCAAATCCACATGATTGTGTGTTTGTTGTGCTATAGGCCAGTGTGGGAACAACATTTATTCATTTATATAGAGACCAATATGCTGCTTACTTGGTGCATACTCTATCCTTGTTTACTTTAACAAAAGTTTTACTTGCAATTTACTCCCTTTGTATGCGCTTTTAATTCTTTTTTCGGACGTCCGTAATTTATGTGCTTTGTCTATTTTTGAACGTGGACCGTAATTTATGTGCTTTGTCTATTTTTGAACGTGGACCTCAGTGCCCCTTTTCCATCTCTAAAGTGAACTAAAATTCATGTTAATATTCATTTCACTTTAATATTCACTTATATATATATATATTTTTTTTTATATTTTAAATTTACATATACTGAGTATTTCCTCTTCTTCTAACGATTTTGGCAAGTGGTTTTGATACTTAAAAAAGAGTTAATTCTTAGATTTCATTGTGTGCCTGATAAACAAATTTGATGGATAAAGACCGGCTATGCCAATACATTACACGTGTCTTCATCTGATTAGGCTAGCCTGAGAGTTTTTTTTTTTTTTTGAAAGGAAAATAAAAATCAAGAACATCAAATTGAACTTGATCTGATTGGGCCCAATTCCCAAACCAACGGAGGGGCAAAATAGGGGCAAAGTGGGAACAGTGAAAATTAAATGATGAGTATTAGTATATCGTTGGAGGCAAAATTTCCCGCCATTTACTTCGACTGCTCTCAGGGTCTCGTTGAAAGTTGGAAATCGAGGGAAACCCTACTGCCACTGAGCTCCACATCCCCACGAAAATGGAAGGGGAAATCAAGTCAGAATTCGAGAAGAGCGGCTTCACTTTCGACAACGAGGAAGACATTCTCCAGAAATGTGAGATTTTCGGTTTCGCCTTTTCTTCAATTGAATAATTGGGCCTCAAAATTTGTGGTTTTGATTCGTATTTTTTAAAAATTCCAGGTCTAACATTTTGCATACAGTACAAGCTCAGCGCCGCGGACATTGTCGCCAACTGGGATTTATACTCTATCAACAGGTTAGGATTTGGATCTCTTCTCTCTTATCGGAAGTATTTTTGCCTTTTCTATTTGTTCAGTTGTCTTCAGCGTAGTTAAATAGTGAAGGGATGAAGTTTATCAGATTTTAGATCATCTAGCCTTCTTTGGTTTTCTGGTTAGTTTTTTATGGCACACCTACAATTTTCGATGACCAATTTGAGTGATTTCGGAGGTTCTTCAGTGAGCTTACGCATCTGGTAGAAACAATGAACTGAAGTTTCGGCATCTTATTAAGCTTTAGTCAGTGGAGATTTTCTGACGACTTTATATCTGTAGCAGATTGTATACTATTGATTTCAAATCTCTGATGAAATCCGTGATCGGATATTGTGCAAAATTCAAGAACTTATTTTTACAATAAATTAGTTATGAAGCTCCAAAGAACATCTAAGTGGCGTGAGGCCTTATAAGATCGTCCACTTAACTGTGTTTTGAAGGTCGCAATTAATACTAAAGTTGATTGATGGAACTTAAATGGGACACTTAAGCTTTGATATACTTTTGTCTTAACTTTGCAATATTGTGGAGGGTTTTAATAGGAACTTGTGTTATCTTTTTTCCATATAAACTTAGTTTTTATATGTTTAGGAATGAGGGTGTGATCGTTAAAAATGTGTTTGATCTTGATATTCTAACAGGGGCTTGGACTCTACAGTACGGAGCTCACATATGGGTGCATTTTTAGAACAGTTGCAGAATGAGCAGATGGATGAAATTAAAGTCAGAGATAAAACCTCCGGGTTGCACCTGTACTCTAATGATGTAGCCATGTGAGTTCATGTTCTGCATTCTCAAGGGTGTAAATCTTGTTATTTGTTACAGTAACTTGCTTGATCGTGTTTGATTTCTATGAGCTTCCTTATTAGGTTGACCCACTATTTACTCTTCCACTGATTTAATATGCCCTTTTTGTTCTCGTTTTTGTTTTTCTATTCATATAGAAAGTATCTAATTATTTAATGCTAAGTTGAAGAAAACACAAGCTGTGGACAAGATGTCCAATTACCCATGTCATTATGGACCTTTACAAGTGATGCTCTGATTAAATAGACTTTTAAAATGTATCTCATCTCAACCTATTTATTGTTGCATGAACTATGCTATAACAAAATGAATGCAGGTACTTCCATGCAGAAATCCTTCTACAGAAATGTTAAATGAAGCTTCATACTAATTGTAGTTTCTCTATAGATTATTGATTCGCTTGCTGGATTCATATATCAGAGTAAGTTACATACTTACATTAAATATTGAATCTCAAACAGGATATTGAATGGTAAGTATGGAGCACCAGAAGCTATACTTGATACTCCCCCTGATAAACACACATTAGCACGTGAGAGATCATCAGATTCTGCTCAAAGGACAAATAGCATCAAACTTACCTCTGAAAAGCCTCTAGAATCAGTGACACCTTTTGGAACGAGAAAGAATAAATTTGTCGTGCAATTGACGCTTAATGAGCATCCAAACACGCAAATCATTAAAACTGAGGAGGTTGATGCAGAGTCTGAAGATGAGATTATCAAGAGAGTACAACCTAGTAAAAAGTGTTCCTTGGTGATTAACAGATCCCTACTCGAGCCTGGTTGCAGGTTCATGTATGATAGAATTGAGGACAAGGTATTGATGATGTGATTTCTTACTTATGTAATTCTAGTTTTCTTTGTTAAAAGGTTTAATTTATTCTCGTGGATTTCAGTTTAATTTCCTGGAGAATTGCATCACAAAACGAGCTACTGCTTATGTCTCTTCTGGGCGCTATGATGAACCAGTTGACCCTTCTGTTGCCTCTCAGGTAATCTAACTTATCCACTTATCTTAGGAAGGTGATATCAACTGACTATACATACTTGCACAGTCTTTAGAAAATAACAACCTTTGGCTTTAGAGTCCATAGTTCTCACAAGCTTTGGCTTCAAACTAGTGTGACATCTTTCCATTTAATAAATTATTGCGCCCAGAAAAGCATTTTTGCTGTTGGCCTGATCTGCTGTGAGGAAGAAGGCCGTCTGAAGGAGAAGCCGATTTTGTTGCAAAGCAGGTAAATGGCTCTTTCTTTGTACATTATTTATCTTTAATCCATTTTTATGTCTCTTTCTTGGAGACTAGTTAACAACTCCTAGTAATGTACTATGGTGTTGTTTGATGTTTTTGACAGTGTCGAGCATTCTGGTGGGCAGCGTGTTCGTCTTGACTTGCAAAAGTTAAATCAATTTTCCATTTTCCCAGGCCAGGTTGGGTTGAGTTTTACTCAGGAGGAAGTTTCATCTTCAATGATATGTATTTGTTGTGTATGATACTAATTTTGGCCTCTGGTGTTGCCTATTATGCAGGTAGTAGGTGTTGAAGGGCAAAATCCTAGCGGACATTGTCTTATTGCATCAAATATTATTGATCATGTCCCCTTGTTTACTAGTACTACTACTGAAGAGGAACATCCTTCAAAGAGACAAGCCTTGGATCACGATTTTCAGCTAAGCAAAGCTTCTCTAGAAACACCAGAGCTCTCATTGGTATGTATACTTGCATTCTCTTTTACTTTACATGCTTGCATTTTACTCATCTTGCTAATTTTTTATTTTTATTTTTGTAAATGTAGTGTTAATTGCGTGGCTTCTCATCAGCCTTTACTTATGATGTATAATTAGCATATTTGGCCAGATTAACTAATGATGGAGCCTTTGAGGATCTGCACATTTTGACAGTTTCATTAAAAAGTGTACCAAATTTAAAAGTAATTTGCATGTCATAAAGATCGGTTGGTTCCAATGGAATTACCTACCTAGATTAGTATTATTACCGATCAGCCCATATCAATATGACTGGACCATCCTTCTTTGAATAATTAAATTGCAATAATTAGAAAGTAGATGGAAATAAAAGCTATACAACTGCTGTCAAGAATTCTAATTTTTTCACTTCAATTTGATGCTTGTTTTATTGGAGTATATATATAACAGAGATTACGTGCGTTGCACGTAAATACGTTTTTTTAATTAATTTTGAAAAATATGTTAAAAATATAATTTTTCTTATATTTCACTATTTATATCATACTTATTTATTATTGTGAGTTTTATGATATAAATGGATTTGTAGTTGAAGTAGGAGAAGTTTATATAAATTTAATTCAATAATAAAATTACATTCAAAATTACTTTGTTACCCTTAAAATAGATTTAGAATGAGGGTGTATTAGGCAAAGCAAAAGTTGTAAGAATTGGCTCTTTTTATAATAGTAATAGATATATGTGTGTGTGTGGCTCAAGCAAAAGGTCTCAAGTGCATTCTCTTGGCTGCTTCATGTTTCAACAGATTGTTGCAGCGGGTCCTTTTACTACGAGTGATAATTTATTATTTGAGCCGCTAAATGATCTTCTGTCCTATGCACGGCGAAAACAACCTCAGTTGCTTGTGCTGGTGAGAACTTCCAAACACACATTAACTTTTAATCTAATAGTGGCGATGATGAAATGAAATCAGTGTTTAACTTTATTATTTTATTCTTTGACAGCTAGGGCCATTTATTGATTCCGATCATCCTGAGCTCAAGAAAGGAACCATCAATCAGACCTTCGATGACATGTTTCGAATTGAGATTCTTGGAAAGGTTGTACAAGTCAAAACATGAAGTCTGTGATGTTACATTTCCCCTCTTCCTTATACCTTTATTTTTTCTTGATTGTTTATATAGCTTCAAGATTATGTTGAGTATATGGGTTCTACAGTGCAAGTGATTCTTATGCCATCTGTCAGAGATGCAAATCATGACTTTGTTTTTCCTCAGGTGAGCTAGTTTTTTCACCTTTTCTTTTATAGCTCTTAACGCTGAATTTTCTCATTAAGATAATAAACCTGCTAATGTTGGTTCTTTCAACAGCCTGCTTTTGAAATTCATCCTGCAAATTTTAGTGATCAGGTACTTAAGACGCTTTGTGCGCTACAACTTATTAACAAAAAGATTAAAAAAAAAAAAGGATAAAACTGACAGAAGAATATTTTCTCCGACAGATAAACAGCGTCTCCAATCCTGGGATCTTTTGTGCTAATCAGGTACTAGTGACAGTTAACACTCTTTCAGGAGCACAGGATTTATGCTTGTATAATCTTTACTACGTATAATTGTTCAAAAACAGAATGTTTTGGGTGTTGGGGTGGGGACGGACACATAGGTACCAATCAAAAATCTCCTTTTCACAAAATGACAATTTTGATTCTGAAGGGACTCTGAAGTAATGGATTTGCATCATTAACTTTTGTTATCATTTGCTACGGTTAAAATTCAGTGCTTGATTTTTTTGCTTACAGGTGAAAGTGGCTTGCTGCACAGTTGATATACTTAAACATCTCAGTGCTGAGGAAATCTGTCGAAATCCACAAGGAGGGTCGAAACAGCGCTTGACAAATCTAGCTAAGCATGTACTAAACCAGCAAAGGTACGTTGTTGCTCATAGATTCAACAAAGCTCTCTTCTTCCTTGTATGTTAAACGTTATTAATCATACCTTTCTTATGTGGAGCAGCTTCTATCCACTGTATCCTACATCAGAAGATGTTCCTTTTGATTTCTCTCTAGCAACCAAAGCTCTACACTTTTCATCGATTCCAGATATACTTATATTGCCTTCAGACTTGGCTCAATTTGTGAAGGTGCGGAAACCAGCTTCCTTTTCATGTACATTTATTTCAAGTGATAGTTTGCGTTTACAATAAATACGTCGGATTTGGGTATTTGAAGGATTACATGATCCAACAAACTCAAAACGATTCAATCCATCAAATCATGAAGTGGATTAGCCTTATTTTTATCCATCCAAGCTAGAATCTAAAATAAACTCTCCTCTGAAAATGCAGAATTCTATGAGTAAAGCTCTCTCATTTTTTCTTGAACAGGTGCTCGATTTTGGAGATGCAAACGATGGAGAAGAACGGCTCAAGTGTATCTGCGTAAATCCTGGAAGACTTGCTAGAGGAGAGGGAGGCGGTTTTTTCGTAGAAATTAACTACAGAGAGAATCCGGATTCATCAACTGCTTCAGTCATACGCATATAATTAAAAGCCTTGTACCATAATTCAGGAACAGATGTATTCTTGTATGCTGTATCTTGAGAGACATAGTAAAGTAAAAACAGAATCGAGTAGTAATTTAAAGAGCTTTTCACCACCAACCTCTTCTCAAGTATTGCAATCTATAATTTACAATGTACTGTGTAAGGTTGAGCAGAGTATGCAGTTCAGGTCCTATAAGGCAGAATTTACTAACACTATATTGTTCCAAAAGAGACGATAGTACTAAAAATTGAGAAAATTATAATTACTCGAACGAACGTTTAAGTGAGATTATATATGGACGTTTAGAAAACACTTGTTGTAGATTATAGCAAAAAGTCATATCATAGCCAATCATTTCACATATGAATTTATACAACTGTTTATATTATACATGTATGCTGTATATATTTTGTAGAAAAATGAATAAATAAAATACGAAATGATTAAATTATCCATAACTTTTTGTTGGGAAATTGTATATGAATAAAAAAAAATGGGTATAAAATTATCACAAAATTCAATTAGGTGGTACTCATTGCGTTCTGTTTCGGATGACACATATATATTCAAGAAATGTTTCATTTTAAATGGGACGGAGAGAGTATAATATTATGTCATAATACTTCCTTATACCTCCTTTTGCGACTTTTTATATCAAAGTAAACTAAGAGGCTGTTTGGTTCGGGTTTGGGCCTAACTTTGAAGGTAATAAAGCCCAAATTGTAGAATTAAGACCCAACTTTGAAGGATTTGGGCCTAATGTAATGAAAAGCCCATGAAGGCCCGAATTCTATTTGAGAATAGATCTTTAGTATTTTTGTAAAGGCGCCACTGCGTAAACCCTCCCCCCCCCCCTTCTGCCGAAGGCGCTCACTTCTTTTTTGAACCAAAACCCTAGTTCTCCGGCGACTTGCACTCGCAACGATGAAGCTCGTCAGGTGATTTTTCTTTCTCGTGCTCTGCTGAAACGCTTCGATTTGTCTGTTTTACGGTCCTGGTGTGTTTCGTGTATGACTAATTGTTTGTGATTCGAGCAGGTTTTTGATGAAATTGAACAACGAGACTGTGTCGATTGAGCTGAAAAATGGCACCGTCGTGAACGGCACCATCATTGGTTCGTCATTTTCTCACGTACCTAGATGCTTCATTTAATTTCTTTTTTCTTCTACGTTAAATTGTCGCCGTCGAGACTTTTTTTTTTTCCGATTTTGTATCGTAATTTACTTCTGTTCCCAAAATTTTAGTGGTATTTCTTGCCGGCTTGATTTTAATTTTGTCTCGTTCGCTTTATATAAATATAGCCGGTACATTTGTTTGGTTGGGAAATGTTGTCGGAAGATAGGGTATTGAAATCTGGGTGAAATAATATGATTTGGGCATTCAGCATGTCATTATTTCAAGTAAATCTGCTAGGTTTTGGTGTCAAAATCTCAATAATGAATTACATGTGTTTTATGTGAGATTTAAGGCAATTTTGGTTTCTGAGTTGTCGAAAGGCAGAGATTGCTAGAATGAGGTTATAACTATCTTGGGGTCTTGAAGTGAGTAGTTAGTATGTGAGTCATGATTTGATCCATTTAACTGAAGTGCGTGTAGTACTTTAGTATAATCTTATAAATCCAATTGAATACTGAGTTTAGTTTAATGGCACGGTTCATCAGAATGTTGAAGCATTTCAAGTTGGCCCTAGTTTCTTACTTGATTTGCCGTTGTTGAATGCTTATAAACTATGTAATATTCTCATATTTTATGTGGAAAATATCTTTAGTTTCCAGTATGAGAAATGCGTGTCAAGAGAGGATTTTAAGTCGGTTATGCACACGTCTATTGCCTTTGGTGTTCTATGTTGCTCATCTTTTTCTGCATTGCTGAACATTGTTTAGGTCATAATTTAGATGTATTTATCAGCTTATGATTTCTGTTATTGGATATCTCAATATTTGTAATGAGTAAGGTCTTTTTATTGTGTCATTTATAAGTCTAGTGTGCACTGTGCCAGTAGATTATTGCAACAGAAGTGATGTCAGCTGAACACAATTTTGCTTTACTGGTTTAGACAATACAGAACTTAACTGCAGTTTCTGACTCTGTCCATTCCTTATTATAGGTGTTGATATCAGCATGAATACTCACTTAAAGACAGTAAAGCTCACTTTGAAGGGAAAGAATCCAGTGACTATGGATCACCTGAGTGTGAGGGGCAACAACATTCGTTACTACATCCTTCCAGATAGCTTGAACCTCGAGACGTTGCTAGTGGAAGAGACACCTAGGGTCAAGCCCAAGAAGCCAACTGCAGGTATAAAAATACTCATTGAATCTCTCTTTTCAATTGCAGTTGGTAGGTTCAGTTACTGAACTCTGAGGAGTTGGCATCTTGAAATTCTTGAAAATTGGGGGAAATGTTCTCTTCTTTTGTTTTTTCCTTTCTTTTGCTGGTATCTTAATATGATTCTTGATTCTATATCATTTCAGGAAGAGCACTGGGACGTGGAAGGGGCCGTGGGCGTGGACGTGGACGTGGCAGAGGCCGCTAAGTATTACTCCCATCGTCTAATTTTTCTTCTTTTCTGGCTTTATGTTATGTAAACATCTGTATTAAGAAATATGAACTAGCTAGAGTGGACTTGAATATTATCTGTGCATTGTTTACAGGTAAAGATCATTTTCAATCTTATTGACCTAACCTGATCTATACCAGGCTCGGCGTAATTGAGATCGTGTATTCGTCTTTCTTTTTCATGACCTGTGTTTTGATTATCTGATGTCTATGGCCTCCCTTTTTGAGCTAACTTTTCATGCTATCATTTAAATGTCCCGACTTCCATCAACTCAAATGTCTTCATTCCTAATTGCTCTGAAGTGTTCGTTGATATCTGCTTTTGATTATCCTAAGATGTAGGAAGAACATATGCTACTCTGTTCTGCGTTGAAAGTTTTTCAGATTCCCAGATTATTTTATTCAATGTTTATACTGACTAGTCTACAATTTACACGCTTGATATTTTCCTACTCCTAGATTCATGACAGAGACTTAGAATATATAGCTGATGCACATATTTTATTATAGGTAAAATATATATTTGTTGTTTGTATTTGTATTTTGGGGGGGATGCAAAGTAGGTGAGCTGTGAGTTGTGACCATGAATGGGTTGTATGTATAACAGTATAAGTCGATCAATTAAGATATCAATGTTTGGTCAAGAGGGTACATCGCACTTTGTTTCGATTTTTTTTTTTTTTTCTTTCTTTCTTTTAATTTTATTATTATTTGTTTTCGATTTTGAGAAGGTGTCGGTTCACCATTAATGCTATGTGTGCTTTGGATAAGGGCTACGCTTTTGTCAATTTTAGTCTTATCAAATGAATAATTTGCATTTGTCCATTTGAATTTCTATCCTATTGATCATGCTGTCTCTTATTTTACTATTATGGAAAATTATAAGTGTGTTAAAATGATGATATGATACAATGTCTTATGGACGATTCTGGAGTAGAATTATATAATATGGTTGGCAATTGAGGAATTGGTATTTATATATTTTTGCTAGGACTTAATCTAGGAGTTAACCTATACTAGTACTAGGAAGAAAATAGGTAGAGTTTTATGACTTGCACGTGAAAGGTTCTTTAAATGCTCTTATTTTGCTACGAATCTAACCAAGTGTTCTTTAATTGATAATGTGTGCATCATTGTGAAACAATCTTGTTTATATCAAAATCCCTATTGTTTTTTAGGGTTATGAAAACTCTTGTTGGATTTGGTATTGTTTGAAGATTTGGCTTTCGACCTCTACTTTGGATATAATCATTTCTTTTATGCACGTTAAAATTAGGTGTTTTATAAGTCGCCACTCTTTGTTTTATGATAAAATTGAGTCCCTTATTCTTTGGGTTTTAAGTAATATTGCAAACTAAGTGATTATTTGGTTCAAGTTGGGTAACGGAAATGGAATGAAATCAAATCAAGTAAGAGAATGTTAATAATAATTGTTACTTTTATTGAGTGTTTGGTTCAATAGTAGAAATGGAGTCACTTGTGAGTGATTCCCTTTCTCCTTGTTTTCTCTCCTTGAGAGGTAACAACGTAATGGATTGGGTTACCCTCAAGTAATGAAAATAAATAACTTATTGTTCAAATCAAACAAAATGAAATGGAATCAATTACTTGATTTCCTTTTCATACGAGAAAAAAAAAAAAAAACTTGAACCAAACATGAGCTAAAAGCAAATCTGCAATTTAATTGTAGACGGAATTACAAGGTTTTAGTCTTTACATCCGATTTTCGGGCAATTAAAATCCATTTTATATAATTTGAGTTGAGAAATGATGAGCCGACTGTTCTTACAAAAATGAAAGCCTTTCCAAAAAAAATAATAATAATAATAACGCGGAACCATGCTTGGTCGGTAAAGAAGCACTCTTAATTGTAATATTTTATTGATATAAAATTTTAATATTCCAAAATGCCCCCAAAAATACCACATTTTGTATATAAATAAAATACCTTTTAATTGTTTCTGATTTTGCATACGAGGTTGATTTTCTTTTCTAATTTCATCAGATTTCATGTTGATATGAAAGTCAGAAACTAGATTTGTAGGAAATTATGTATGAGAAAATTAGAATCCCAATAATTGTTTGACAATTCCGACTTCCACTCATAGACAATTGATATGACCGTATTATAGACAAATTTTAAAACTCGTGTATAAACTCTAAATTCAACGAAATATTGTGTATTGAGGGCAATTATCCAAAAAAAAAAAAAAAAAAAGACACCATATCATAAGCTAAGAGAATCCGATAAAAAAAAAAAGAAGTTAAGAGAATAAAAAACATATGCAACCGGTACAAAAGAAATGCCGTTTATCCAAAAGGTACACAAATATGAGCCATCTCTTGCATAAATATCGCATTAATTTCAGAAGAAAATGCTAACCGTAGCCGGACAAACAATTAATCCTCACATTCTATTAAAAATAAATAAAAGGAAAAAAAAAAGGATAAATCGTCATCGTAAAAGTCGTCACGGGGTCCACCATCCACAGCCTTACGTGTAAAGATCAGAAGCAGATAGTATCCATAAATATAATCCATCCATCGCTGCAATTTTAAATTTTCTCACATAAAATTTTCCACACTCCCCCTAGAGAGAAGAGAAGAAGAGAAGAGAAGAGAAGAGATAAAGTAGAATCAATTCAATATCCGAAACAATCAATTCGGGACCCGACAAAGCACAAGATCTTTTCGCAGAAAAAACTAATGGATATTTAAATCACCCTGCTCCTATCCATCCTCCTTTCTCCATTTTCTTTGCTATTAAAATTTTACCTCTTGGTGAGCAGCAGTAAAAGGCGATTCCAGATTCAAGAATTAGGGTTTTAGTCTGTTTGAGGTGCGTTTACTTCTGCTCTGCTTCTACACTTCCCCTCTTTCTCAAAGCGGCATCTTTTTCCTTGGGCTTTGCTTGATTTGCTGAATTTGCGTTTTTGTTATGGGTTTTGTTCGGAATTTTATCGACATTGGGAGCATATGCCTTTTCTAATTTTGTAGAAAGCAAGTGTTTTTGCTGGGTGAGTAGAATTTTGAATTTTATGTCAGTTCTATGGAACCCCTTTTGGAATTGCTGCTATTTATATGGTCAGGCTACCAAATTCGCATGTTTGTGCTCTAGAAGTCGAACTGATTTTGGGTAGAACAGGGGAATCGGAGTTAAACCAAGAACACTGATATAGCTTGCCAAACTCTTATATGTTGTGATTTGAGATTAAGCCCTAAGATTTTGTGTTTCTGCAAGAGCCTTGCACCTATCTACATATGAGTCTTTTGTTCAGGTTATGTGTGAAATTGAGAATTGTTGTTAACTTATACTTGCTTCTTACTAAAAGTAGCTTTTCTGATTAATCAGCATAAATCTTTTCTGCCAATAGTAATATAGAAGAAGAGCTGAATCTAGTACAACTTCCTGCAATACTAAAAGAATTGATGTCTAGCTTAGACTTGTTTCTTACTAAAAGAATTGAGAACCCTACCCTGACTTTAGATTTTCTTGAGGATAATGGTTTATTGGTTTACAGTGATGTTTTAGTTGATTTGTATTCTGGCACAACTTCCTGCAATACTCAATGGAACAATTATATGTTAGTTTTAGAGCTGAATCTTAGTAAGCCATCATTGTTAGGGTGAAAACCGCCTCATTTAGTTAATAGTTTATGGAATGAGGATTATAGGACTTGAACGAGTGCGCATCTCCTGATGATGATTTTGCAATTAGTAGTTTTCTTGGGTTGATTATCTCATATCAAGCCAGGAGGAGAGTGTAATTTGTGTAAGGTTTTCTCAGATTTCATGTGGCATAGCGAAGCTGCCTCAGGAGAAATTTATCTAATTATTAACAAATTTTTGAGCAATAAACTTTTATGTGAATGCCCACATCATTAGTCACTTGTTATTGTTGAAACGAGAGTATGAACTGACTTCTGAGTGAGAAAGGGACATGGAGTGTGGCCTTGGCCATGGGAAAGAGTTCTTGATTGTCATAGAAAACACATCTACGGTCGAATAACTTCAGTCACTTAAAGTGAATTTCCTTTGTGCTTGTTACAATATTAGCTCACCTTCTCTGCCTTCATCCAAAATTTCTCTCTCCTTTCTCAGATGGTAAAACAGCTTTAAAAATGTCAGTTTCATCAGTTGATAGCATGGCATCATTAAGCAGCGATCTTTGCTATGACATACTTAGGCGTCTCGATGGTGCTACTTTAGCCATTGCTGCCTGTACTTGTGCTGCATTCTCTTCTATTTCAAAAGAAGAGAGGCTCTGGGAATCTGTATGCTCTTCTATGTGGCCTTCAACCAACACCAATGATGTCAAGAATTTGATCTCGTCCATTGGTGGATTCAAAAGGTTTTATGCCGATTGTTTTCCCCTCATAGTAAACAAAGAAGTTCCTGAGTGTCACTGGAACGACTGCTACGAGTATCCTCAAGAATGGACTGAAGCCGACTATTATGGTGATGAGGATGAAGTCGAAAACATCTCACCATCAGATTTCGTGTCGATTGTTGATATCAGTTACAAAGATAAAACTATCTGCTCTAAAGTCCTTTGGGGAATTCCATATGCAAATGGCTCTAGTGGTTGGTTTTACAATTGCCCTTTCCGCGTTGATCTTCTTGCAAACTCAGAGGAGAACGTTGTTCTCTCTCTGTCCGATGGCCTAACTCCAAGTTTTTCAATCGAGAGAGAGAGAAAGGATGGAAAGCTATGGCACGAGCTTCGAGATGGGATCAGGCTTAGTTGGATTCTAGTAAACAAGAAAACAAAAAAGGCTGCAAATCTCTCGAGCTGGAGCCCTATAGGAGGACAGAGGCATTGGCCTACAGAAAAAGATTTCTTGATTCGCTTCGGTTCAATTCTTCCAGCTAAAGATATTCTTCCATGTCAAGTAGTGGAATGCATCCTCATCATGAAGTTCAAAGTTGTTCTATCTGAGGATGGAGGGGCCCACACCACTCTCAAATTGTCGGAACTGAGCATGCAGCTCGGAGACATGGAAGGCTCTCATGTCAATGGAAGAAATAGTCTGCTCGTTTTGAAAGAAGCCCTAAATTGCCCGCGAAGCAAGAATTATAGTGAGGCCCTTGAATCTTGCCATCTGTACTCGAAAGTACAGAGTGAGCTCAAGGAGGAGAAGATGAGATACGAGAACAGGTTAGACACACTTTGGATCTTGGGGAGTATTGCTGCATGCGCCACGTTTTGTTTATACTGCTTGTGAACATCTCGAGAAACTCCCTATGTACGGTTACCTGTTTGTTATGAAAATGCAGTTTTGTTAATTTGCACATATGTTTTTCTTTTGGGTCTTCCCTTAGCTTGGTGATGGTTCTTGTGCATTTGCTTGTATATTTGAGGATACCGAGTAAATCATCTTCGACTGGCTTACATAGTTCACAGAATTTCGTAGTAACTTTATCTTCTATGTTACAATGCTACTGTTTTTGATCTTGATGAATTTTTCGATTCTTGCTAATGTTTTTGGTTTTCGTTTGCCATCTCTGACTCAATGAATTTGAATCGTTTGAGACGACTCAACTTCGTTGGGACGGAGAGTGTATTATCTGGGATCTCACTTACTAGAAAAATATTGAAATTGAATGGGTTCTTGATGCTTGATTGGTTTTATTTCTTAACTCCCTAGCCCTAGGTTTGTACCTTATCTTGTACCTACATATACATAAGAGTTACTTGTAATGATAATGTGGAACTCCATTCTTGCCTATATCGTCGTGTGGGCTCGTTTGGTTGAAAGTACAAGAGAAATGTTCGAATGAGATATTTTATACAGAGAACAACTTCGGTTTAGGTTTCACTTGATATATTCGATTTTACTGTAATTAGTATTGCTATTTGGTAGACACGTGTTTGAAGGTGTTTCAAGTCAAAAATGGAATCAATTTAGGAATGATGATAAAATTATTAGTATTTGAAATTATGTGGCGGTGGATAATGATATACTCCGTATATAGCATTAATGGAATTCGTGTAGTGTTATTTTAGTTATATAATTTCTGGTACGACAGTGGAACCCTCCAAAGTCAAATATTTGCGCTGTGAATTTAGTTGGTGTGATGTATCTATCCCCCTACTATGGAAACTTAGTGGGCTCTTGTGAAAACTAATAAGTACACTTTTTGTTAATAATTTTGTACAGTACTTATATTTTTCACCGTATATAAAGATATTCTTACAATCTTTTTTCTTCTGTATTGAATTATTTATCATTTCATGACAATCTTTTTATGTATACGAATTACTCTTTATTTCATGAAAGCATCCGAGGCCTTTTTTGTTTTAGACATTAATCTCACTACTACTAAGCCAACTGATACACACAAGAGCTAATCAAATAAGTTTGTAACTTTAATCTATCTATTTTAGTTTAATTCTCTATTAATTAAGTACAATATTAGAAAGGCATAGTTTTATTAGATTACTTATTCTTCTGTGTCACACATCTTGACATATTTTGTTATTATAGTAATAAACTTAACTTGAACAAAAATGTGTCATATATATGTCGAGCTAACTTAATAAGTTTTATTTGATTCGTGCTTTCCCTTTAAATAAAATTTAATAAAACGCACGATTTGCCAACTTCCATCGGAATCATCACCACCGATTCTTTGATGCTTCTTATGATTTGTGGAAGATGGAAGTTTTGCATAAGTCGGCGGCTCGTGATTTATTTATTGTTCAATTCAAATTCTTCTATAAAAAAATTATGAAGGAAAGAATTCCTTCAATTCTTTTGACATCTATTGGACTATTATTAATTTTAATTTTATTGTGTGACATAATAAGTTGTTCACATGTGGGGTCAACCGTCCTTGTGGTGGCACGACAATTCCCACACCTTCTCTCCATTCTCTCTCACACTTTTACTGCCTGCGTTTCTTTCGCTTACATTCCTCAATTTACTACAATATTCCTTTTTATTAGGCAAAAACTTGGTTCAACTCCGGTTAATAGTGCGGTCGGCCCAAAGTGTAAATTTTTATGCAGAAAAGTGTTAATCTATACGAATAAAAATGTCAATCTATTTGAACTCATTTACCGTGAGTTCGGCTCACCCAAGTGTGCTCCTTTTATTATTCTCCCTAATGTTATGATAAAATTTAAGTTCAATGATCTATCACAATTCACACACACAAAATATGTATGAAGTAAGATATTTTCACAAAGATTCGGATTGTTATACACATATTAGTGAGCTTCTTTTTTATTTATCTTGTAATAAACACTAAAAAAGGATTAAATACATCTTAACCAAAAGCATATATGTACGTTCGACCACAATTTAACTCATACTGGGGAATTAGAGAGAGAGAGAAAAAAAAAAAGGACTACAAGATTGTACTTTTTAATCGAAAGCATTCATAAATGGGGGAAAGATGATAATGGGGGGATTTCGGGCGTCAGCATTGCCATGAATGTTTGTCTTAGTGATAGTCCCCACCACCTCCCTCTTCTCCTCTCTCTCTCTCTCTCTCTCTCTCTCTCTCTCTCGTATGAACAGAACGTGCCCCATTAAAAAACCAAACTTCTTCGATCCACTTCTCTGCACTTTGGTCCACAATCATTTGTTCACGTCCTCTCCTCTCTCTCTCTCTCTCTCTCTCTCTCTCACATCATCATCATCATCATCATCATCATTCACTCATCATCCTATTTCTTGTTTTTCTCTGTTAGTCTCCCACCTCAGAAAGAGAGAGAGAGAGAGAGAAGAAAAATACAGGCCATCCAATCAAAAACCCAATTAGAAATTCGAAGTGGGCTTCTGCTCTGCACGGTCAGAAATCATCATCTCTTGAATCAAGAAGAACAAGCGATGAGAGAGAAAACCCATTAAAAATAAAATGACCCACATAGATTTTCTCAAGAAATTCAAGTTCTTGAAGCCTCAAGAATCCATCCCTGCTGTTCTGGGATGCTTCTTCTTCAGCCTTTGCTTAATCTTGTCCCTACTTGTACTCGATTTCGGAATCCTCAATGGCCAGTTTGTGTTGAAGAACTGGTTCAAACCAAGTGCTTCCACTTCCATACCACCAGAATCAGTAAGAGTGGGGTTTCTTGAAATTGGTGGCGAAAATTGTGATATATTTCGAGGGAATTGGGCGTGGGACGAGAGCTGTCCACTCTATGAATCTCAAGATTGCATGTTCATGGATGGAGGTTTTCGATGCACCGAAAATGGAAGGCCTGATCGTTTCTATACAAAGTGGCGATGGCAGCCTCAAGATTGCAATTTGCCCAGGTTTCTTCTTCTTCTTTTTTTAATTTCCTTTTTTTTTAAATATATGTTTTGGTGAAGAACGTATAATTTTGGGTATTCGCATGCACTTCACTTTGAAGCATCATTTTCTAATGATAAATTAATTGGAATAAAATATAAACAAAAAAAAAGTTATTTTGCCAAAAACTGGATTTAGTCATTCTTTAGGATATAATCTTTTTTCGTTGACAAAATGGGAAGAAGTTGAGGTTTTTGTTACCATATCACCATCAAAAATAGGGCATGATTAGTGGAAAAACATACATTAAAGAAACGATTTTTTTAAGACTTATATATGATTAATGTAACATGTGGTTTCACTTATTTTGTTTCAATTTTTCTGCAAATTCCTTTGACTCGAAAGTTGCTCTGTTCTTGATTCTTTTTTCTGCAGATTCGATGCGAAAACGATGCTTGAGAAACTGCGAAATAGGAGAGTAGTGTTCGTCGGAGATTCCATCGGAAGAAACCAGTGGGAATCCCTTCTCTGCATGCTCTCCTCCGTCATCCCTAACAAAACTTCAATCTACGAAGTTAACGGGAGCCCGATCACGAAGCATTCGGGCTCTCTGATCTTCAAGTTTGCGGATTTTAACTGCACCGTTGAGTACTACCGAGCTCCGTTTCTGGTGTTGCAGAGCCGAGCCCCTGCAGGGGCTTCCGAGAAGGTGAGAATGACTCTGAAACTCGATCAAATGGACTGGAGCTCCGCACACTGGAAAGACGCGGACTTGCTCGTCTTCAACACGGGCCATTGGTGGAACTACGAGAAGACCATCCGAGGGTTAGGTTTCCCCTCTTATCTCTTGTCGATAGATCAGATTATCAACGTATCAACAATCAAAGAAAACACCTTCCTAATCAAACTGTACTAAATTCTTGTTATCAGGGGATGTTACTTCCAACTAGGGACGGAGATCAAGATGGAGATGAGCGTGCAGGACGCGTTTCATAGCTCCGTCAAGGCTCTGTCCGACTGGATAAGCCGTGAAGTGAATGTGTCGAAGACTCATCTGATCTTCCGAGGCTATGCTCCGGTGCATTTCACGTACGTCTCCTCTAACCTTTTTCGCCTTTCAAACATAAGTAATCATCATGGCTTAGATAGTAAAAACTAACATACATGTCTTAATCAGAGGCGGAGACTGGAAGAATGGCGGCACCTGCCATCTGGAGACGCTACCGGACCTAGTCACACAGCCCTCGTCTCCCGATGGATCCTTTGAGTACAAGACCATAGTCGAGGGCTTGTCGGAGCATCTAAAAGCAGGGAACATAGAGTTACTAAACGTGACAGTGATGACATCTCAGAGAAAAGATGGACACTCTTCTCTCTATTACTTAGGCCCAAACGGCGGACCTGCGCCTTTCCACAAGCAAGACTGCAGCCATTGGTGTCTACCCGGAGTGCCTGATTCGTGGAACGAGCTCCTCTACGCGCTCTTCCTCAAACGACGAGCATCTCAAGAACATCTCTGAGTAGGTGCTCACAAGAATGCCCCATGCACGATCGTTCGTGAAGAACATAGCAAGATTTTGGATGAATCACGCACTGATTCTTTTGTTTGAGGGCTTCAAATATTTGCATTTAGTTACAGATCACACACACACACACATACAAAATGTAAACGAAGTCATCTTCTGTTCTTGCATTTACGAACATTCTCAGCATATACGAGGGGGGATTGTATTTAAAAGCTCAAATTTTCAGCAAAATGTATAGGGAAAAAAAGCTTAGATATTTTCCATTATTTTATCTTCACGAATCACTACAAGAGAAGATAATACTCAAACATGTCTGAGATTAAAGGAAGATTTTATCAATTTCACAACTGAAATCGGTTGAATCAATCATCGAAAGGGTACTGCTCATACCTAACGACGCAATCAAAGAGCTCGCCGCGGCCGCCGATCCGGCCGTCGCAGCTCCCGAGCATGGCGGTTTCGGCGGCGGAGAGGCAGTCGGAGCAGTCCGAGGTCGTCAGGGTTTGGTTGCAGGCGGCGTGGCCGTAGGCGAGCGCGTTCGGGTAGGGAGAGATGTTGCGGAAATCGTAGCTCCGCCGCGACGGCGTGGCGCTCTGCAGCTCGGCGAGAACGTAGGCTAAACTGACGGTGAAAGGGTCGCCCTTGGTGTAGGTGCCGGAGTTGCAGAGCACGCTTTTCACGGCGGTGTTGGGCTTGCCGGAGGAGATGCGGCAGAGAGAGAGCAGAAGAACCGACGATAGCAGGGCGAGAATCTGGGTGATCGGCGTGGGATGAATCGCCATTGTTGGTTACCTGCTGTTCTTGTGAAGGAAAGGTGTTTGTGAAAATGTCTTAATTAAGATTGTTGGATAATCCGCTCATTTGTTGACCTCTTTTGTTTGTCCTTTTTTGCAATTTCAATATTCCGGCGATTTGCATTTTTGTGAATTTTGTTAATTTTCTTTTCGGCTATAATTGTCTCTCACTACACAAAATCTTGTCAAAGTTTTGATTTTACAAATAAGAGCTTAAAATCTACCTATAAATATATAATATTTTAATTGTTTCTAATTTTGAATAAGAGGTCGATTTTTTTCCCCCCCCTTCTAATTTTATCAAATTTCTTGCTGATTAGAAGTCGGATTTGTTAAACAATCTTCCATACCAGCACGGAATTTGACAAAATTAGAAAAAAAGACCTTATATGCTAAATCAGAAACAATTAAAAGATACTGTAATATATTTATAGACATATTTTAAAGCCCATGTGTCAAATCATAATTTAATCAAATGTTGTGCATTTTGGGACAATTTTCCCAATCATGGATGACCTAATTCAAAAAATATATATATCGACACAATTCAAATACAAAATTTCGACGAAACAAACATTAATATTTAAAAATGAGACGATATAAAATAATGATTTAATCGTTATATTTATATTTGTATAAACTCGGAACGTCTTCCAAGTAAGGCAAAATTAATTTGTCCAAGATTGTTTACGGTCGCTATACATCCATTTTCTTGGCTCTGAAACTTGCTATCTCACCCAATTCTTCAACTTTTGCAGCCAAAACCTCAACTTTCTCCACAATTTCCAACAACAAGAAATTGAAGGTGGAAATGGCAAGATTTTCATCAGTTTCCCAAACT
The DNA here is from genome assembly GCA_001642375.2 of Mentha longifolia. Taxonomy (NCBI): domain Eukaryota; kingdom Viridiplantae; phylum Streptophyta; class Magnoliopsida; order Lamiales; family Lamiaceae; genus Mentha; species Mentha longifolia. Next base: position 37,390,123 of record CM038113.1, read on the forward strand.
TCGATCTTGCAAGAGGAGAGCCGAGGGTATAGTTGTAATTTCACAGCCTGCAATTTAGGATTTATTGAAGCCTTTGTTTGGCACTTCTCCATTTTCCCAATGCTTTCTCCAATCTCTTTCAATATCCAACCCATTGATAACAAGAAATTCTCACATGCTTCATTCAGTACTTGCCTTTTCATCGGCGGTGGCTGATAAAATAAAAACCAAATTAAATTAAATTGTGAGCAATTAAATCATACTCCTTACGTCTCATAGATAACATCATGTCTTTTTTTGTATGATAATATGATGCTCCCTCGTCTCATAGATTTGTGTACGGCAATTAAAGAAAACGTGTAATATTTTTCCAGTTATGAAATATATATAAGTATCATATTATTCATAACTGAGAAAACCTTACACATTCTCGTTAATTCATGTGCCCAAATCTATAGGACGAAGAGTATCATATTATTGCCCAAAAAGAAATATAACATTATCTATGAGACGGAGGAAGTACTATTTAAGAAATGATGAGTTTGTATATATAACTAAATTAATTAATACCTGTTTAGGGGATTGAAGACACCCTTTTAGAGAAATAATAGTTGTAGCAAGTTCTCTTAATTGTTCTCCAATTTCTAAATATTTATCCCATGGGTAATGTAGTCCGAATTTGCCATGCCAAGGCTCCCATTTTGCATGATTTGCCTGCAGAATAATTTAATTCAATATGTCTCTAATTTAATTCAGTCGAGATATTCTATATGTTTTTTTTTTAAATAAAGAAATTTATCCTTTTTTTTATTTTTTTATTCCAGTAATGCACTAATGTGAACGTGTCAAGTATATTTATAAAGAAAGAAAATCTTAAAATACACGCTATAATAATCTAATTAAAATCAGAGACAAAAATCTTTAATTAGGATATGATTAATTACCAGTGCTTCGTCATTAGCTTTGGAGTTGAGAACAATCTTGCAAGGGAGAATAGAGGCATTAATGGCATTATCTCCCACTTTATCATGTTTTTCCTTGTCACTCCCCAATTTGAAGTAATCATCCAAGCATCCTATATAACATATGAAAAGATGTTATAGGCCTCAAATCAATATTCCATAATTACAAATATCTAAATGAATAAAATTAAATTAAGCTTCCACTCAACTTTAATTTATATTTATGAGTTTTCAAGGGACTCTAGCTTGCTTATTGTATTTTACTAATTGAATAGGCTCTAACTTATATTAGGAAACTACCAAAATATTCCAATTTAATGAGAACCACTAAATAATAATGCATGATTACTAAGAGTAATTATATCAGAATCACGGCTTACGTGACAATGTCATATTTAAGAAAAATTATTATTAATCTACCTTATAAAAATAAATTAATAAAAAAAACTAAATCACACTAAAAGAAAACTAAACCCTTAAGAGAAAATTTATTAACATGACACTGTCACGTCAGCCGTGTGCCCACAGTAAGAAGGGGAGCACTAATAATTAATAGTTAAGTATACACTATTAAAAGACTCTAATTTTGATTTAATATTTAATATCTTATACACATAACATAATAAATAAAGAAATAAAGAAGAAGAAGAAAGAAATACTTGCCTTGGATACTATTAGCAAGTTTGTTAAACTTGGAAGCCGTAGAGAAATGGAGTTCGTTGCTAGCCCAAATAGGATAGATAAACAAGTTAACGAAGATGCAAATAGTGAAGCCCATTCCGATGGCGGCGAGCCTATCCCGCGCCACCTCCACCACCTTCTCCGCCCTCACGCCGGAAACCGCCACCAGATTGAAGGTTAGGATCGAAATCATGAATCCGTAGTCGTATCTCTTCTTCAATTTCGGCACCATTCTATAATACGTCGCAACACTGCCTAATTTAACCATAAAATTCCAAATTTAATTTAATTAGTTTGGCTCAGCTCATATTGAATATTAACTATAAGGGTTTCTGAATTGCATGTGTATAAAAATTAATTCATTAATCAATTAATCCATCGATAACGTGTGAAATTGAAAGATTAGTAGTTGCAGGATAGATTATATAAGGAATTATACCATGTAATCATTAAAAAAAACATATAATCATATGAATCGCCACCGTTAAGCAAATATTTAGTGTAACTAGGATCACACTTGGAGTACTAATTTTATACATTTTTCTTCAATAGTTTTAATTTATAATTATTTAGTTTAATTTTATAATTATTTTCTAAGGTTCACGGTTCACCCATCCAATTAGAGTTTTTAATTATTTTTTAGCATTTAATTTCACTTTAATGGTTATATAGGATTGATAAATTCAAAACTAGGGAATGCATTTATTTAAAAAAAATAATTATTTATAAGTTTTCTTTATGATATGTTTTATTTTATTATAGTAATTTTTATTTTTATAAAAAATAATATAAAAAACTCATAAAAATTAAAATTGAGGACACAATTGGTATATCACATTTGAAAATATCACTTTAAGAAATGACGTAGGGTTATCATTGTCATTTTATTGTGACTATTAAATAAATAATTACCGGCCACTAATTCCCCTACCTCAATTGATAAGTAATTCCTTTTCTTTTCTAACTTCAAATTCGTTGAAGTTAATTATTCAGCAAGTATCACTTTAGAAATTAAAATGGCCTACACGGCTAGACCCAAGAATTAGGGATTATTTGTGATCATATATATATGAAGATGTGTCAAAAGAACATTGAACTTCCAAATTTCCATCTTACTAAAATAAAATAGAAGATTATTACGTATGGTCAAAGAACTTTTAGTGCGCAGATAGAAAGAGATTAGATATGTTTTTTTAGCTGAGATTTGAGATTTATTTAAGATATAGTAAGAGATTAAATATGTGTTTACTTTAATTAATAAACTATTAATAAATTAATAATAAAAAGAGACGCACCATAGAAAAAGAGAGAAATAGCAATAATAATTGGTTTGGCAATCCCTCCCATTTCAGAGGCTAAAACTGCAGCCAAACACCCTAACCCTCCTCCTATCAACGTCCCAATCCCACGGTTTATTCCTTTGCTCAATGTAGCTCCTGCACACCATATACACAAATTCATCTTTCTTGTTAATTAATTATACTACATATTATGACGACGCACTACAAAAAAAACTGTGTCACTATGCTATATAGTGACAGTTTTGACAAAAACAGTCACTATATAGCATAGTGACCGGCCATAGACACAGTTTTTCTTGTAGTGACGATGACGACAACGGGAGAGAGGGAGAGAGAGAAACTTGCCTGCATAGAGCTCGAACATGACCACAACGGTCATGATAGCCCACATGGCATTCTCTCCGATTTGTTTGAACATAGAATTGACCAAATACAGCAAGGAGACAAGAACCAAAGCGATTCCAAGTTTGGTGCTGTGAATGATTCTTCTGCTGTCAACTTTACTACACATTTCCTTAATAATCGAAGCATAATAACCATGTTCCTTCAAGGAATATGAACATGTTGTAGGACTCATGCTTCTACGTAACCAGCACAACAAACCCCAAAAATATATACTATATAACTGCCACTCATTCGGTTTCTTCGATTCCCATTTTGATTTTGAGTTTGTCTTACTTATATATATACTGTCATTACTTTATTTACCGGGTGGTGTTGGGGGGGGGGGGGGATGGGGTGTTGTCTCTTTCATCACGTTTGGTTTGCCAAAACAAGAGAGAACTTGGGACAATTTGACACGTATTACTAGGGTTTTACATTTTGTCCATTCCTATAATATTCGTGGTACAGATCTCTCTGCTAGCGAAGAGATCATATAAAAAATATTCATTCCGTAAGAAATAAGAAATGATCAGATTAATTGATGCATTATAATTATACCGAGGATGCATAATAATGAACAATGCATTAATAAAACGGTGCTGGGAATGCATTATGATGCACAATGCATTATATTTGTGCATTTTTTTTATGCAAAATCTATTTTTTTACAGGATCTCACCCCTATATTCATGTGAAGAATTGTTGTATAGGTCGCTGACTAAAGAGAACTATTGTGAGCACGACTGACGTGGACAACCCGTAATCAATTTTGCACTATACCCTATTGATTATTTAAGTTATAGATATAATTATTTTTGTGCATATATATAATGTTTCATCGAGATAATATTGAAAAAGGAACGAAAATATATACTAGTATGATATAACAACAATAACAAAATTTGTGAAAGTAGTTTGTAGTTGGTGGATTTAGTGGTACACGCTGCCTAGCACGATTGCATCGGACGAAACTTTGAAGGATGGGATTTTTCTAATTTTATTAATTATCTAATCGTTTAAAGTGAAATGTCGCGTAATCAAAGGTGTGGAGGTGGAGCAAGACTTTCGTGCAGTGGTGCTATTTATTATTTTTATTTGCCCATATGTTGGAAAACTTCCTAATTTTTCATGCATTTTAATACAATAAAAAAAAAGAAATAGGTGAAAATAGCCACTTGGAGATAGTAAAAATAAATAATAGCTATTTGGATAAAAAAAATAAAAAATAGTCACTCTTATCATAATACTTCTGCCCTTGCCTAATTCACGAATTTAAATTCGTGAATTGCTCTAATAATATAAGGCAATTCACGAATTTTATAAACTATATTCGTGAATTACTCACGAAAAATGTCTGAATTCACGAATTCAATTGAAAAAAAAATGTCTGAATTCACGAATTCACCCAAATTTGTGAATTCACTCAAAAAAATGTCTGAATTTACGAATTCAATTTCGTGAATTCGTGAATTAGTGAAAAAACAAACAATTCACGAAATTCATTAGTGGCTATTTTTTTTATCTTTTTTATCTAAGTGGCTATTTTTTTTATCTTTTTTTATCTATATGGCTATTATTTATCTTTATTATCCCAAAGTTGTTATTTTACTAGTTGCCCCTAAAAAAAACATCGACATTTTAAATTTACATCAATTAATATCTCGTACATTAAAAAGAAAAAAAAATAAACGTATAAAGTAATTTTGTAGAAGATAGAAAATACTGTACAAGAAGAAAAGAGAAGAACGGCGATAGAGAGGGTTTTATTTATTTTTACATTTTATGTACCTTATAAATGGGATATATAACAAAGAGTAACACTCCCCTACTTACCGTGGGCATATTTAATACGCCCATGATTGAGGTGGTGATACTATAGTTACAAAAATTATTATTAATATATCTTATAAAAATAAATTTTACTAAAAAAAATTAAATTATAGTTAAAAAACTAATCTATAAATGGAAAAATATTAATGTGACACCGTTACGTCAACCGTGAGCACATTATGTAGCCATGATGGGTAGGGAAGCATTCATGATATAAAAATATATATATGCAAAAGTAAAAATCCTTATATTAATTCATAAATAATGTGAATATATATAATAAAATATTTATAACATAACCTAACTATTTTTGTGGGAATTCTCGTCCCACATCGCTAGCCCGCCAAACTCCGCGTATCTGAGTCAATAAATTTTAAATATACAAAATCAAAAAATCATTGGTCCGTAACTTTTTTTATTTATGGCATGCTATACTATGGATAAAAGGGTAGAGCACAAACTTTTCTTACTGATTAATTGTTTTTTTTTTCATATATATATTTTTTATTTTATCAGGCAAACACACACACACACTCACACACACACTCTCAAGATGACTTGAACCCCCGACCTCTTGATTGGAGGGGAAACATCTTACAACTGATTAATGTGTTATTATTATTTTTACGTACTAGGTAGTGATAGAGTATTGCATCAATGCTCTCATGGTGACATTAAGGGCATGCTTAATGTGCTTATGGATAAAGTGATAGAGTATTGCATCACTGTTCACCATTATGCTATGGACACGCTTAACGTATTACGAATGATGTGACATTAATGGTACAATAAAGAAGTTGATAAAAATCTTACCAAAAAAATTAAATTTTACTAAAAGAAACTAAATCCTATTTAAGAAAATTAAACCCTAGTTAGGTTTCATGGGGGTGTATTAGCTTAAATAAGGGTTTTGTATGAACCAAGTACTTCCTCCGTCCGCGATCTTTAGATCTTATAACTATATCGGGACGTCCACCATTTTTAGACCCTTTTTCCATTTTTGGTAGTAGGCCCCACTATAAAAATACTTTAACACTTTAATACAACTAAAAATATTAGATGTGCCCACAATTATTCTACTTTTAACACTTAAACACTTTAACTTATTAACACATCATCAAAACACATTAAACTATGTGCCGAAATTTTTGGATCCAAAAATCATGGACGGAAGAAGTATTAGCTAGAAGTGTTAATAAAGCTGTTAACAGTTAGTTAGTTTGCATTAATGAGTTTGTTAGCTGTGATGAGTCATTACAGGTTAGTAGATGTATAAAAGGGTTGTCTCCCTCCCTTTGTAATTCAGTTTTGATCAATGAAAATTCAGTTCCTCTTTTTCGATTTTAACAACCCTAACTGGAAAAATTGACGACATGATATTACCACATTAGTGGTGGATACATTAAATATATATGCCCACGATCGGTAGTGGAGCGTATAAGATTAGTGATATCATAGCAGATCCACACTCTCAAAATAAATAAATAAATAATGATCCACTCCGAATTTACAGGCCTAAAAAAATGGAGTATCTATGGCTGCTGCATATTCCTCAGTCTTTGCTCTTTTTGTAAAAACTACAAACCAAATTAAGTAAAAGATTCTTATTCAATATGATATTCAATCCGTACACATTTTATTGCATTCCATTTTGTGTGTATTGATAAAGTCAAGTAGTATTTAATATATATTGCGTTAAAAATTTATCACGACCGCTCATAGTTCTAATGGTTCTGGACAAACTTGGCCAAAATTATATTTTATCCTATAACATATGATATGTTAATTAAATTAATCTAATATTTTCTTACGAATTCGAACGACTCTTTAAAATAACTCACAAATAGTTTGACTCAATTTACGATCATACTTAAATTGATCATACTTAAATTATTCTACGGACACAGGTTAATTAGATGATTTCATTACCCTTGCACTCGTATATGATCGATAAACACGAATGGCCACCTAATTCTTAGTATGCTAAAACGAGAGAGACATTATTATTTAAGTTGAGTATGCAATTTGAAAAGGTTATAAGAACTTTGGATATTATAACTAAAAGTAGAAAGATTAAATTACTGATTACTACACTTTGATAATCTTTTCTTCGCAACATATATGATGGGAATAAAATCATTCAATATTTGGAAAAAGAAAATTGTTTCCATTCTAAGATAATTTTGTTTACTATCTCCATCTCATTATATTGAGTCTTATTTCCGTTTTGGTCCGTCTCATTATATTGGGTCTCTTTCCTAAAATGGTAAAAAATTTGTGGCTACAATTAACTCTCTCTCCTTACAATTGATTATAGCCACATATTCATTTTGGTCCTCTCATTTTTTGGTTTGTGTGAAGGTCAAACTAGACCCAATATAATGAGATGGAGTTAGTAGTTAATTTTCATACTCCACTAGACTATATAGCTACCCACCATGAGGTAGTCCACCGCTCATGTGGTAATGCATCAGTGATAATTTTTAGTGCTCTTTCCGTTTCACTTATTTAAATATATTTGATTGAATTTTTTTATATAATTCAAATTCTCTTAGTTGGAATTAATTTCTAGAGTTGATTTTTTACTTTTCCATTAATCTTTTCGATTAACATGGCCACAACCAAATCAACGAGTCCACAATGAGTGGGACCAACTCTCATGGAGCATACTATATCCTCCAAACTAATGAAAAATAGGCAGCCACAGAAAATGGGCTACTTATACAAGTGTGCCTAAATTAATAAGCTGATATATGGCTAAACTAGGTATGTTAATCACAGTGTAACATCATATTTCAGCCATTTTCATTAGTTTGGAGGATATAGTATGCTCCATGCATGAGGTTCTAATCTTGCTACCATCAAATTTATACACTCACCCAATAAAAGATAATATTAATTATCTACATATATCTTTATAATTGTGGCTGCTTTGCCATTAGCAAATTAATTCATTTTAAAGTCACTTAAATAGAAATGTTGTTTCCTGCGATTGAAGATATTCTGTTTAAGGCAGTGACACATATTCGCTACGGACTCTTAATAAGATAAATTAATACCGGAATAATAATGTTTCTTGTAATAGACTGTGGGATTGATTTTGACGTACGGTGTGAATGTATTGGAAATTCTCGTCGCTACTATACACAATAAAAAGAGCAAATGTATATATATTTACAATTTGATATAATTAATTGATGACTCAACATTCACTACGACAAATACTACTTCAACTTTTTTATTTTCTATTTATCTCATCATTTCACAATATATATATATATATATATATATATATATATATATATATATATATATATTATGCAATTGTGCAAAATCGATTTTTCATAAAAACACAAAAAGTAATGTATCTTATGTACAATTATAATACACTTTATATATAACTATAATATATCGTGCATCATAATGCGGTGTCAATACTATTATAATGCAGCGGTCCTCATAATGCATTCTCAATATAATTGTAATGCACCAATTAATATGGACCATTTACACAAAAATCAAGGTCCATATCATTTTTTATTTCTTACAGAAATTCATTTTTTATATAATAGTATATAATTAAGTGCAATGTTTCAATTTCAATTCACCGTTGATTTCGGTGCTTATGTATTACACATAAAATATAGTCTCACACATAAAATACAAAATATATATATTACTATATGCATGTCATATTGATAGAGAAAACATAGATATAGATTGTTTTGTTTTTACTTAAATTTGTTTTTTTTCACTGTTTTGAATGTAGTTTATGAAATTTTAATTTTATTTTTTTTGAATAAAAATAGAATAAAACAAAAATATTCATAGTATTTATGTACTCCCTCAGTCCCTCTATCCCAATTTTTTTTTATATCGGACTCTTTATAAACAGGAGTGAGGGAGTAGTACATTAAAAAAAAAATAGAAAAAATGGAAAAAGAGACAAAGAGGGAGATGCGACCTCATTTGAGAACCAATTATCAGTAGTACTTAATTATAATAGAAAAGTCCCTCAAAAAAATAATTACAATAGAAAAGACAGGAGTCAAATTATGGTGTGATTAAAATGTTACGCGAAACTAACACGGGATGGTCTAATTTTTTCTTCCCCTAAAAAAAATGACTATACAACAAAAACAGATTACAAAAGAAAATGATGCGATAATAAGTTGTTGGCCACTATAGTGCCTGTGCTTGATTTACTTTTGTGATGTAACACTTTTATATTTTAATTTTCACGAATGCACTATATATTTTCATGATGTTTGGTGGTGGCTTAACCTTATTGATTTGATGGAAACCTGATTGCTTTCTAGACACATATACCTATAGCTATGGGCAGATCCAAAAAAATTGCTCGGTGGGGCTGAGATTTTTATATTTTCAACGTCGACATAACAACCTTAAAATTCAACTCGTTGGTGGAAGCTTTAGCATAAAAAATCATTAAAGCTATCAATAATTTTATAAAATTTTAAGTAGAAAATAGAAGAAAATTTTAAGCTTGTAGGTGGCTCCGCCACAGCCTATAGCCTATAATATATATATATATATATGTGTGTATGCTTATATTATAAATTCTTGAACTAATATGATGACATTTGTTCCACTATAATCTTTCAGATTGGTTGTTTGTCGAGTTTTGTACGTACAAATATGGGACGATTTGAGTGGTAAGACTATTCATCAAATATATGTTACTCCCTCAGTCCCCCATATTAGTGTGCATATTTTCTGTTAGGGATGTCCCCCATATTAGTGTGTATTCCAAATATAGAAAGATTCTCTAAGCAAAAAGACATATTCACCCTCACTTTATTCTTACTTTTCTCACTTTCTACCTACTTTTCCCACTTTTTCTCTATTTTATCTTACTTTTTCCACTTTACATCAATTTTATCTTAAACTGCGTGCCGTTTCTCTCAGCACACTAATATGGGGGACGGAGGTAGTACTAAGTATTTTAGGAATGATATGCTACTTACTTCTCGTGAGTATCATTTGTGGGACCATTTGTGTTTCGGTCATTTTATTTTGATTTTTTTCATTGATCTTTATTCTAATACTTAAAAAACTATTAATTGCGTCATTACATTCACAAATTACATAAAAATCAAATCTTAATTTTTTTATACCTTAAATTCAAAGAAATGAGTAAAGCGAACAATTGAGGTTTGATTTTTATATAATTTGTGAATGTAGATGATGCAATTAATAGTTTTGAGGTAGTAGAATAAAAATCAATGAAAAAAATAAAAATAGAAATAAAATGGCCAAAACGCAAGTAGTGACTGCGGGAGATGAGTAGCATATCATTCCTCTATGAGTTTAAGGGGGGAGAGAAATGGTTATTCTTATTGCTAACAATACCCATCACTCCACAAAAATTTTACATAGGAAAGATCTATACGAGTTTAATGTATTGGTTAGTTACAGTATGAGTGGAATAAGAATTCCACAAAAAGTGAATGTATGACAAAAAAGAAATGTACAAACCTTTTATGAACAAACTAAAATGGCAAATTATGTAATTTTTTTTGGAAAATAGTATAATTTAAGGAATTCTTGATTTTTTTTTTAATATATTTATCTGGTATATTTAAATTGCTTTCGACTTGGTGAAGACCGGCCGAATATAATTAATTATAATCCTTTTTTAGAAGAATAGTTGAAATCGATTAGTACAAATTAACTAAACAAGATTAGTTTGACATAATATTAAGTCTCCTCTCCGCATGCATCCTATTAAAATTGATCTCCAGTTTAAATTATTTACAATGCATTGCAAAATAACAAAACATATACGATCAAGCCAAATAAAAACTACATATATTTGGAAAGGTTAGTGGCCTAAAAGTTTAATAGAGAAAATTACTAAAATATCTTATATTATTTTTATTTGATAAAAAATACTCTAAATTATTGAAAATAATTAAATAAATCTCAAACTATTTATATTTTATGAAAAATACTCCGAACTATTGAAAAAAATAACAAATTAATTTCCAAACTATTTATGTATTATAAAAAAATAAGTACTCAAAACTATTAAAAATAACCAATTAAATCCCAAACTATTTTTGGTTTGTCAAAAAATATTAGAAAAGGTATTTTCACCATGGATTCATAATCAAACACAGTGAAAATTAAGTTTATTTTATTTTTATTAAATGAGACTAAACTACACCGTTTTGTAATACATTATATTTAAAAGTTGATCGCAAATCTAGAGTAGATTGTGGTGTGCCATATGGATATTCTGCTGCCGAAAAATGGTACCTAAAGTAAATTCGATAATGGATGGATAGTTCGTGATTTAATTAGTTATTTTCAATAGTTTATAGTATTTTTGATTGAAAAAATAAACAATTCAAGATTTAATTGTTTATTTTCAATAGTTAAGAGTATTTTTGATTAAATGTTAATAGTTTGAGATTTAATTGGTTAATTTCATAAAATGAAAATAATTTAAATTTTAATAATAATAATAATTTATTAAGATAAGTAAGTGGATTAGTGATAATGTTTGAAGGACAAAAGTAAGTGGGGAAGTGAGTGAGGAACTGAGGATATTTCAAGAAAATGGGTAATCGCCATGGGATTGGGGGGCACAATTGTACCATCACTTTATCCGTAGCACGGACTCTCACTTTTACTTTTTAATTAAATCAAATAAATAATCAAATCAAATTTCACAAAATCTTTTACCGTGTTGACGTTTTTTTTTTCTCCATTTTCACTCTTCAATTTGCTGTTTTAGTGAGTTGTTGATTCACCTCGTTATACTCCTTCACTATTGCGGAATATGACTTGTTTCATTATTTTATACTACATATATATTCAAAAAACCCGACTTATTCGGTGAGATAGAGGAATGCAATGCACTCCATTACACATATAACTTAAACTAAAGAATGCACTTCGCCCTTTCGCCCTTGTGAGATAATATAACTACCATAATTGAATAAATCCTTCAAACTAAAATATAAATTTTTACCCCAAAAAAAGAAAAATCAATCATGAACAAACTTCAGATTGGAGTTTATTCGAGCAAATCAAAAGTGCTCACTCAAATACAGAGAGATAGGAAGAAAAACGTGAACAAATTAAACTAGTGGAGACTCCACCTACCATATAGTATATAATTGTGCTCAACCATTTGTTGTTGCAGCTCAAGAATTAAAAGTTGAAATTATCAAAAAAATTCAAACTATTGGTTGAAAATTAAGTGATGTGGTTAATTAGGTTTGTGTCAGAGATGAGGATCTTTTGCCATTTCTTTAATGGAAATATCATTTTATTTTTTGGCAGACAATCATTAGATCGAGGAACGAATTCATTTTTGGACTATTCATTTTTTAAAAAAATTAATTACAGGCATAAATATTTGATTTTGTATTCATGTGTGAAACTAATTGTTGCTTGCTATATAAAGATTGGCTCAAGAGGTGCCTACTCTAACCGTACTCGCCGATCTGTACACATAATTGAAGGATTTGTATCCGCATCTGTCAAAGGTGGCGGTTCGTGTATTGAAGGTTGGAATCATGAAGCGCCTATTCTTATACCTACCAACCTGCCATTTTTATATGGATTTTATTTGAAATATATATTTTATTTCTTAATTAGTTTTAATTTGTCACACATGCACGCGTTTTCCTACTTTGACGCTTGTTTTATAGGGTTTTTACCAATGAGATTTTAACAAGACTCGGTCCTTAAAAATTAAATTTTCAAAGAACTTGATCTTCAATAATTAGGATTTAGATGTCTAGTTTAGATTTAAGTTGTTTGAGTCTTTGCACTAATATATACTACGTATATTTTTATTACAAATAATTTGAGATGCAAATAATTGAACTTAAAATAAATTTTTTTGTATTAAAAAAATAATTATAAAACCTTCGGAACCATAAAGTTTTACTCGTATCCGTACCTGCACCCGTACTCGTTTGTACGACGCTTAGGATACGGGTACGGTTTCATACGCGAACCCACATTTAGCCACCTCTAATGGACTCATACTTTTAACCTGACCTGATTGAGCCGGTGCTTAAAAATAATTTAGATTAATGTGCATAATTGAATTTAAACCGACTTGTGTAGTTATAAATAAATAAATGCTCCCTTTGCCTCTGACTATGCCATTTTTTCGGTACGATTTTTTTTTATTTGAGATAAATAAATTGAAATGATGAAAAATTATTGAAATGAGATAAATAAATTGAAATGATAAAGCCCGAAGGAGACACTGTTCACATTTTCATAAGCCAAAATAAAAAATATATTATTAGTCGTCAATACAGAGAGGCCCATATTTAATTGGGCAGTATTTTTACCTATTTGCTGGCCCGATAAATTTCATCATCTCAATTTAAAAGCGTAGTTTATCTTTTTTCTTTTTTAGCCAAATTTATTTTCTTTTGGGATTTGATATTTTTTTTCTCGCTATATTTTCATTATTTAATATTCCCTTTATGTCATTTTTAATTTGCCCATTTTTTCTTTTTGGGATGTCTCATCAAGAATCGATTATTCCCAAAATGACAAAGTTTAAACTCTTCTAATTAATCTTCATTTCCTCCTCAATATGATATGAGGTCGGGGATTCGACTCATTTCGGGTGCGTGTGTGTGAGAGTGTGTGTATTGTGTTTGCTTGATATATAAAAAAAATAATTTGAATTATAAAATTTTAAATTATGATAACATGCTCTTTTATTCTTTGACATTTACGAGTTCTATATCAAATTAAAGGTCTCAATACAATTTTTCATTTAATATCCATCGTCAATATATTTTTATAAATTTACAATTCTCTAATTTAGAAAAAATAAAATTTATATTAAAATATTAAATATTGCCCTTTATCTACTAATTAAACTATCCTAAAATACCGTATCCAAAAAAAGTGGGTCATATTAAGTGGACGGAATGAATAATACTACCTCAAACCTGTTGTAAAGTAATATTGTAAAGAAGAATAAAGAACACAGAAGAGAAAGAGAGAAGGGAGAAGACGGCGGTAGAAGTAGGGTTTTCTCATTAATCTTATTCACCGTAAGTTATAAATGAGATACACACGAGATATATATACAAGAGAGAGAAACCCTAATGAATAAGTAATGTCCATATATAAAATATATTTACAACACTCCCCCTTGGACATTACGACGTGATGTTCATGCCTCGTTAAAAATCTCTCCGTAAAAACCCTATGGGAAAAATTCGGCAGAGGAAAAGAGTACATAACATACACTTATTCATGTGTTGCATTAGTTGTCTCATTAAAAACCTTAACTAAGAAAACCCATTGGGAAAAAAACTTAGTAAGGGAAAAAGAGTACAACTATTTGGCCTTCAGGGCATAATCTTCGGGATTATCTTATTTCGGTCTTTAGGACCTAATCTTCAAAATAATTTAAATATGTCGCTCCCCCTCAAAACAAAAATCTTTCAATTCAATACATTTCAATATGTACTCATTCATATATTTCTCATACATAGACGTGAGGAGGTTTAGTGAATAAATCTGCAGGATTATCACTAAATATACAATAGTTCTTCTAGAACTCATATATGCAACACAAGATAATCTATATATATCCTTACATAGGATATTGGGGAATTTTATCGATTTACCAGTCCAAAAATAAGTATTGTGGGGATCAAAATTAGTAACAAGCATCCGAATACTTCACCAATATCAATCTCAATATCTTTCATAAAATTGATCAAGTTCTTTAGACCAAGGTTTCTCATACCTTGAAGATAACAAAGAATATGATTACCATCATATATCTCCTTCTAGGAGAAATTTTTTATTTTGCTAGCAATTCAAAATTAATGGTATCAGGCCTGATAGAGTAGTACTTCGGGTACTCAAAATAATGAACTTCAGGTTCATAATTTCTTTGTTATCTTATACACTTCAAGTAATGATATGAGATAATGGATGTGATTTATTGAATATAACAATTTAAAACTCACATCAACCAGATCAACTGGTACAATACTCCTTCAGGGAGATACTCGGACTGTTACAATACTCCTTCAGGGAGATACTCGGACTGCAGGCCGAGACAATACTTTGACTTATTCAAGTCTTCATTCTAAAACTCCGTCATTAAGCATGAGTTAACTTTCTTAAATTCTTTGTGTGTAACAATTTATATAACATCAACATAATCATAAATATTATAAAAACATTCAAACACATTTTGATACACACACATAAGCATAAATGATTATGCACATATCCTTACTTCAGGAGGATAAACTTATTATACCGTACATGTTGCGATTTCACTTTCCTTTATTTAAGGAATTTCAAGTCCAACAAGGACATATATAGATATCGGTACCCAATGACTTATATAAAAGAGATCGTTATGATCAACCATATGATATCTATATTTACCAATTACTGCCATAAGTTACATAACGGAACATAATGCATAACAGGAGAATTAATCAATTGAGGGTCTCTGCTAAAAACCCTCGAGCTACTCGCTTTATTTTCAACCACCTCATTAAACTTGATTCCTCTTTAGAAACATTTATTTGTGTCCTACTGGGACAACTTTCTTTAAAGAATAAAATATAGAGGAATAATAGACTTTTTGTCTATTTAGCGAGTGAAACTCAACCTCAATTTCTTCTCTTTATTTTACCATGTGCTTCCGGCACAATAACACCATATTCATTCTGGATCCAGATTATCATTTTAAACTTATACCGGTAATGGTTGAGGTAAAGAGTGTCGACAATTATAACATTTCTATTAACGTTTCTCCTGAATTATCTTCATGACAATATAATATAATCAATATTAACCAGATTTATCCATCATTTCCCAATAATATATTTAATCTGGTCGTTCCGTAATCCCAGTGTCCCAATGTTATGATTATTTAGTGCACTTACAAATATACTGGGATTCTCGTCTACAGGACGATCCTCTTCAGGAGGTTCTATACATAGAGTGATATCATTTGGGATTCTCGTCTGCGGGACGGTCCTCTTCAGGAGGTTTACTAGAGTAATATCATTTAATGATTTGATATTACTACCGCGGATTTTATCTTTAACACCAAAATAGTTTTCACGCTTCAGGCGTTGAGAGCATCAATCTATTTATTTAGTTCATGAAGAACTTCAGTTCAGTATGGTGCATATAAACAAGTATATAAAATCACTCCATTGGCAGTCAATAACTGTTTGAACTTTTAGTTCATTTTGTGTAGTGCGTGAATTAATATTTAATCCAACAAGAATTTTGCGGCATTCTTTCATTTATATCTCCCCCTAATGCCGTGAAATGATTTAGTTGGATTATAAGAATAACGTACCAATTAATCAAATGATCCCCAATAATTTGGCTCTATCAAACATTCATTTCTTGATGGAGGTAAACATATTTTTCTTAGAGCCATATATGTACGTTTTGGTGGTGATAAATAGAATTAGCAGATGAGAAATGATAACTTTTATTATCACGCACTAATTATAAGGGGAATGACCCAAACACTCATGCTTTAATAAATTTTAGAATAATTTGGGTATTTTAAATTCATTGCAACATGATTTTTAGTTATACTATTTTCCCAAAGAGGAAGGAAATGGTGAACTTTTTCAATATAGAGGATAGATGAAACTCTTCCAGAATTGACAATAAGGATATTGTCGTTAGAATTATGAAAATTCTCCCCCTCTTTTTAGCGAGAGTTATGACATAAAATTTTATATAATATTCTCCAAAATTTTATTTTGATGCTCTAATTATCAAGTTTGCTATAGGCAAACAAATAGATACAATTCACAATTTTTGTAGTCATGGGCTATAGGAGAATAATTATATTCATGATCTCGATTAGCTTACACTTGTTTCACCACATCAGGATCAACAAAAATTTTCTTAGATCTCCCTCGAGTGTGCTTCTATAAGTAGAAACTAGCATGTGCTTCAGGCATCATTTGATAATTACGAATGACTTCCAATAGAAGTGAAAAATACTTAGGATCGATCCATACATATATTTTATTTTAGTCATGTACTACTTCTGGAGTACACAAATGAGCTCAAATAATTATACGTAAGGGAGAACTATGATAATTTTTATCGTGTCCTTCAGGGATTGCCATAAGAAAAATTATATATTTTCATGTACTACTGCCGGAGTACAAAAAAATATTTCTTATAATTTATTTCAACTGTGGACTACTGCTGGAGTACCCTTATGAGTGGTGCCTTCCGGGCACACCTATTTGGAGAATTTATAATTATTATTTCGGAAGAGAAGTAATATTGTTTAAGTGTGATCGTTAAAAAATTATTATAAAATAAGAGTATCTTATTCAAAAAGATATCAAAGCTTTTGCCTTCGGAACTATATTATTTAGATAATCCATATTATAAACTTCTCGATTGTTAAAGAAAATAAACAAAATCTAATGCTCTAAATACATAAGAAACTTAAAATCATGTACTACCACCATTCACCAAGTTAGCAACAACAAATCACTACGAAATTTAAGATCATAGTCAGCGGAACAAAGTTGAGTAGCAATCAAACAATAGCACATCTACTTCCAATGATTACCAATAGCACCGGATATATACATATATGTAAATCAATCAAATAATATTCACTACCATTCATCAAAAGCTCAAGAGATTATTGATTGGTGGTCTGTATTGCAACTCATATGACCACGCATAAAGGGTACTGCTAGAAAACCATAGCATCTAGATGGCAAAGATTAAAAATATAAATAACATGCTGATATCATTTGAATAAATCTGTTAGGGGAAAAGAAACAATAGTCATCATAACAATGTCATCAATAATGACCAAGACTCCCTAATTCATATAACGTATCATCGTAAAGATCTATTGAAAACAAATCTATACTGCAACCAATCAACCTACTCAGATCATTATCAAGTAGCGAAATAAAATTCCCAAAATTTATGAAATAATTACTAAGTTTATAAAATTAACGGTACCAAAGAGTATTTAGAATTTATTCGCACGAGACCGAAACTATGAACACATTCAAAAGATTGATCACTTCATATTTCAATATATAATCACGTATTCTCGATAATCGAATAGTATCTCTGATATTTCTTAATATTTTCAATTACGAAGATAGTTTCATAAATTGTGTCCGGTTGTTACCCTCGTGGGGAAGATCCGAAAAAACCCAATTCTTTTCTATGACATACCACCAGTGTTCATTGTGTGTTAGAGACTCGTGCTTCAAGATCCGCTCAATTGGTTAGAGACTCGTGCTGATAACGTGTTGTAAAGTAATATTGTAAAGAAGAATAAAGAACACAGAAGAGAAAGAGAGAAGGGAGAAGACGGCGGTAGAAGTAGGGTTTTCTCATTAATCTTATTCACCGTAAGTTACAAATGAGATACACACGAGATATATATACAAGAGAGAGAAACCCTAATGAATAAGTAATGTCCATATATAAAATATATTTACAACAAAACCCATATAAGTAGTCTCATTCACTTTTTTGACTTTTTCGGTACACGTTTCCACCGAACGGGTTTTAAAATATAATTTTGAAGTATCGTTTTTTTTACGGGATACTATGAGTGTCATAGTATCCCGTAAAAAAAACGATACTTCAAAATTATATTTTAAAACCCGTATTAGGTTTCGGTGAAAATGCGTGCCGGAAAAGTCAAAAAAAGTGAATGAGACTACTTTGGTGGGTTGGAGGTAGTAGGAAACGATGAGATACGCTATGATTTGTGCATACATGGTTTTAATTGTAACAATGTATAAGTGAGTCGGAAATGTTGCATGGAGAGAGCTAAAATCAAAAATATAATCAGAGGGAATCAGCTTGAATTTATAAGTTAATTTTTCTTTTATATTAATGATTACAAAAATATACGTGACTAACAATCTTTCATTCAAAAAGACCATACAAAAAGGTTACTTCAAACCTAGACACTATTAATGAAACAATCTAAACTTTACTTTAGTAAAGGCTTACTTGGCGTGACGACTACAATTATACCAACGATGAGCATATTTAAGGTGAAATTAATATATACTCTCTCCATTTCGTTGAAAAGACTCTGAATCTTGAATATATGTGAGTTATAAAATAAAGAAACAGAACACTTTCGACGAAATGGAGAGAGTATTTGTAAAATAGTATCAAAAAATGTATGTATATTTAGTATCTTAAATATTTGTATATGTACCATTCTTAAGGTGCATATTTTATTCAATATGAATCTATTACAAAAAAGAAATAACTCTTTAAGAATGGAACAAATTTCTTTCTTTTCAGAATCTTTTAGACCGAAACCGTTAGTCATCGAATTAAAGGAGATATATAGATCTATAGATTGCTCTTTGTTCTTGTTACCTTGTATGGGAGTTCGGAATTAATGGTATTTGAAAACAAATATCATAGTTTAGGGTAAGAAATTTATCATCAAAGGAGATATATCTTTATTTGTGGAAGACGACAATATTGGGATTTTATTTGGGGGAGTAGAGGTAAAAAATGTAAAATGGTAGTGGACGCGTTCAGTTTACTAAATTTTTTATATAATAATAAAAATTATTGAATTCATGATCCTATAACAAATTTGTGGTGGGTAAATGACTTATTTATAGCTTTCAACTACCTCCACTATAATTAAATTTTTGTAATAATATTTCCATGGTCATAGTAGCATCAAATTGTGGAGATTCGGGAATCTTTGGTTTTAATTTTTTTTCAAACCCTCACTTTAACTTTCTACTATTCTAGATATCCAAAGAATGCATGTTTATGTAATCTGTTTTTAATCTCTACTAATTAATTACTCCTTTTTTTTTTTTCCTTTTCTTTTTTTATCGATTATGCCGTATTTTATCAATCGTAATCATACATCATTACTTATACTGAACTATCATTCAAATAAAAATGTGGTATGCTTCATGTGTATATGTATACAGAATAATGCTCCTGGTCTATCCTTGGCGAACTGGCATATTTAATGTGCCTATAGTTGACGTCGCGGTGGTATATTTAAGGAATTAAAAATTAATATTAATATTAACAAATTAATTTCCAAACTATTTATGTATTATAAAAAATAAGTATTCAAAACTATTAAAAATAACAAATTAAATCTCAAACTATTTTTGGTTTATCAAAAAATATTAGTAAAGGTATTTTCAATATGGATTCATAATCAAACACGGTGAAAATTAAGTTTTTTTTTAATTAAATGAGACTAAACTATACCGTTTTGTAATACATCATATTTAAAAGTTGATCGCAAATCTAGAGTGGATTTCGGTGTCCCATGTGGATATTTTGTTGTCGAAAAATGACACCCAAAGTAAATTTGATAATGGATTGATAGTTTGTAATTCAATTAATTATTTTTAATAGTTTAGAATATTTTTTATTAAAAAAATAATTTAGATTTAATTTGTTATTTTCAATAGTTAAGAGCATATTTGATAAAACGAGAATAGTTTATAATTTTAATAATAATAATAATAATAATAATTTATTAAGATAAGTAAGTGGATTAGTGATAGTAAGTGGGGAAGTGAGTGATGAGGATATTTCAAAGAAAATGGATAATGGCCATGGGATTGGGGGGCACAATTGTACCATCACTTTATCCGTAGCACGGTCTCTCACTTTTTCTTTTTAATTAAATCAAATAAATACTCAAATCAAATTTCATAAAATCTTTTACTGTGTTGACGTTTTTTCTCATTTTATTATGAGTAGTATTTTAATTCCATTTTCATTCTTCATCTGCTGTTTTAGTGAGCTGTTGATTCACCTCATTATACTCCATCCGTCTTGTTAAATACTACCTCCATCCCATATAAAATGCCCACATTTCCTTTTTGAATCATCCCAAAATTTAGTCAACTTTCCTAATGTGGTATGGATTAAAATCACTTCAGCCCATCCCATCACACTTTAATTAGTCCAAAAATAACTTTATTAGCCCAAAAGTACATTTATTATCCTAAAAGTAACTTTATTACCCCAAATTAATATCACTTCAACCCATCACATCACATTATTACATAAATGCATTGATTTGTGATCCAATTTCAAAGTGGACATTTTATATGGGATGGAGGTAGTATGCATTATTTTATTATTTTATATATCATATATATTCAAGAAACCCGATCTATTCAACGCACAGAAGGAATACTACATTACAGAGAGATAGAGAGAGATTAATGATCTTCTCTTCTAACTTTACGTAAACTAAAGAATGCACATCGCTCTTGTGAGATACTCCCTCCGTCCCCCATATTAGTGTGCTGAGAGAAACAACACGCAGTTTAAGACGAAATTGGTGTAAAGTGGGAAAAGTAAGATAAAGTAAGGAGAAAATGAGAAAAGTAAGTAGATAGTGAGAAAAATAAAAATAAAATGAGGGTGAATATGTCTTTTTGCTTAGGGAATCTTTCCATATTTGGAATGCACATTAATATGGGGGACGTCCCAAACAGGAAATATGCACACTAATATGGGTGACGGAAGGAGTAATATAACTACCATAATTGAATACTTCAAAAAAAAAAAAAAAAAAATTGTACCCCAAAAAAAGAAAATTCAATCATGAACAAACATCGGATTGGAGTTTATTCGAGCAAATCAAGAGTGCTCACTCAAATACAAAGAGATAGGAAGAAAAATGTGAACAAATTAAACTAGTGGAGACTCCGCCTCTAATATAGTAGTATATAATTGTGCTCAACTATTTGTTGTTGCAGCTCAAGAATTAAAAGTAGAAAAATTGTCAAACAAATCAAACTTTTGGTGGAATTGCTCCTCTACCCACCCACTGTTTATGTGGCAGTGTCATGTCATTAATTTTTTTCTATTTATGGTTGAATTTTTTTAGTAGGATTAGTTTTTTTGGTAAAGTTTAGTTATTATAGTATATATTTAAACTAATTTCCTTATTTATCGTATTATCACATCACCGGTGGACACATTAAGTATGCCCACCGTAAGCATTGCAACATTCCAAATTATTGGTTGAAAATTAAGTGATGTGGTTCATTAGGTTTGTGTCAGAGATGAAGATCTTTTGCCATTTCTTTAATGGAACTATCATTTTATTTTTTGGCTGACAATCATGAGATCGAGGAACGAGTTCATTTTTGGACTATTCATTCCTTTTTAATCAAATACAGGCATAAATATTTGATTTTGTCTTCATGTGAAACTAATTTGTTGCTTGCTATATAAAGATTGGCTCAAGTGGTGGCTAGTGTAACCGTACTCGCCGACTCGTACATATAATTAAAGTATTTATCTTTGTATCTATCAAAAAACAGTGATTCGGATACTGAAGGTTGGAACCGTGAAGCGCCGGTTCCTATACCTATCGACCCATCATTTTGATATATATTTTATTTTAAATATATTTTTTATTTCTTAATTAGTTTTAATTTGACGAACATGTACATTTTTTTCCTACTTTGATGCCTTTTTCATTGGAATTTCACCAAGGAGGTTTTAACGAGGCTCGACCATTGAAAATAAAATTTTTAAACAACTTGATCTCCAATGATTCAGGATTTAGATATCTAGTTTAGATTTAAGTTGTTCAAGTCTTTGCACTAATATATATATATATATATATACTACCTCCATCCCATTATATTGAGGCTCATTTGACTTTTGACTTTTTGACACGTTTTTCCACCGAAACCTAGTACGGGTTTTAAAATATAATTTTGTAATATTTTTTCGTTTAAGAGATACTATGACACTGGTGTGTTAAATAAGAATGAATCTGGACTATTGTTCTTAATCAAATCTATGGCTGTAATTGATTTAAGCGTGGTTTCAAGGTACAATAAGCATGATTTCATTTAAGCATAAATTGGTACATTTAAAAGCACAATTATATAATAAGCATAATTTTATACACATTTAAGCATAGTTTTGTATGCCTTTAAGCATTTTTAACATTTTAACACGCCAGAAATTATTAACACACGAACCGTTATATATATATATTATTACAAATAATTTGAGATGCAAATAATTGAACTTAAAATGATTTTTTTTATTAAAAAAAATACTTATAAAACCCGTCGGAATCATAAAGTTGTAATCATATCCGTACCCGCATATGTTGTACCCGTACTTGTTTATACGATGGTTAGGATATGGGTTCGGTTCGATATGCAAATTCGCATTTAACCACCTCTAATGAGCCCATACTTTTAGCATGATTTGATTGAGCCGATGCTTAAAAATAATTTAGATTTGTGTGCATAAGAGAATTTAAACCGACTTGTGTAGTTATAAATAAATAAATGCTCCCTCTGATTATGCTATTTTTTTGGTATGAGTTCAAATAAAATGTTAAGTGAAAAATAATGATGAAAACTAATTGAAATGATAAAAGCCCGAAGGGGAACCTGTTCACATTTTCATAAGCCTAAATAAAACAAATATTATTAGTCGTCAGTACAAAATGCCCATATTCAATTGGGCCGTATTTTGACCCATATTCTGGCCCGATAAATTTCATCATCTCAATTTAAAAGCGGTTTATCTTTTTTCCTTTTTGAGCAAACTTTCTTTTCTTTTGGATTTGATATTCTTTTCCAACTATATTTTCATTATTTAATACTTCATCTCATTTTTAATTTGCCCATTTTTTTTTTCTTTTTGGGATGTCTCATTAAGAATGGCTCATTCCCAAAATAACAAAGTTTAAACTCTTATAATCTTAATCTTTATTTACTCACTTATCTGTACGTATCTCAATATGATTTGAATTACAAGATTTTAAATTATGACAACTTGATCTTTTATTCTTCGACATATACGAGTTTTATATCAAATCAATGATCTCAATACAATATTTCATGTAAGATCTATCGTCAATATATTTTATAGATTTATGATACTCTAATTTTAAAAAAAACAAAAGTTAATCATACGTGACTAACAATCTTTCATTCAAAAACCCATACAAAAAGGCTACTTCAAACCTAAACACTATTCACTATTGAAACAATCTAAACTTTACTTTAGAAAAGGCTTACTTGGCGTGAGGACTATAATTATACCAACGGTGAGCACGTTTAAGGTGAAATTAATATATACTCCTTTTATTTCGTCGAAAAGGCTCTGTTTTCTGAATATGTGTGAGTTACAAAATAAAGAAACATAGCCCTTTCGACGAAATAAAATAAGGTATTTATAAAATAGTATTAAAAAATGTATGTATATTTAGTATCTTAAATACTTGTATGCGTATTATTCTTAAGGTGAATATTTTATTCAATATGAGTATATTATAACAAATAAAAAAAATGACTCTTTAAAAATGAAACGAACTTCTTGCTTTTCAGAATCTTTAGACCGAGTTTGGATGCAAAAATTTAAAGACATAAGGAAAAACGAAATCATTAGTCATCGAATTAAAGGAGATATATCCATAGTTTGCTCTTTGTTCTTGTTACCTTGTATGGGAGTTCGGAATTAATGGTATTTGAAAACAAATATCATAGTTTAGGGTAAGAAATTTATCATCAAAGGAGATAATATCTATATTTGTGGAAGACGATAATATTGGGTGTTTATTTGGGGGAGTAGATCGAGGTAAAAAGGTAAAAATGTAAAACGGTAGTGGACGCACTCAATTTACTAAATTTGTAAATAATAATAAAAATTATTGAATTCATGATCCTATTACAAATTTGTGGTGGGTAAATGACTTAATTATTTATAGCCTTCAACTACCTCCACTATAATTAAATTTTTGTAATAATATTTCCAATAGCCACGTGGTAGCATCAAATTGTGGAGATTCGGCAATCTTTGGTTTTAATTTATTTTCAAAACCAAAGCATGCACGTTTATGTAATCTGTTTTTAATCTCTACTAATTAATTACAGCTTTTTTCGATTATACCTTATTTTATCAATCGTAATCACACATCATTACTAATACTGAACTATCATTCAAATAAAAATGTGGTATGCTTCATGTGTATATATACAGAGTAATGCTCCCAGTCTATCCGTCGCGAACTGACATATTTAATGTGTCTATGAACTATGGTTGACATCGCGGTGATATATTTTTGGAATTACAAATTATTATTAATATAACTTATAAAAATATAATCTTAAAAAAAAAAAAACTAAACACTAAACGAGAAAATCATTTACGGGACTCTGTCATGTCAGTCTTAGGCACACTAAAAATGTCCGCAGTGTATAGAAGAGTATTCCTGTATATATAATATATACACATATATTTGGATATTTAATGTCTGCTCTTTATTGGCTTTGAATTCATGTCAGGTCGCTAGCTCCAGTATTTACTTCTCTTGCCTCTAGATTTCAATCATTATGTTTGTAGTCTTCATTTCTTCTGTTGAGATGGTGCCCACGGTAGACGTAGACGGTAGAGCATTTGTAACATCAAAAATCATCAATTATAATTAGTTTTGGATGTACGTCACTCTTTTACGGAGTCATAATTTTATATTTATACAGTTATTTTCAGCAAAATTGCTTATTGAAAAAAATAAAATAGTTATATAGAAGTTGCTAAAAATGACCGTCTTTAGTCGTTATTATATATTACTTCCGTCCTGTCGAAAGAGCCTCGTTTTCTTTTTTTGGGTCGTCCCACTGAAAGAGCTTCATTTCCTAATATGAAAATAATTAGGAAAAATAAGAGGACAATTAGCGAAAATTAGGAAACCTTAATTGAGCCCTTATTATTATTTATTCTTAAACACATGCAGAACAAATATAAACAATTCTCAACTTCACAAATTCACTTAACAAAATTTAAGCACTAATAAAATAATTGATTCATTTTATGAGAAAAAAATATGAAAGAAAAGAGTTAACAAATCTTTCATAAAATAAGCTTACATGGATACACAAAAATGAACATAAATAAATCCCTAACTTTTAGGGGTGTAATTTTAAAGAAATTGGCAAAAATAACCCCATTGCCCATTAAAGCAACGGTTACCCCTAATTTTGCTTTGGACGATTAAATTCTTATTTTTTATTTTGGACGATTCATTTAACTTATTTTTATTTTTTATTTTTTTATTTTTTTATTTTATAATTTCTTTCGGACCTATCATAGTTCATGATTATAGTTCATAAGAATTTGTGCCATACTAATCGTTTACTCATAATAATATTTCATTGCTATTATATTTTGTTATACTTTGTTGCTTATTAGAGCAAGTTTTTTATCGTATATATGTCGTGTTAATGGTTGCATTTTTTATTGTGTTTATTAGAACATTTTTTTTATTGCCTTTTATTGAGGAGTTTTTTTATTGCTTAATTATTATGTAGTGCATAAATAATTTTATTTATGTTGTTGCTCATTAGACAATATTTTATTGTTTATTATAGCAATGTTTTATTGCATATAGTTTAGTACCGAAAAAGGTTTATTATTTGTGTACTTGTTGTTGTTTCATAGAAAATATGTCATTGTATATTATCTCATAAACCATTGCATTTTATCTCACAAATCATTGCATGATAATGTATATATTTTTGTCGTGTACGTACTTGTTGCTTTATAGCGAATATATCATGGCATATTATTTCACAAATCATTGTATATTATCTCACGAATCATTGCATTAAACGTGATCACGGTAGATATTGAAGCATTGCTTATATAGGGATATAATGAACAATAATAAATTAGTTAAAAAGCAACATCCACCATCAAAGAAAACATCCAAAAATACTACTCATTGTAACTAGAAAGTACATACATAATGTGCAATAACATATTAAATAAAAACCAGTAACATTTGCAGCAAAAACAAAAAATCAATAGAATAAATGGGACCTAACAATAAAAATGCAATAACCAATATATAAAGTGCAATAACATAGTAGTAAATAAAAAAGCATTAACATTTGCAGAGCAAATAAAAACTCAATAGAATAATGGAATTGACAAAAATATTAATATTATATTAATATACTATACTGCTTATACATGAAATGAACAATAAAAATGCAATTAAAAAACAATGATCACAAGTTACGAAAAATGTGAGAGAAATAATGTAATGCTGCTCATTATAAGTTATAACATGAAAATACGCAATAACATATTTGCTTAGTAGCAATAATATAATAGAATATTGATAGAATTTTGGTATATATTCGATAAAGATTTTGGTTAATATTAGTAATAGTATTTAACAGTCTTCCATGAAATCAGCCGCTTCTGGAGAGATATGGTAAAACAAATTTACCCCAATGCCCTCATACGTCATTTCTAAAATCCAATACATCAATTCTCAATCAATCCCTACCCTACAAATCTTGTAGATTAATGGTTTGAATTTATTTTTAGTTAACACAGGAAGAATTGTTTTCGGTATAACCCACCCCTCTATATATATATATATACTTTAGAGACTAAATTATATGACTCATCATTGATATATATATATATATATATATATATATATATATGACAAAAACTTGTGTCAGCCGGAGGCACTGTGCGGCCGGGCCCAAAGTGTCAATCTTTATACAGAAAAGTGTCAATCTATATGAATAAAAGTGTCAATCTTTATACAGAAAAGTGTCAATCTATATGAATAAAAATGCCATTGTTTTAGCCCGGCCGCACGATGCCTCCGGCTGACCCAAGTGTGTCCCTATATATATATATATATATATATATATATATATATATATTGATCTAGCGTTTACAAGGAAAAAAAAAAAACCCAACTCAAAGTAGTATTTTTCTTTCCTTAGGGCACAAAACCCTATTATTTATTTAATAGTTACCGATAAAAAAGTACACGAGAATTGAAATGAGATGCACGTACTGTAAGACTAAGTTTAACAACCACCACTTCCCCAACCCAACCTTCCCACCTTTATATTATTATATTTATTCTCTCTCTTCTATAAATTTACTATTCCTCCCACCCCAACCACCTCTATTTTTATGAGTTTATCAGTGACCTCATTCTCAACCCAACCTTCCCACCTTTATATTATTATATAACTTATTTAAATATTATTATTTTAATAACCTTTTATAATAAATTAATTATGTGAAATAAAAAAATTTAAAATAAGAAATTTAAAATTTTGATAAAAGTACAAACTAATATTAAACTAAAAATTCTCAAATCAACATAGAAATTACAATAAGTGAAACACGAAAATAAAAATAAACAACCTATCACCGAATAATTATACGAAAATTACACATTTAATTATCATCGCCAAACTTTTGCCATATGTGCTCGATTAAATCATTTTGAAGAGCGTTGTGAGCTTCTCTATCACGGAGTTGTGTCCTATTTGTCATATATTTTTTCAGACTTGCAATCCTCTCTGTAGAAAATGCAAAAATATCATCCTCTTCTTCTTCTTCTTCTTCTTCTTCACTTTGTTCTGCATTTTGAGTAGCTCGTCGATCTTTCATAAATTCTGTAGGATCACGATAGTTTAGGTAAGTGTTTCTTTCATCCTCCACTATCATATTGTGCATGATAATGCAAGCAATCATTATTTTTGCCATCATATCACGATCCCAAAGAAGGCACGGACGTTTGATAAAAGAGAACCGAGCTTGTAGAACGCCAAATGCTCGCTCAACATCTTTTCGGGCAGCCTCTTGATGTTGAGCAAATAATTGGTGCTTCTGAATTTGTGGAGCAATAATAGATTTGACAAATGCTGCCCATGAAGGATATATACCATCGGTGAGATAGTATCCCATATTCCTTTCCTGACCATTTACAACATAACTAACCTTTGGAGCTCGGCCTTGTAAGACATCATTAAAAATAGGAGAGTGATCAAGTACATTAATATCATTTCTCGAACCTGGAGTTCCAAAAAACGCATGCCATATCCATAAGTCCTGCGAAGCAACTGCTTCCAAGATGATCGTTGGCTTACCCTTTCTTCCTCCATATTGCCCTGCCCATGCTTTAGGGCAATTTTTCCATTCCCAATGCATGCAGTCGATACTCCCGAGCATTCCTGGAAAACCACGCTCTTCACCAACGTGCAATATATATGCCATGTCTTCTTCAGTTGGCTTTCTGAGGTATTCATCACCGAAGTTGGAAATTACACCCTCAACAAATTCGGTAACTGATTTCCTTATTGTAGCTGCACTCATCAGAAGGTATTCATCATGCAGATCAGCTCCAGTTCCATAGGCCAACACCCTTATAGCTGCAGTACATTTTTGAATCGAAGACATACCTAAACGTCCAGTAGCATCACGGTTTTGTTGGAAAAATTCATTTGAAGTAACCACCTTATTCATTATGCGCTCGAACAAGTGCTTTTGCATGCGAAACCTTCTACGAAAAATTTCTGGAGGGTAGATTGGATTGGCTGCAAAGTATTGCTCGAACACACTCTCATGGCCCTTCTCACGTATACGCTCAATATATCGTCTAGTTGCTCTAGAAGTGTGATCTGTAGGTTGAATGGATAGAGTTGGAATATGAAAGATTACATCTTCGACGATGCGATCAACCTTTTTATTTTGATCAACAATACGTTCTTCCCACTCATCAACTTCAATGAAGCTGGAATCAAAATTGGAACTTGAAGCATGATAAAAATTTGAGTTTGATGACATTTTTTCCTTTGAGGAGTTTGAAGATGTGAAAGAAAAGAACGAAATGTTAGATGAATTGCAATGTTAGAAAGCTCATCAATACATATAGTGCAATGTATGTGACTCTGCGTAAGTGATGCTAGATGAATTGAATTTAAAGTGATGGAACATATGCATGTGACTCTGCATAAGTTGTCGGATGCACTTGAGTAAAGCTATGGTCAAGTTTATCAAGTTGCAAATGTCAGACGCATGTGAGTAAAGTTGTGGTAAAACAGGTGATGTGATATATGCATGTTAGTGGCAAACACATCAATTGAATGAAATGTCAGGTGCATGTGGGTCTTAGTTGTTGTCTTCAAAATGTGTGTTGTCAAGTTCATTGTCCTATAGGTATGGTCAAGTTTGGTTCAAAGCTCATCAATTGTGAGCTGTCACACGCATGAATTGCCATATAGAAGATGTTAAAAAAGCTCATCAATACATATACATGAGTTGTCAAGTTCATTGTCCTATAGTAACAATAATTAAGATTCTTTCTTCAAGCATAGATTGAAAGCAACAAGAGATATAACATTACGATTTTGCTAGTGAAATTATGGAAACTAAAATTTCATTAATTAAAATCATGAAAAGTGAATATTACATAACTTGAAATTACAATAATTAAAATCAGAAAAACAAACAAGCACTAGCAAATAAACATACAATTTCCTAAGGAAACAATTCTGCCATTAGACGAAGTTTTAGGGCTTCTTCATCCGGAGATAAATTACTCTTTCCTATCAAGGTATTGAGCATAGTTGATTTCATCCTCAAATTTGCCAATTTAGTCATTGCATCAACTTCTTTTTCACGTGTGATCCTCATTGCTCGTAGTTCTGAAGTGAACTCATCAGAAACACCATAAGATTGTGATGTTGAACCTTTCCCTTTTCTTTTTGCCTTACCTTTAGCCTTATCTCTACCAAGTGGACGAAGGATTGTTGCTGCATCACTGAGAGGAGTTTCTGGAGTGGAGTCAGTTGGATCATCTCCATCAGTTCTTGATTTCTTTGAGCTGCCACGATCTTCTTCAACGCTATCTTCATCTTCCATACGAGACCGTGTGCGATCTTCGCTCAGATTCATCTCCCAATTGGGATGGCGATGCATCACTTGTAGAAAAACATCTTTGTGCGAAAATTTAGACCTCCCATAGAGTTTTTGTGCAGCATCTTCAATATCATCATTTGACCAACCGCTCTTTTGCTGGCGATAAGCTTCCTTGTAGCATCCAATCCACTTGGTTACATTTTGATTAAGACGCTTATAACGAGCTCTTAGCGACTCCACAGTTCTTATGTCGAACTTCGGTATCTGTTTTTCTCTTCCGGATCTTTTGTACAGCTCCCAAATGCCATTCCAAAACGTGAGGCTCTTTTGATCGGTTCCAATAGCTGGATTCTCACTAATGATAACCCAAGAAGACATAAGCATAATGTCTTCTTCAGTTGTCCAGGCTTTTGGAGTGTTTGAAGTGTTTGTTTGTGGAAGCTGAGAATTTTGAAGAACATTTTGAGGGATATTTGTAGTGGGTTGGTGATCTTCGGAGATAGGAGATTGAGTGGAATTTAGTGAAAATTGTGAATGCAAACCAACATCGAAATTTTGAAATTCTTCAGAGTTTTGGATATTGTCAAGATTAGGATAATAACTTTGAGAGGTGAGGAAATCTTGGTAATTTGAGTAAGGATTATTGGGATCCATTGAAAATATGAACACAAAAAATGGATATAGATATTAAGGAAAAGAGAATAAGAAGTGGTTTCTAAATTGTGAATAATTATGTCAAGATTGATCTCTATTTATAGAGGAAAAAAAAATATGAATTTTGGTATAATTTATATATTTTTTAAAATACATTATACAAAAGATAATTTGATTTTATAATACTATCATAACAAAATATATATACACCAATAAGCTAGTGCCAAGTGGAATTGATAAAATTAAAAAAAAAAGAAAAAAGGTTGAAGGTGGAGGTGGGTGGACGGGTTAAAACCCACCGTCCACCCATTTGTATCTTCATTTTATCTTTTTTTTTTTTTACATTTGGGCTGTGGAGCCCACAACCGTGTCGCCGATAAACAAGGTCTAAGAAAATGGAATAGTACTACTTATCAATTTATTATTGCCCCCTTCCTGAATTAATTAGGTACGTAGGATTACCAATTATGGAAATGATAAAATCCTAATTGAATTGAGAGATGAAATTGGTAACTCGTACTTTAAAATTCATGAATTGAAATTTAGGTACTAAAATGTTGGTTGGCCACCAGCCAGTCAATTCTTTTATCTTCTACCACTCACTCTTCAAAATTCCAACCATATTTTCTTCCATATTTCATTTTCTCTAAATTAAATCATATATCCAATCTCCTGTTTCTTTAGCTACTTTTCCCCCTTTTCTTTCGCTGCGGCCGACGTTCTTCTCCTCTTAATTAATTAATTATTCCATCTTTTGCTTCTTTTTTTTTTAATTATTATTTCTTGATTCCGTTATCTTAATTTGCTCGATCTTCCTAGCTAGATTCTGTTGCCAATCTTGATTATTTTAAGGAGTAAATTGATAAAAAAAGAGGGTTTTTTTTTTTTCCTTTTATAGACATCATCATCATCCCCTCTCATGTAGGAAAAAATAATTTTTTAGACTTTAATTATTTTACTATGGCTGAGCCACCGCAGAGGCGGCTGCAGAGCTTGTTGCAGGCGGCGGTTCAAACTGTTCACTGGACTTATAGCCTTTTCTGGCAATTCTACCCTCAACAAGGGTTAGCTCTCTCTCTCTCTCTCTCTCTCTAAAATGAAAATGAAAATGAAAATGATGATCGATGGATGGTGGTGAAGAATGATAGCGTGGAGAGATGGTTATTACAACGGAGCAATAAAAACAAGAAAAACGGTGCAAGCAACGGAAGAGAGCGCGGAGGAGGCGACGCTGCAGAGAAGCCAGCAGCTGAGAGAACTCTACGACACTCTCGCCGGCGGCGAGACCAGCCACCAGGAACGGCGGCCCTCCGCCGCCTTGTCGCCGGAGGACTTGACGGAATCGGAGTGGTTCTACTTGATGTGCGTGTCCTTCTCCTTTCCTCCCGGAATAGGGTAAGTATATCATTATTTTTATTTTTATTTTGAGCAAATGTTATATCATTAATTAATATATATTTAATTTAATGTCCAATTTTTCATGCTTGAATTAAATGGGTTAATACTTCATATGCGTGCATTTATAACTCCACATGCATTATTTCTATAATTCTGAACGACACTGCGTATGATATCTAATTATCTATCTTCCTTTAATATGAGCTTTAATTATATGTAGATATATATACTGCTTCCCTTCCTAATCTCATGCAAAGGAATCTTATGCGTTAGGATTAAGAAAACTTGATTACTCTATCTTAGATATATAATATAATCTCGATATTAAAAAAATTCAAATTTAGCTTAAAAAGATTCTAAGTTGGCTGCTATACGACAGCCGATTACAAAAATTCAAGTTCCTATGGGTTCATATATAATGAAAATCTTTGAAATGATTGTACGCATGCATGATATAGTTGGACTCATGATGATAATTTATTACTGTAATTAGAAAAATGATGTTCGGCTTCACAAATATGTAAAGCAATTTAAATACGTGTAAGCCCTATGTATGTATATATGTGCGTGCCTTAGGAAATAAACACACACACACACACACACTATATATATATATATGCAACTTCTTAACAACATATTACTTAATTGATGGATATAATTTGTATTGGAGGTGCATGATGAGCTAAATTAGTGGTAGGTACTAAAAGTTGAATGTGGTTTATTCTTCAAAATAGAAGGTTGGTCAGTACAAAAAGATCTGCAAAAATGAGTGGTGGTGAATAGTATGAATCATAACAAGCATTGATGAAGAAGGTATATATAGTCTCTGATAAATGTTTGTTGCTGCCTTGACATAAACAGTAGTAAATTGCAAATAACACTATTCAATTCATGACTACATTCATTTACGTTACTTAACTCTGTACGGATGAAATAAATGGATTTAAAGCTCTCTATCACTATATACATAATATTTTATGCTATCTTTGGTTGATTATTATGTATACATATATATATATATGTCTCGATTCTAGAATTGAAGATAAATGTATTTCGTCCCCAAAAGTATAGAATGCAAATTCAATAGATTTACTTATAGCAATAGCCTTCAATAAAAAAATATATACACTGTAGAATAAATAATTAATTGCGCATTATATTATAATAACAATTGATAAAAATCCTGTGTTTTAATTTGGAAGGTTACCTGGAAAGGCATATGTAGAGAGGCAGCACATATGGCTTACAAGAGCAAATAAGGCAGATAGCAAACTATTCACTAGAGCAATTCTCGCTGAAGTACGACATATATTAATTTCCGTGTTTCAGTCTCGTATTTTATTTATATACGGTATAATTCTAATGAACTACGACGAGCTTCAAAGTACTCTAACGTATGTGTCTTATTTCTATCTCCCATGCAAACTCATCCGCTATACAAATTAAAGAGTGCTAAAATACAGGTATTATACCTTTGTACACTACTCTTGATATACTTTATATATCCATGAACTTTTAAAAAAAAATTCATGTCGAAAAATTGAAAAATAAAATAAAAATTAAATTGTAATGATTTTCAGACAGTGGTATGCATTCCTGTGCTGGATGGGGTTGTGGAACTTGGAACAACGGAAAGGGTAACTCTTTTCATACTTTTGATCACCAACTAAAAGATGCATGATGCTTAATTAATTAAACCCTAGAAAGGCATGCATATGTCAAATAATTGGGGTGATTATTGCTATTGCAGGTTCAAGAAGACATTGGATTGATCCAACATGTGAAATCTCTCTTCACCGACTTCGATCAAAACCCTAATCCTTCGAGGCCAGCTCTATCCGGTCACTCAACTTCTAACCCTACCTCTTCCAATTTTTATCCTCCAGCCTTGTTTCCGCCATTTGAACTACCTCAAGTGGCGGAGAAGGAAGAGGTCGAAGATGTAGAAGAGGAAGAAGAAGAAGAAGACGAAATTGGGTTTGACTCGGGCCGAATGGAAACCCTAATTCGGCCTGATCAGAACCCGGTTGAAGCAATGCAGTTTGATATGTCTGACCAGGATATCAGGGTTGGGTCACCGGATGATAATAGCTCATATAATTTACACTCGAATGGCGCTGCCGTGATGCTTACGTGGCCATGCAAAGATCCCATCGTCGATGGCGGCGGCGGACTTCAACCACCACATTCAGGTTACACACGTATGCCCTAGTATTAATTCAATTGTTGTTGCAAATTTGATTCTTAATTTCCCATGCATTGTTATATTAGTGGAGGTGATAGCTGAAGAAGACACCCACTACTCTCAGACAGTCTCAAGCATCCTCGAAAACCAGTCAAACCGGTGGTCAAAGCTCACCGCCTCCGCCGCCTCCGCCTTCTCCAAGTGGTTCCCATCCCCAACCTCTTCCTCCTCCGCCCACCGCCACAACCTCCTCCTCGACGGCGCCTCCCAGTGGGTCCTTAAGTACATCCTCTTCACCCTCCCCCTCCTCCACACCAAGCCACGAGCCTCCGCCGCCGCCGCCACCCCGGCGGACGAGCTCAGCGGCAACCACGTCCTCGCGGAGCGGCGCCGCCGCGAGAAGCTGAACGAGCGGTTCGTGATCCTGAGATCCATGGTGCCCTTCATCACGAAGATGGACAAAGCATCGATCCTCGCGGACACGATCGAGTACCTGAAGCAGCTGAAGAAGAGGATCCAAGATCTGGAGTCGAGGGTCCGGCAGTTGGAGGCGGAGAAGGGCGGCGGGAGAGAGAAGAGGAAGATGAGGGCGGCGCCGCCGCCACAGGAGGAGGTGGAGGTGTCGATCATAGAGTGCGACGCGTTGGTGGAGATATCGTGCTTGCAGAAAGAGGGATTAGTGTTGGAGGTGATGCATGTGCTTAGGGGGCTAGGGTTGCAGGTGACGACGGTGCAATCTTCCATAGATAATAATAATGGCATTTTTAATGCCGAGTTGAGAGCTAAGGTATCATCTATTTTTAATTAAATATATATTATACGTAGTTTTTCTACTACTACTTAATTACAATGTGAAATTCATTTGGCATATATTCTAAATGCTTGAAACTTTGCGTTGTGAAGGTGATCAAGGGAAGAAAACCAAGCATTATGGAGGTGAAAAGGACGATAAAGCAAATAATTAAACAACGTTGATGTAACATAACAGGAGATGTCAGACGATATGATGAACGGTCCGTCAAATATATATTTAGGATTATTGATATCAAAATTAGTCATAGGCTAATATCGTCCACATTTTACAGTAAGCAAAGTTCAAATTAATTTCATATAATTTCTCTCAAGTAAAATCAACTCATAATCTCCAATCATGTAATTTTAATTTCGCCATCAACTTAAATCACTATTACACACAAATCATCCTTAACTCAATACATCTTATGTTGATTCAGATATTCGTATGACATCTTTTATTGTATTAATAGATAATTATCACATGTCTATAATATTTCCAAAAATAAGTAATAACTAAAAAAATTCATAACAAAAATAAGTGATTTTAAAATATAGTAATCACGTGACAATTTATATTAATACAATTAGAAATACTATGCGCCAACACATTCAACTTGTACGAAGACCAAAAGGAAAGAAAGGAGAAATATCGTCGCTCAATAATTGAGATAAGTGGCAGTCAACTTCAAGTCAATATACACAATCAATTCACTACTTCCAAATTCTTTCTCAATTCATTTGTTTAATTATGCCTCCACCAATCATCATTCATATTCATTCATGGAGTTCCTTCAATCTCACAATATTAACTTACTTCCATGCCTCTGTTTCCTCCTCCACTTCTCTTCTTCCCTCTTCTTCTCGGCAGCCTCCTATGATTTCCCTCACCATTACTTCATCAACTGCGGCTCCGCTTCCACCCCCTTCGCCTTCCTCCGCAACTTCACTGGCGACGAGAATCCGACCAACTTCACCCTGTCCTCCTCCGCATCTACTTCTTCAGCCGCAGATCAATCTCTCTCCCCCATCGAACTCTATCGAACCGCGAGGATTTTCAGAAAACCATCCTTCTACGAGCTCGATTTGGAAGAAGACGGCACTTACGTGGTACGCTTGCATTTCTTTCCCTTCCCCTCTCTGGGAAATCTCTCTGACGCTCGTTTCCGCGTTTCCGCTTCTGGGTTTTCGCTATTATCGAATTTTACTGTGCAAAATCATAGCTTTCCTCTCGTTGAAGAGTTCTTGATCAGACTAGGTGCGGGGGAATTCAAGATCGAGCTAAACCCTGATGGGGAGGAGCGAGAGGAGCGATTTTTCGCCTTTGTCAACGCAATCGAAGTGTTTCTCGCGCCGCCCGACCTCGTTCAAGATGCTCCTCCTCCTCCTCTTGTAACTCGAGAAGGAAACGATGTGAGCTTTAATGGCGTCTTGGGTTTTCCTCTTCACGTTGTTCATAGGGTTAATGTGGGAGAGGGGAATGTCAATAGGAAATCCGATACAATGATGCGGTATTGGATTTCTGATGATGATTATCTGCTTCATAACAACACTGCCAAGAATAAATCTTATACCGGTGATATTAAGTATCAGAGTGGAGGAGCCACAAAATATCATGCTCCTGCTTCTGTCTACAATTCTGCTAAAGAAATGAGCCTCGGTGATGGGGAAGCTCTGAACAATTTCAACATTTCTTGGCTTTTTGAAGTTGGAAAGGGTGGTCACTATCTTGTTCGGTTGCATTTCTGTGATATTGTTAGTAATAACACGAATGAGCTCAATAAGTTCAATCTGTTTATCTATGGTGGTTTCAGGAAGGAGGTTATTCCTTGGGAATTTACTACTCAGAATGCAGTTCCCTTTTACATAGATTTCGTGGTGGCATCCGGTGATTCTGGTTTTATGAACATTAGTGTTGGCCCTCATTCTGAATCACGAGATAAGACAGCTTTCTTGAATGGGGTAGAGATTATGGAGGTGGTTAAAGACAGGGGTTCAGCATCTGGAGGAAGAGATTCTTCAAGAAAACGCTTGCTTATCGGTGTTGGTTCGTGTGTTGGTGGATTGGTTCTTGTCTTTGTTGTAGTTTCTGCGTTGATTCTCGTTTTGAGGATGAGGAAGAGGAAGTTGCAGGGAGTTGGAGCTTTGGACTGGCCTTTGGTGCCTCTTCATGGAGGAAGTACGACTGGCTCCACTGTTGCTGATTTGAACCTTGGATTGAAGATACCATTATCATCCATCCTCTTCGCAACCAGGAAATTTAACCCCGGGTTGATGATCGGAGGGGGAGGTTTCGGGAAAGTGTACAAAGGGGTTTTGAGGAACGGAACCAAAGTTGCTATAAAAAGAAGTGAGCCGGGGCATGGGCAGGGCCTTGAAGAGTTTCATACAGAGATAATGGTGCTATCCAAGATTCGACACCACCATCTCGTTTCTTTGATTGGATATTGCGATGAAAAGGATGAGATGATACTAGTTTACGAGTTCATGGAGAAGGGCACTTTGAGAGAGCATCTGTATGGGTCGGATGGAGAGTCGAAGGAACCGGCTTCAAAGTCTCGATTCTCATGGGATCAGAGGCTTAAGATCTGCATTGGTGCAGCAAAAGGGCTGCATTACCTTCATACCGGCTCTAGTGGGACAATCATCCATAGAGATATCAAGTCCACAAATATCTTGCTGGATGAGAACTATGTGGCTAAAGTCGCTGATTTCGGGCTTTCTCGATCCGGCTCCCTTGAACAGACTCATGTTAGTACTGAAGCGAAGGGCAGTTTTGGGTATCTTGATCCTGAGTATTTCAGATGCTTGCAACTAACGCAGAAGTCAGACGTATACTCGTTTGGCGTGGTGCTGCTCGAAGTACTGTGTGCTAGGCCGGCAGTTGATACTTCGCTTCCGAGGGAGGAAGTGAACTTAGCCGACTGGGGATTGTTGTGGCAGAGAAAAGGGCAGCTCGAGAATGTTCTAGATCCTTCTCTTGTGGGGAAGATCGACCTTAACTCGTTGAGGAAGTTTGGTGAGACTGTGGAGAAGTGCTTGCAAGAATGTGGAAGTGATAGGCCTAATATGGTTGATGTTCTGTGGGACTTAGAATACTGTCTGCAGCTCCAGCACTCGGCTGTTCCTAGGAAACCGTATGAGGATAGCACGACCGTGGTTTCGTGGGGTCTAGCTACGCCCGGTGTTCAACGGTTGCCTTCTCAGAGCTTCGAGTTTGATGATGATGAGGCTGTATTGATGAATGAGCCCTAAGATGTTTTATAATGCAAGAAAATACAGAGGGCACAAACCTAAGATGTAAAGATAAAAACCTTTAAATCCAGCAATAATCATACGAATTTACACACATTACCTCTCTTGCAATATGCACAGGCACAGCCACGTAAAAAATGTTTGATTGTATACAAGCACAGTACTGGATTTTACATATTTGCGAAGAACTAGTCTTCAAATATATTTAGGATTATTGATATCAAATTCAATCATATGCTTATATTGCATGCACTTATTTTATACTCACTCTGTCCCGCCGAACTTGACGTGTTTCATTAGATTAAACTTTACATGTATTCAAGAAACGCGTAAAGTCGGCAAAACAGAGGGAGTATATGACATGCGTAATTAATTAATTTAGGGAGAAATTAACAATTCTTCTCGAGTAAAATCAACTCATAATCTCCAATCCTGTAATTTTAATTTCGCCATCAACTTAAATCACTATTACACACAAACCATCCTTAATTAAACTAGATCTATCTTATGCCGATGCAGATCTTTTATTGTAATTACATGTGGGATCTTTCTTGTATCAATAGATGATTTTTACGTGTCTACAATATTTCTAAAACCATTAATACTTAAGAAAAATGCATAACAAAAACGATTGGTTTTAAAAATATTGTAGACACATAACAATAAGGGATTTGTAACGTAATTATAGTAGAAGATTCGAGTCGATATCGCAACACAATAATACCCTTTTACTGGAATCATATCAATAAATGATGCTGCTCCAAATTCATGAACCAATCCAACCATAATCTTAGACAATCATTCACATGTATAATTTCCAAAATATTAAATTAATTAAGAATGGAACTTCCGTCGAATCGAGGAGGAGTCAAGTGCTGGTTTTGGAGTTGGATCGTCGTTAGGGGAGAGGCGGAAACTTACTGTAACTTCCCGGCATGGGATAGGAGTCGTCTCTGTGATTTATGGCGCTAATCTTGCACGTCTTTTTTTCTTTTGAGGTGAATTTTGGAAGTGGCGGAGGAGGTTTCTTGGGCTGTAAGCAGCTGAGTGGGTTTTAGCTCATCCCTTCTTGGTGGCGGGGGTAGTATGCTCCTTTGAGTCCATTTCCATTTCTCTGTTTTTGCTATTGTTTTTTTGTTGCTTCTATTGTTGTTTTGTTGGCATCACTGGTGCCAAGCTGGTGTTTTAATAATAAAAGCTTCGATTTTCCTATCAAAATAAATAAATAAATAAATAAAATTTGGACTACTTTTCGAGATATGCAAAAGAGCCTTGTTTTACAAAATGTAGATTGCATATTATATCTTATTATTTGTTTAAATTAAGGGTGATAGAGTAATATAAAGAACACAATAAAATTATTGGACAACTAAAATAATTAATAAGTATACGTGTGATTTAACCTGTGGTCAAATAGTGAATATAAGTATCCTAATTAAGTTGGGTTCATTCCTTATATACATATTTTGAGAAATTTAATACTCCTTCACTACGAGATCAAGTTTTCCTCATATAAATTGCATACCATATTTAATAATATATTTTTATGTAGTGTATGTTAATCATTCAATTTATATTTAAAAAGTAATTCAAACAATTAGACCAATTTTCATTAACATAAATTTTGACCGCAATTTATTGATAAATATTTTTTTCACGACATGCATTTAGGGGTGGCTGGTAGAAGGGAATGGGAAAGGAATAGAATCACTAATCTCATGTTCATTACTAAATCTATGGCTGATATATTTTTTTATTTGGAATCACCATTCCATTAGGAATTACTAATCCATAAATTATTGAACGTCTTATATGTCTTCTAATATTTTTTTTTTCTTTTTTTTCTGTCTTCTAATATTTATGATGCTTTTTAAAATTGTCTATTATTTTTTAATTTGTAATTCTCTATTAAATTGTTTAAATAATGATGTTCTCTATTTGGGCGTTCTATCGGATTGGATTGCATAGTGTATGTAAATTTATTTTATTTGCTCACGTTGTTGATTGATATCAATTTGATAATATTTTAGAATTCGATTATATATAATATTAAATAAATATATTTATTTAAAAAAATTACATTTACAACTTAAAATAATGCATGATTTTGTAATTTTAATTATATATAATGATATCTTAGAGTAATATAATTTCAGAGATAACATGGAATTTTTTTAAAAAAAATCAATTAATGCATTCATTTTCTTATCCATACCAACCATGAGAATTTTATTTAATACTTCATTCCTTTCCTATCTCCATTCCATTACTAAGTTCATTCATTTTCCACATAAATCCATTCCTGCATACCAGCCAGCCCCTTAAGGCTTTTAGATGTGGTGAAATAATTCTTGTATTTCGATTATGATTCTTTTATTTCTACTTAAACCATTTATATTCGTTCTAATTTCATGTTATTTGGTAAAAATAATTCTTTGGTGTTCTAACAAGCCATTATATGTATATTTTCATTTTCTTGTGTTTTTTTCCCTTTTATATCCATTACTTATTCTTAAGTGTTGAGATTTAACATAGAGGTGCCCACGGTTTCGAAACCGGAACCGAACCGGAGCAGTTCTGGTTCCAAGATGGCCGGAATCGGAACCGAACCGGAATAGTAACGGTTCTGGTTCCTGGAACCGGCGGTTTCGGTTCGGTTCCTATTCCGGAACCGGATAGGAACCGCCTTTTTTATTTTATTTTTTTAATTTTTTTATTCGATTATGATTCAATGCTTTGTTGTTTATCGATCTAATTTTAATTGTAAGACAATTCAAATTATAAAATGTAAAAAAATACTTGAGAGTGAGATTGTTTATTTTTATTTATTTATTAATCCTAAACCCTTAGATATCACATGTCGATTCCAAGGACCGAGCCTCGTTAAAACCTCTATGAGGAAAAAGAGTACTCGTCTAAGGGATGTATCTAAGTTTCCCCTAATAAGGTCTATGGAAGGCAAATCTAACCCATCCTTACCTTTTTTTCATAATATTTTTTGTATTTAAAAGCATCTACAATTAATTTCACTTTGACGACAATATGACATCTTTTATGTAAATTGTCATCTTCAATTCTTCATCATCATGTGACATTGTTAATTATTAATTTAAAGATATTTTTTGTATTAGTCTTCTTTATTTTAGGTTATTAAATTGTGAATTATAAATTAAATGATAAAACTATTTAACTTTACAAATATAAACATTTCCATATAAAAAATGTGTAACACACTAATCGTAATCAAATATTACATCAAATAAGTATGAAAATACAAGTATAATATTGAAACATAAAATAAAATTAGAATTAAAAAAATAATAATAATAAAAAATAACCGGTTCTTTTTGGTTCCGAACCGGAACCGAACCACCGGTTCCCAGTTCCAAATTTTCAGAACCGAGACCGAACCAGCGGCCGGTTCCTCGGGGCGGTTCTGAACCGCCGGTTCTGGTTCCGGTGGGCACCTCTAATTTAACATACTTATTTTAGATATCAAAATTTAAAAAAAGAAAAAGAAAAAAAAAGCCATGGTATTATTAACATTATAGTTTTGAGGTACTCAAGGTATAAAAAAAATAATTTGTAATTAGGGAGTCAATTACAAAACTCCTTGCTTAGTAAAATTTTGGATAATTCCTCAGAAATTATTTATTTGGGCATTATAGCAAATTTAGGTTATGACATTAACTATTCTACATCTGAAAAATGATAATATCACTATTTGTTTTGGTTTTCTTATAATAAACTTATTTTTTTGAGGTATAACCACTTAGCTGTAAAAGTTTCAATTGGTATGTAATTTGGTCGGCATCAACTTATACTTCGTGTTTTCATACATATTTGTACTAAAAATTATCTGTATATATGGAGATGTAATATTACTAATCAAGAGGATTTTTTCGTAGAAAGACCAATGTTATTGTTACTTTGATTTCTAAATCGAAAAGGGGATTGTCTAAGTTTGAGAGAAAATATAATAAGTATTAAGGTTAGATTTTCGAGATATCTTATAATTATATTCTAAATATAGACTTTAAGGATATTTCTACATATATAAAATAAATATTATTGCTGTAGTTTTAGACATGCATATTTTTTTAATTTTTTTTATATTTATTAAATATATTTGTAACAAAAATACCAATTACAGTTAAAGATATTAAATATCAACAAAAATGTAAGGTTATAATAAATATTTCAGCCATTATTTATTTTATATACTAATTCTTGAGAAAAATATATGCCAATTGATCATAAATGTATTGATTATATAAAGTGTAACAATAAATATACAAATAATTATTGTCATATTTTTAGCAGGCATCGTGTCTAAAATGATCGAAGTAGACAAAAAAATAGTCATGTGATGCAATTTCTATTCGATGATTATGAAAAATAATCAACAATTATATTTTTGTAAGATAATTATACACTGTAGTAGCAAGTGCATCTAATATAATACTTGTTCCGTTCCCCGAATTTATGTATATATTTGGGTGGCACGGGTTTGAAGAAAGTGTGGTAGGATATTATGTTGTAGTACTGTTAAGTACTCCGTAGTAATTAAGTGATGGGTCATGTGCGAGGATAAGTAAATAGATAGTGTATTAGGGATTTTATATTAATGGATCCATTTTCTAAAATGGAATATGCAGAAATTTGGGGGCATATAAAAAATCAACTGTATGCATAAATTTTTGTGGATCACAAGCATATAGGAATCTATGATAGTAGTATATAAGAGACATTAAATCACTAAAATTATAACAAAATACGCATGTACATAATTTAGTTAGAAAATAATATAAGGAACATACATTGTAGTATAACATAAATAAATAAGCATTTTAATGGACCATTACACTCTATTTTATCCTAAGTGCAATGTTAGAACATCACGTCAAATTTCTATTTAAATAAAAAAAAAGTTTACTTTTATGTTCTCGAAACATGTGTCGCAGTAATGCACAAAAAAATTGCAATGTCATAATCCTTTAAGAGATAGATAGAAATATCAAGATTTAGTGCTTGAAATGGAACTATAGATTTTGTTTCAAAATCAACTAGAAAGTCGAAGGAGTCTAAGTATCGTGGACGGAGCGACG
The DNA here is from genome assembly GCA_001642375.2 of Mentha longifolia. NCBI lineage: Eukaryota > Viridiplantae > Streptophyta > Magnoliopsida > Lamiales > Lamiaceae > Mentha > Mentha longifolia. The sequence goes on from CM038113.1 coordinate 37,434,398, forward strand.
AGTAATAAGGGGCCGTTTGCTTGAAGCAGGGAAAGAGAAAGAAATCAGGAGAGGAAATGGAAAGGAAAGGAATAAGAATGATTGTTGATTTTGTGTTCTGTTTGACTATAGTAGGGAAATGAAATGAATTCCCTTTGTATCTGTTTGATTAGAGCAGGGAAAGAGAATCAACTAATTTTTTTTTCCTAATAAATAATTGACAATTTATAATTAAATATTACATTGTTAAAATATTTTTGCACTAACCAAAATATTTTTGCATTAACCAAAGTATTGAAATTACACAATGACATATGCACCAAAACATAGTGAGTTTGCTAATATATTGTCATAATCTGCTAACTATACACATTATATATAATGAAATAAATTCAACAATCAACATTAATCCAAAATGTAACACTATATTATATACATTACTTATCATTATGTCATCTCGACAATACCTAATTATCAAGTTCTTTAACAAATATCTATAAATTATCATCACGACCATCAAATGCTTTCTTGGATCTTGAGTGGTAACCGATGGGGCGATCAAATGCTTCTGCTCTCTCAGCTAGCTCGGTTCTGCTTAATCCCTTGATGTCGACTCTTTTGTTGTTGAACTACAAATCAATATGAACACGTCTATAAATTAGAATTGAAGATTGGTATTCTATGACGGATAGCAAGTCAAAAAGAAAGAAAATGATAAAAACCAAGAACGGAGCTGTGCATGAAGCATGTATGCCCAAAACAATTCTAAAATGTAAGACTGATGTCTTTCTCCTATATAGTTGAAGCAGCTGTGCATGAAGCATGGTTATGCAAAACAAGTCTAAATAGAAAATGCTAAGAAAGGACAAACGCACTACATCTCAGTGGCAATAAGCTAACTAAACAAAATTTATAGAAAATGAAACAAAACTCTGACCAAAACGATGAAGCATTGATCCTCATCATCATGGCAATAATTACTGGAACTCTTTCCATGCCTTTGGTGCATAGATACTTGATGCTTTATACAGTACTATGTCGTTCTGCTCTCAAGTGCACTTCATTTTTTTTACTATATCCACTTAACAATGCACTTTAGTTTTTCCTTAAGTGCAATTCATTTCTTATCCAAACCACAGATTACATCTAGAAAACTCATACAATAAGAATTAGATAAACACAAAATCAATCTCATTATTCGAAGTGAAACAATCAAATAGCAAATAGAATACAAACTCATAATGTTGTATAAATCAAATAGCAATATAGGATACAAACTCATTATTAGAAGTAAAACAATCATGCTATTCCTTTTCTTCAAATCTTCATTTTCTATTTCAAACAATAATAAAGCTCATGAATAAGATAGAAACCGTTACCTAGATCAGTAGCACTCTCTAGGGTTTTTGACTCACTTGTCCTTGTTGATGTTGACGGAGCCATGGTGGTTTTGAGACTGGTGACGGTATCGCCGTGATTCAAAATACTGAAAGAGAGAGTCAAAAATTAGGGTGAACTCGTATTATAGGAATTGAAAGAGAGAGTCAGAAAATCGGGAAGAGCCCACCTCGTGGACGAGCGCCGATGATGAAGGCGTAACGGGGCTGCCCAGGAGGTGCGACGTTGGTGGCGCAGCGTGAAATGACGAGGAGAGGGCAGAGGCGGTGCCCTTCTCTGCTATTGAACAACGACGGTGGTCTCTTTGAAGGGCACGCCGACGCCGGGAAAGAGGGCTGAGAACGAGATGGGAGCGATCTCGGGTGAGAGAGTGAGAGAGGTGAGGAACGAAAGATAGACTGGAGAGAGAGGGTTTGAGAAGGGGAAAGGGAATGAAATTCCCGAGTAATTCGAGGGGAATGAAAAATAGAAAATTAAGGGAATCAAAACCTCCAAAGTGTGTAAAGGGGATAATTGAAAAAGGCCCACCAAACATCAACAAAGGGAATTATAACTTTTAATTCCCTTTCCCCATACCCCAAAACAAACGCCCCCTTAAGGCATGTTTGGTAGCCTAGATATCATGGGATATCTAGGCTTATCTTGAGTTATCGCTGTGTTTGGTATGTAAGATTGTACTATCATGCCAGCCCGTGACATCCCTCCAGCCCGTGCGTTTTTCACTGTTGCTCTTTAGAGGAGCAATCTTGCCTCCCCCCCTGCGATAGCCATCTCTCCGTTGAACAGTGCGGCTGAAATTAGGGAAATTCCATTTTACCCTTTTGTTGGTCTCTTCTCTTGTTGGTCTCTTCTCTTGGTCGAGAGACGATTCAGGCGCCGGCGGTGGGGTTGACCCATGTGGCGGAGGACGGCAGCAACGAGAAGGAGCTCCCCGGTTTGATGAAGGAGCTCGTTGGTCTCTTCAATTTTGTGTAATATAGGCGTACTGAGGGGAGAGACGAGAGGTTGACAACGGCGACGGATTAGGTGGCGAATTGAACGGCGGCTGGTGAAGGCGGCGACGCAGGTTGGTGAAGAAAGAGACATAAATTGGGAACTGAAATTGAAAAGCGCGGTAGAGAACGGCAAGCCGTAATTAGCTCAGCGCGGAGGAGTTGCAGGGGCGCGAGGAGTATTGCTTCCTCTGCGAGAAGAAGCTCCATGGTTTGAATTTGTTCTAATTATTCTACAGTACTAATTCTTCTGATGTCATAATGGATTTCTAATTTATGTTGCTATATAGATCATGCCTTGATTCTGATTTCTGAATCTAATGTTGTTCTTGTTTGTGAGAAATCAAAAATTGAGAATTGAGATATGCCTTTAATTCTGATTTATTTATTTTTTTTTATTTTTTTTTCTTCTTCTCTGTTTGCTCTGTGTATCAATAATTCAATCTCTGTATTTGAGAATTGTGGGCTTTAAAGTTTTGAAAGCAAATTGAATTTATGTATTGTGCTTCATTAGACCTCTTTATTTCAATGTGTAGTGTTTGTATTTCAATGTGCATAATGTTTCGATTTATAGAAAGGCAAAAAAAAAAAAAACAGAATTGAGAATTTAGAATTTTGGGAGGGTTAAATTTGTAATTTAACTTTTAGTCATTGTAGTACAGTAATTATTTGTCTTCATACCAAACACCCATCATCTTCTTTTTATCATGGTCTAATCTCATCAGTCACTATTCATCTCTAAATTATTTCCTTATCTCATCTCCCCTACCAGGGCTTGTTTGATAGGCTATATAAAGTCTATTATTGTATAATAGTATGACTTTGATTAATGTTTGGTAGACTATATTAGTTAAACATAAAGCCCTATGCTAAACAAAAGCCCTCTATTAAAACATTATTTCCTCACTCATATTTAACTCACCCTACCCCCCATTTAAGTAATATGGATTTGCATAGTAAAATCATATTGTCTATTTTAGCCCCCAAAAAATATAAATAAATCAATAATTAAAAAAAATAAAGATATATTTGTAATTTAATAAAAAATACAAGGTTATTTTAGAAATTATACAAGTTAGTATAGAGCTTAATGTATGCTACCAAACACTTGTTATAATTGTACATAGATTTTAGTAATGCTACCAAACACTTACATATATTAGCTATATAGGTTTATTCTCTACTATTTACCTTGATACTATTAATATAGACATTACTAGATTAATTACCAAACATGCACTTAATGTATATGGCAACGATAGCATGCATTGTGTATGGACTCCTCCAACTTGTAGGAGACCAAAAGGAAAGTAAGGTCAATAAATTGCTCAATAATTGAGCAAGTGGCAGTCAACTTCAAGTCAATTTCATCAACTACTATTCCTTTGAATCTTCCACACACAATTCAATTCATTTGGTTATTCAATTCCTCCACCAATCATCATTCATTCATGGAGTTCCTTCAATCTCACAGTAACTTACTTCCATGCCTCTGCCTCCTCCTCCACCTCTCTTCTTCCCTCTTCTTCCCGGCAGCCTCCTACACTCTCCCCGACATTTACTTCATCAACTGCGGCTCCGCTTCCAGCTCCTCCGCCTTCCTCCGCAACTTCACCGGAGACGAGAACCCGCCCTCCAACTACCGCCGTTCCTCCGCCGCTACTTCTTCAGCCACCGATCAATCTCTCTCGCCCATCGAACTCTACCAAAGCGCCAGAATTTTCAGAAAGCCATCCGTCTACGAGCTCGATGTGGACCAAAACGGCACTTACGTGGTACGCCTGCATTTCTTCCCCTTCCCCTCTCTGGGAAATCTCTCCGACGCTCGCTTCCGCGTTTCCGCTTCTGGGTTTTCGCTGTTATCGAATTTCAGTGCGCAAAATCGTAGCTTTCCTCACGTTGAAGAGTTCTTGATCAGAGCAGGTGCGGGGAAATTCAAGATCGAGCTAAACCCTGATGGGGAAGAGCGGTCTTTCGCCTTCGTCAACGCAATCGAGGTGTTCCTCGCGCCGCCCGACTTCGTTAGGGCTGCTCCTCCTCTTGTAACTCGAGAAGGAAGCGGTGGAAGCTTCAATGGCGTCTTGGATTCTCCTTTCCGCATTGTTCATAGGGTTAATGTGGGAGGGGGAAATATCACGAGGGAATTCGATACGATGATGAGATATTGGATTCCTGATGATGGTTATCTACTCCATAACAACACTGCCAAGAATACAATCTATACCGGTGAGATTAGTTATCAGAGTGGAGGAGCAACGAAATTTGATGCTCCTGATTCTGTTTACAATACTGCTAAAGAAATGAACCTCAGAGATGGGAATGCTCTGAACAATTTCAACATTTCTTGGCTATTTGAAGTTGGAAAGGGCGGTCACTATCTTGTTCGGCTGCATTTCTGTGATATTGTTAGTAATAACACGAATGAGCTCAATAGATTCAATCTGTTTATCTATGGTGGTTTCAGGAAGGAGGTTATTCCTTCGGAATTTACTACTCAGACTGCAGTTCCCTTTTACATGGATTTCGTCGTGGCATCCGGTGATTCTGGTTTTATGAACATTAGTGTTGGCCCTCATTCCGAATTACAAGATAAGAATGCTTTCTTGAATGGGGTAGAGATTATGGAGGTGGTTAAAGACAGGGGTGGAGATTATGGAGGCGGAGATTCTTCAAGAAAACGCTTGCTTATCATTGTTGGTTCGTGTGTTGGTGGATTGGTTCTTGTCTTGGTTGTAGTTTCTGCGTTGGTTCTCGTTTTGAGGAAGAGGAAGGTGAAGGGAGTTGGGGCTTTGGATTGGCCTTTGGTGCCTCTTCATGGAGGAAGTACGGACAGTAGGACTACTGTTAGAACATCAGTGACTGGCTCCCCTTTTGCTGATTTGAACCTCGGATTGAAGATACCGTTATCATCCATCCTCTTCGCAACCAGGAAATTTAACCCCAGGCTGTTGATCGGAGAGGGAGGTTTCGGGAAAGTGTACAAAGGGGCTTTGAGGAACGGAACCAAAGTTGCTATAAAAAGAAGTGAGCCGGGGCATGGGCAGGGCCTTGAAGAGTTTCATACAGAGATAATGGTGCTATCCAAGATTCGACACCACCATCTCGTCTCTTTGATTGGATACTGCGATGAAAAGGATGAGATGATACTAGTTTACGAGTTCATGGAGAAGGGCACTTTGAGAGAGCATCTGTATGGGTCGGATGGAGAGTCGAAGGAACCGGCTTCAAAGTCTCGATTCTCATGGGATCAGAGGCTTAAGATTTGCATTGGTGCAGCAAAAGGGCTGCATTACCTTCACACTGGTTCTAGTGGGACAATCATCCATAGAGATATCAAGTCCACAAATATATTGTTGGATGAGAATTATGTGGGTAAGGTCGCTGATTTCGGGCTTTCTCGGTCCGGCCCTTCTGAACAGACTCATGTTAGTACTGAAGTGAAGGGCAGTTTTGGGTATCTTGATCCTGAGTATTTCAGATGCTTGCGACTAACGCAGAAGTCGGATGTGTACTCGTTTGGAGTGGTGCTGCTCGAAGTACTGTGTGCTAGGCCGGCAGTTGATACTTCGCTTCCGAGGGAGGAAGTGAACTTAGCCGACTGGGGATTGCTGTGGCAGAGAAAGGGGCAGCTTGAGAATGTTCTAGATCCTTCTCTTGTGGGGAAGGTCAACCCTAACTCCTTGAGGAAGTTTGGTGAGACTGTGGAGAAGTGCTTGCAAGAAAGTGGAAGTGATAGGCCTAATATGGTTGATGTATTGTGGGACTTAGAATACTGTCTGCAGCTCCAGCACACGGCTGTTCCTAGGCAACCCTACGAGGATAGCACGACCGAGGTTTCGTGGGGCCTAGGTATGCCCGGTGTTCAACGGTTGCCTTCTCAGAGCTTCGTCGATGATGATGATGATGATGATGATGATGATAGATTGGTGAATGAGTCCTTTAGTGTTGCAGATTCGAGTCAGCTCAATGTGAGTGAGGTGTTTTCACAACTGAATATGGATGGAGCTAGATGATGATGATGTTTATGCTAATATGCTCTTGTTTTTGTGTGTTCTCTTGAAATTTTACTTCGAGGAAGAAATTATTTAACTAACTTCCTGGAATTAAAGCTCGTTTTGTGGGTTTTGGGTTATGTTCCTGCTAAATGCATTGCACTTCTTTTCTCTATAGTCTATACTTGTACCTCTCTTGTTGTGTATGAATTAAAGGGATATTTGTGTTTTTTTATTTTTTTTATTTTGTGAAATGCATCAAGTGTTGATACTCGGGATTGGATTCTTCTTCTAGTAATCTGTGTATACATACTATGATAATAATATATCTTGAAAATAGTATTGCCATAATTCATTCGTAATAAATGTATTTTGATGAATTACAGTACCAAAATTATAGTTTAAGTATACTTTAGGATAATTGGATAACTGAATTATCATATGCTTTGTTTGTATACTCATTTCCCTTAAATGAACAATTTTTCATGATTACGTGGAAACATTAAAAAAAAAATTAAAAAAAGAAAAAGAAAAAGAAAAAGTAAGGAGGGGTAAAGGAAGGAAAGCAAAATGGTTCACAGAAAGTAAAAATTGAGGGGACAACATTTCTCTACAACAAAAGATGAGAATTTTATAAGCTGAAAACTTGCAGAGAATTTATCAAAACATCATTTCCCCAACTCCATTGACCATCTTCTCCAAGTCTTCTTGTGAAAGAAGGGTTTTTTTGCCCATTGCCCCGTTCTTATTGTACGGTTGAGCCATCTTCCTCAAGAACTGCACGAATCGAGTATTAAAAAGTACTCCATGTTTAATAATGCAAGATAATACAGAGACAAACCTAAGATGTACACAAAAAAAAAAAAAAAAAAAAAAAAAAAAAAAAAAAAAACTTAAAGCCAGTAATAAATCATACAAATTTAGACACATTACCTCTCTTGCAATATGCACAGCCATGTCAGTGCTCAAGTTGAGGTGTGCGTCACGTAAATGCGAGAGAATCCAACTAGGCAGCTTCGAGCGCTTATCATGACGACTATATCTGTAAAATTATCAAATTATTTAAGAGAACTACGGATATAAATAGCCACATTAAGAAAAAATTACTTGCAGACTCTACAAATGTTCAGGATATTTCTCATGGCAATATTCAATAAGGTAGAGATGATTACAAACCTCTTGTCAGCAAAAATCATCATCCCATAATCTGCCTTTGATCTGATGACTCGTCCTACGCACTGTGCAGCTTGCCTCTGAATTTATATGTACGTGCAAAATTAATTGTATATACAAGCACAGTTCTAGATTACGTATTATTTAGGAAAAAGTGGGTTGCCGAGAGTACCAAAGCATCGAATGTCAAAAAATCACCCTCTTTTATCTGGAAAGTCTCCCGTAGATACTCCAATCTTGCTAGCAATATTCTGCAACCATGTAAGTTTAACTTCCATGCATTAAATACTGATAAGTGCTTGAGCAGACAAATGCAGATTCAAATGCATGATTTACACACAGGCACAATTTAGCATACAGAGAATCTCACCATGCAAAACAGATCATACTTAGATATACATATAAGGCAAACAATTCAATCTGGGTATGAAAAATACTAATAGTCGAGCAATGCCTAAACGGTTGCAAAAATATCGGAAGTGAACATAAAGGTTTTAGCAGCTAACCTGCTCAATGTGTACTGGAAAGGGACGCCAAACATGATGACAAGTCGACCATAATGTCTATCAAAATCTATACCTTCAGCCACTTTTCCCCTGCAATCAAATTAAGTAATGATCACGATATATTCATAAAGGAAAATAACTTAAATGGTACACAGGGCATGTTAAATTCATAAACTGTAAATAGGCAGGAAATGCAGACTGTATTCTCAAGTCTCAACACTAGCCAGTCTATTTCCAGTTTAAACATATTTGGATGATATGATAAAATAAAGGATGCTCAAACTCGATATCTAGTCACACAATTTGGTATAAACTACAACTGTGTATAAGGGTATCCTTCACCCAAGGACATTATCAGTAATGTCACACAAGAACACTGCCTCCTTTTTTTTTTAGATAAATAAATAAAAACTAATGTCCTCCGGACTTAATTGGCCACTGCTGTCGGATTTCCACAATTGTCCAAATTAGGAACACGTCCCTTATGCAGGTGCTAGAAGGCACAAGGAAAAATTACCTTGCAACTGAAAAAAATACAGCACCTCTTCCACAATCACAAGCTCTACGATAATTGTCTAGCGCAAGTGTAGTCTCAACAACATCCTGTGTCTCTATGAAAACAAGTTTGTGATGCATAATTTCCTGCATCATATATAAATATTAAACGTTGGCAAAGTAAGCCTCAAAGGCACGTAAAATCAACCAAGTTAAAACTTTATACCAGAATTCCCAATAAATGTTTTACAAGATGATTACCTTCAGAATCCCTGATTCATGCCAGCTATTAACAATCCCATCCATGTAAGAATAACTGACGAAAAAGCACACAACTCCATCTGGAACAACAGACACCATTTCTAGCAAAAGTTTGCCATAATTTTTCTCTACACCAGGGTCACTTCTAAGATCATATTTTGTGCTTACTGGAAGCTGGTCACTAAAATAAAACAAGGCAGAAGAGAAAGAGTACACAAGTTACACAACAGCCAGAGCGCAATATGATGTAGGAGTAGATAAGATTTCAGAGGTTCAATAAGCATAGAACAACCTCGACAACTAGTTACCTTCCCCGAGTGAGAACCATTGGGCATATACAATCCCTTGTTAAGGACATTGTAAAGCTTCGGCTAACCACCGGATTGAAATTAAGAAGACGAGGATAGAGATCAATGGGGCTCAGTGTCCCAGATGTAATAACTACTGACTGGAACCTCTCAAATACTGGCTTTATGGCAAGAGACGCATCATGACAACAAAGCTGAAAAATGTAAGTATATGACTCATGAGAACCATGCGGCAAATCACTAGGCAAAGTGATGGAATGAAAAAACAATTAGTTTCAAAGAAAAAAAAAGTAAAAGATATGATGGGCCAATTCAGTTAAAAGTTTCCAAACACAACATCTAACTACAGCACATTAGTAGATTTACAAAATCTCAAAATTTCTAAAAATCATCTATACAAACATACAAAAGTAGGCTAGTAATTAAACACTACATACCTGAAGAACAGGATCAGGTATATGCGGCATCCTTTCATCAACAGGTTCAATTATAATAGAAAATCCCCTAGTGTAGGTCCCAACCAGAGTTGCCAGATCACAGATTGTTTGGATGTTCAGAAACTCATCAGTGTCGGTGATCTCCAAGGTTAACATAAGCGAGTGAAGTCGATCATAAAAAAACTTCAACATTTTCTGGTCGATTCCAACTTGTGAATTGACGGATGCAACAAATGTAACGGGCCCCTCCTTCTCAACATTTTCCGTCTGCAATCTCCCTTTAAGATATTGCACAAATCTACGCAAAACCGACAAAAAGTGTTCAGCGCGCCTTATATTTCCAGGTACTGCTTCTTTAAGTATGTCCTCAGGCAAGGCAGGATTTGCTAGCCATGTGTCACCGACTACAAGGAGAGATAAGAAGTTGCTGTGAGAATCAATCATGAAGAGATTTCATGCTACATTTAATTAAATACCAATGTACTCAACATACGAGAAAGGTCCCCCCTTTGTGCCAAACCGTCAACAAGCCGATTGTACTCTGCACGCAGTCGACCAGCATCAGTGGCCTTTAACCTTCCTACCATGTCAGATTAAAGTTTAGTTGAAAGAAATTTCAATAACAAGTTTTTCATTCTTCCTTTTAAGAAGTAAAAGACCTTGTCACGCACTTACAAGCAGAATAATACCAAAAACTTTTATGTAGAAACCATGAAAGAAGATGTACCGTTAGAGCAATTCTATTGTCCATGTTTGTTTTAGTAATTCATCATACTAGGGCTTCACTAGTGAACCTAAGATTCAATTAATTCAAGTTGTGCCATATAAAGCTTATATGGTAATATAGTTAATGAGAAAGCAAAGATCAAAATTCATAAGGCGTAAGGAGAGAAACACTTCTCATATGTAAACTGAAAAATATGACCATCAAGTAAGTTAACCTCTGTTACAATCTAGAGCCAAACATTCAAAACATTACATAGAAATCAAACCTCAAACTTAACCTATACAGCCAGATATATTAGATCTTTTACATCAATGCTATTTTCCTATATATAACCAATCTAAGTAAAATCTTTGAGTACAACATCATTTCCTAAATTGAGATGCTTTAAACTGCTTACATTGCGCACTTTCCAACCACAAGAACTAAAGTCTGGACCTAGAGATACATAAAAGCACAAACAGAATGGAGTACATAGATAAGAAGATAATTAGAGAAATATGCTCCCAAGGGAGAGGATACAACTGCATATGAGTGTTATAGGCATTAACACCTTAAGTATAAACACACATGTGAAAGCACATACCTCTCAATCTCCTGGGACATCCTACCCAGATTCCTTGTCGCCCCTTCAAGTGTTTGCGTTCTCACATTAACACTGAGTGCTTCGATACACACATTATCAATATTATGGGCTTCATCAAACACCACAACCGTTTCTCTCTGCATCTCCTTTGATATTATTCCAGCAACTTTAGGATCAAGCAGATACTGATAGCTATATACCACTACATTTGCAAATTGAACCATGTGGCGTGCTAAAAAATATGGGCACCACCCTTTTTGTTTCCCAAATGCCCTCAACTCCTTCAGCACAAGTACAAAGACATAATATCAAGATGGTGTCTCTATATTTTTTTATTAGAATTGTTAAGCGAAGAATCAGATGCACGAACTACAGATTGAAAACGCAGTTCCACCAGTTCAAGCAAAGAGAATTCAGCAAATCAAAGTACCTTGTAAATAATCATAGCACAAGCATTTTAACAGTCTCAAAATCCTATATATTCATCTTCAAGACATACAAAAAATGAAATAGTAAACTACAGCGAGAGATAAACAATAATAAAATGGAAAGGCCATAAACCCAAATCACAGCAACAAATTCGAAAATATTCAATAAGCAAAAGACTAAATTAGTCAAAAGAATTGGAATACAGAGAACCAACAACTAAAAAAATCAAGATTTAAGCAACCAAAAAAATAAATAAATACCTGCAACGTATAGACTCCAGGAGGCAAAACCGCATCGGAAGCAGCCTTGTCGTAGTTCTCGAAAAACTCACACGTCGGAATATCAGGATTCTCAACCGCCGTTGCCCTAACCCAGCTCGCCGTAAGCTTCCTACAAGCAGCATCCACCGAATCCCGATTCTCCGCCGACACAACGCGGGGATTCACGCACAAGTTCTTCCTCGACGAGAGCCCCAGCGCCAGCATCTTTGCCGCCGGCCCCAATTCCTTGACCTGATAATCGTGCAGAAACCTCAATTCCGCTAGGGTTTTCTCCATCTCGTGGACAGTGCGGGTGCAGTAAAGGAGCTTCACCGGATTGGAGGGTTTAGAGAGAACGTAGCTCGTAATTAGAGAGAGAAGCGCGATGGTTTTCCCGGTTCCAGTCGGCATTTCGAGAAGGCAGTGGCCCTTGGCATCGAGAGCGCGTTTGAGTTCGACCATGTACGAGTACTGCTCCGGGTAGATGTTGTCGTACGGGAAGTACACAGTCACATCTTCGATTAGGAACTTCATCTTCACGGCGGCGCCGACAGCTTGCGGCGGAGAGCAAAACGAGCCGGCGGAAGTGATCGCCGGCGGTGATGATGGGATGCAGAGTAATAACAGAGAGGAGGCGGCGTCGTTTGAACTTTGAAAGACCTACTAAATACAACAATATTTATGCATCGAATACTTATATTGCAAAACTTTGGATGAACTTAAATTGCAACACCAATCTATCAATACATATAAATTAATCTCAAGAGGTTATATACATATGATGTTTACCTGGAATGTGCAGAATTTACCTCCTAAAAATCTGAGATTTGAAGCTAGATTTTTTGCAGGTGCTGGAGCATTTCTATTCCAGAGAAACAAAGCTAGAGGTATTGGATGCACTAATGTCAAAATCTGCAAAATTTGCATACTTAAATGTCTGAATCTGATAATAAAAAAAAAAATAGAACATACATTTGAGCCCATTCTTACCCTTTTCTTGCGACATTCGAACTCTTCAATTTGAAATCTTTTTTCTTGCTCCTTGGCGTGGCTGGTGAGTTCTATATTCGAAACTATCAAAGCCGACGAAGGAAGCCCTCGATCTGAAAATCGTACGCAGCAGATGGATGAGAATATGTGGGTGATTCTGAAAAAAAAAAACACGAATAATAAAAATATATAGATTTGTTCAAGTGTTGCAACAGCAGATAGGCAATACTAGTTGAAATCAGCCGGAGAAAGAAGCTTCACGTCTATTTGAAATGAAGAAGGGGAGAAAGAAGCTTGACGGCGATTTGAAAATTGAAATGAAGAATGAAGAAGGGCAAATGTGTAATGGTGGGTTTCAAGCGATACCACTGTTCATCTCAGTTAAATTAAATCTCGGTTTCAAGCAGTCAAATTATGAGGAAGAAACAGTGAATGAGGGACGGGCCTCGTTTTATCCCGGGCTCATTGGATTATCTGCCATGATTACCAAACACATAGATGAGCCCAGTTTATTTACCTATCTGTGCTCATCTTAGCCACCAAACATTGCTAGCATGGTTAGCAGGAATCCAACATTAACACGAAGTTATATGGATAAAAATAAATTTAAAATAAAAACCCTCTAAAATACTCCATATTTATTGTACTATTATTCAAATTGCTGAATAAGTAAAATCAAATAAAATCACCATAAATAAAGAATATTGAATCCTTGAAGCTCTAGTAAGTTATATTGTGCGACGCTTGATCTACTGATTTGTCATGCAAAATTTATTTTTTACTGAGCCATCATCAAATTGTTTCTATGTCTAGAGGCGACTCTTCTGTATATTTTTTTATCCCCGAGTTAATTGACATCAAATTGCTATAGAATATATTTATATCCACATAATATCAATTTATGATATCATCTACTACAATGGAGTGCAGATTAGCTTTTAGCGGGCTAGACGGATTTAGCTATTATACATATTTTTTTTACAATTTTTTACACATGTTTATAGTACAAACTATATAAACATGCAGTACCCATACTTTAATTTTCTAATTCATCATAAAGGTTAAAACATAACATAAGGCTATGTTTGGTTAGGAAGTTAGGATGTCATAGGATTAATAACATAAGATTAATAGTGTGAATAGAAAGTGAGATAAATTATCTTTATTCGTGGTTTGGTAGGTAATATTAAATGTAAGATAAGTTAAATAAGTGTTTGATACAATATATAAGACTCAAGATTAAATTATAAATTACAAAAATAACCTTACATCTTGTATCTATTTTTTGTTATATTTTTTTGTAGTATTTTTTTTTGTACTCAGTAACAACTGTACTTAATTTTTTTTATTTACATATATCGATTTTTTAATTTATAATCTATTTTTTATGTTATGTAATTAATAAAAAAAAAATACAAAATGACCACCCAGCATAAATAACTCATGCCCGCCCCACCCCACCACACCATCTCTTTTCTCTCTCTCTTCTCCCCATTCTTCATCTTCTTCTTCGCGACAACTACTGCTCTAATTCTTCTTCCTCTTTTTTTTTTCTTTTTTTTTTTTTTCCCCTATTCTTCATCCTCTTCCACTTTCAAGCACAAAATATTTCTTATGAGCCCGTAATAATTTTAATTACTACTTCAATCTCCGGCGATTGTTGTGCGGAAATCCACAAGGATTACAGCCCAAGCCACCCGTTCCTTGCAACAGCCGCCGCGGCGGCTGTCCCCCTTCCTAGACCGACGGCGAATCCACCTCCTCCTGCCCAGCGTCGCCGACCACCGTGCGTCCTCAATTCGCGCGCCGAGGTCCCTTCGCCCGACTTGGCGGGTTCTCCCGTTACTCTTGAGCCGGTTTCGACGCCTCCCTCTCCTATTCACCTCCTTCACCAATCATCTAACCCTAACTGCGATATGGAAATAATGATGTAATGAAAGAGAACAAAGGAGAGAACCAAAATCAGTAAAGAAAGAAGGGGTAAAGAAGTAAAAAAGTTTTAATCTGCTTGTACTGTTTAAGTCACACAAATTAACCGACCAAAATGGTCGGATTGTTTATCGAAGGAAAATGGTTGGAATAAGCTCGGGCTTTGCTGTTTATCTCGGGCTTCCCGGATTAGCAATACATGTTACCAAACAGTGAGATTAGACCAGATAACTAGTGCTATCTTGGTTTATCTCCTCAACCAAACATAGCCTAAGCTAATTAATAGTTCAAAAATCTAAAAAAATAGTGGTCTTCTACATAAGGATCTAAGTCTAATTCATGAAGCATTTTAATTTGTTGGTTGTTCTTGTGACATAATAAACTCCCTAAACATATATTTCTAAAAAGTCTCAATTCATAATTCATAACAATCAATGAATTAACTTCAAGCTCCAGCCCAAGCATACAAAGTAGCAACAGGGTCAGGAGCACATTAATATTATATAAACATCAGAAAGCTAATACACCGGTTTATCTCGTGGTGTGGCAGTGCAAACAGGCGACGGACGAGGTGGAGGAGCCGAGGAGGAAAAGCTGGTCGCAGATTCGCAGCCGCTGCCCCAGAGAGAAGCCTAGGAAGAAAGAAGCTGTATTTTGTTTTTTTTAAGTTTCAAGTTTTCAAAATAAATAAATAAAATTAACTCTAATCAATAATCATAGGTTGCCATATATGCTTCCTTACTGTACCAATGCACCACGTAATCCTCCAAATTATTCCCGTGTAGTTCAATAGCTGAAATGGCATGACAACAAGGGTAACCCTATAGTTGATACATTCCACAACTTCATGACTGTTCATAAGTTTGACAACATGATTGTATCCAAAATACTCCACTGAGTAGCTTTGTTGTCTATCCCAAGTAGTGAAACAATTTCCACACTTCTCTTTTCTTTCCTTTTGCATCTTCTTCATGATATTGGGACATATAACACCCTGGTATTTTTTCATTCTTGCTCGTTTCACTTGAATTCTTGACATGAACTTGTTTCTAATCCACTCCCACATAGAGATGATATGCTGATCTCTTGAGCCCATAATGTAGGAATTGAAGGATTTTGACTTATTGTTTACAATGGTTGCACACTTGATTCTAGATGAGAAATGTGACCTCGCCCAATGCTCAGGACCGACATTGTTAAGCCACACATACGGTGTGACTTCCTTTTCATCAGCAGCAGGATAAGTATCTCGTATCTCTTTCATGACAGTATTGTGTTCTGCTGGGATAATTGACAATAAAATTATTAACCCAAACGCACAGCGGAAACAAATCACCCAAAGAAATATGCTAAACCCGAAACTTAATCCAAAGTTTCACCACACCACAATAAGTAATAGCCAATTATACGAATAGAAATAAGCGAGAAAGAACGAACACAAGATTTACGTGGTTCGGCAATGTGCCTACATCCATGGAGGTCGACGAGAGATCCACTAGAACAACAAGAACACCGACGACTTGCACAACCTGCAAGCTCGTCTCAAAATGAGTACACCGATTTTACCCAAGAGAAGAAAATCCTTCTTCCTTGTACAAATTTCACCCTCACAATCCTCTCGTGTTTCCCAGCCCCTCACAACGCTCTTGTTTCTCTCACAAGTGTGATTGAAGAACCCTAATTCTATTATAACACAAAAGAGTGTTAAATAGAATTAATCCCGTCAAGAAGCGACATACACACGGTCCGTGCATCTGTTGCACCACAGACGCACGGTCCATACCTCGGTACAGAAATATCCAAAACTTGTTCAACCCTTGAGCACGTTCCATGCTTCAAGACCACAGTCCGTGCATGGCCCAAAACTCCACATGTTCATATATATTTCCTACTGAAGCAACATGCCAAAACAATTTTTTCATATCCAAACCCCGGAATTTGGCTTTAAAATTGTTATATATGAATGCCCAACCCTTTTCTTACATAATTAAGAAGTCCTTTTTGCCGGTCACATATGAATGCCCAACCCTTTTCTTCAACCGTCCCAATAGCATCCCTCAATATCTCCAAGAACCATTTCCAAGTTTCATAACTCTCAGTCCTAACAAATGCTATTGATATAGGATATAAATTATCATTGGCATCCCTACCAACAACAGCCAAAAGTTGTCCCCTATGAAATCCTTTCAGGAAACACCCATCCAAACCTATAATAGGTCTACAACCTATTAAAAAAAAAAAATCATCTCTTAGCCCTTTCAAACCGAAATACATTCTTTCAAGGCCGGCGGATCCAAATCTCTGTTCAAATGCATATTCAATTTACTTCCAAGATTTGTCTTACATACTGTTGCACAATAATCCCACAGTCTCGTGTACTCAATCTTAATATCCCTCTCAATATTTTTTGGCCCTGTAGATAACATGGTCAGACACTTAGACATTAATCTCTCTTTGTATTTTTCTTTTTAATGCCTCAAATGTCATGTTAGGAGTGTCCTTCATATCATCAACCAGCCTCAATCCAAGGTACTTGTAATTTGCCTGAGAATTATGCGTACAAGCTGCAAAACTGTGCTCACCCATCAAAGTCTTAACTTGAAATGTGCTCTAGCCTTGAGTAGTAGAAGCATGAAGGTACCAGTTACATCCAGCTTTGCATTTTGCAGAAATTCTTCTCTTCTCATTCTTTACAAACTTAAGGTCCCAACCATTTATAATCACCCAATCCCTCAAGACTTGTCTAAATACACCTCTTGATGCAAATAGCATGCCGACTTCCATATGAAAATCTTTCTTATCTAGATAATTTTCTCTTTGAACTCAATATACTCATGATGGATATCTTCGGCTCTTTCATCATCAGAATCAACCTTTTTGTTTAATTCTTCATCGCTCCTACTTTCATTGTCTCTATACCATGGTTCATTGATTTGATTTCCTGAGTATTGAGCAGCTGATATTATACGTGTTCTTGTTCCACATTGTTTCCATTATTTCCATCAGTCCTGCTATTACTCATCATATTCATTCAGCTATTCTTTTATCCTCCTTTATTTGATGATACTATTTATATATATATATACACGTATATGTTACTAGTATTTATATATATGTACTCTGTAGCTAGTATAAGTAATGTAAATAGCATACTATTATATTATCTACTCTATCCTAACTAATACGTGGCCATCCCTTATTTAATTTAGAATCATGAGTGTACAAAGCTATAAGCTAGAGGTGCAATAGTTATACTTATGACTACTCACAGCTATATAATGACTAAGGTACTTACTTTATTCTATAAATACCTAGTATATGTTAGTTTGATTTTCACAAAAAACCAATTCGATTTATTTCCCAAGCTATCGAGAGAGTGTACTAAATATTCCTTTTTCCTTTTTGAGTTTTTATTTTCTCAAGTCATTGTCAAAGTCATCACCTAAGCAAGAAAGAATATAGTTTGAGCTACTTCTCAAGTTACTCCAAGTTACAGGTGGGTCCAAAATATTTCAAAGCATATGCAATGTTTTAAATACCATTTTTATGTTATAAAAATGCAATTATCCATAAAAATATTTTGTGTGTATCTTCCAAGAAATGACTCTATGGATCGATCGAGATTCATTGTTAGTATCAGATATACTAACTTTGAATTGTGCGCACCCCGGTTACATACGATGCCTTGATCACGTCGTATGCTAACTAATGGCGAATTCCTTGAGTTTCAACTCGGGTTTTCTGCAAGTACTGGGATTATTTAGGGTTTCGACCCTGAACCCGGTCTAGATGAACCAAAGGTGATTTGTAGCCTTGGTTGAGTCCAAGAATGAACATCACACACCCCAAAATGATATTTGTATTTTCAAGAGTTGTTTTCTGCAAGCCTCTTGATATACCATGTATGGATAAATTGTTAGTTTTCAAAATGCTTGCCAAAGGGGCATGATCCACTGAGTACATCAAGTACTCAGCCCAAAACTCTTTCAAATGTTTTCAGGTCTGGAAGCAGGTGATGCGCAGCAAGGCTGAGGCAGGGGTTATTGCAGGGCTTATAAAGTTTCCGCTATGTTATTTTGCTCATAACTCTGATAACAAGACTACTAGTTTGGTAATAATAAATAAGTCGAGGGCGTCATCTTCCAACCCTCTAAGTTATATAATATGGTTTCTTTGTTTCCTAAACTTATTTCTCTCTTCCCATTTTACTTATTGTTGGATGGAGAGTGCCGTGTATCAGTTCCTTTTGGAAGCTCGAATTCCCACTCAATTATGGTTATCCCATTTTTCGAAGTGGATGTCGACTCCTCTGGTTTACTGAAAGCTGATTTACCCCATCTTTTACTTTATGCAAGGTGGAGAGTGTCATGTAATGGTTCCACTTGGACGCTCGATTTCCTACTCACTCTTGGTAATTCCAATGTGTCGTAGTAGATGGTCGACTCCACTTGGCAACTTGACGCTGGTTTACCCCACCATTTTCTTTATAATCTCAATTTACATTTTAAGATACTCGTAAAATAGTCATAAATTATTATTATCCCCTTTCTTCCCCGCTTCTTTAATCCAACCCCGTCACACCCTGGTTCACAGGAATCGGGGCGTGACATCTACATTTCTTCAATTCATTTTGAGAGTGATTTTCAAGCCTCTCAACAAATATATCATCATCCTCTGGCCCTTCGAAATCTTCAGCATCATCTTCATCTTCATCTACATCCAACAATATCTCATCAATGTTCATTGTTGGGACCACACTTTCATCAACATGCATACTTATATTCAAGTTTTAAATATATAATATATCAAAGAAATATCAAAGATAGAAGCATAATTAACCTGTTGATCTTCGTTTTCATGTTCTGTTGGAGGGACGTTTTCAAGTGGAGACGTGTAACTTTTTCCAATCCATATGTTCAAATATGTTTTATTCATCATCTCTTTCTACATATGTCTAATGTCATCATCATTATCTACTTTCCTCAATCTTGTGTTTGATTCCTCATTTGGTAGAAGATAGTACACATTAGGATAAAATACTTCTTCTCCTGCTGTAGTAGTATTCCAAGAACATAAGTCGAACAAGCATATCGCATAGCTCAACCTCGTGAACTTATGTCTTAGGCCCCCAATATATCTTGCTTTAGGAGTCCAAGCAATTTCTCCACCAGCCCGAACATTCATAGTAACACTCTTGAATGGATTTATCTGTCATATTAAACAAGAAAATAAGTCTATTATCATTATAAGCACGAAAGATGTAATATGATTTTCTAATCTTTAGTAAATGAGGTCGGCAAATAAAAGCATACAAAATGAAAATAAATAATCTGATTTGACTATTTGAGTTTCATGGATTTAAGTCTAGCCTAATTCCACTAGGGTAACAAGAATACCCCATTCAAAAAGAGTCTGCACACAAGGGCATCCGTTTCTTTATAGTCAAGCACACACATTTCTTCTATAAAGAATTCAATAAATTAAAGCATTTAAAATACGAAATTAGAAAGCATTTCTATTGAATCAAAAGTCAATCCATGAATTAGAATACAAAGTGATGACATATTAAAGGTAAAAGTCTGGGCAAATTAGTAATTATATTCGCAGGTTTAATGCCGTCGGTTCTAATTTGGTGTTAATAGACAGAGGGGCGAGTGTGCAGGGTTTGTCGAAATACGTGGGTGTTTTATGCAAATTAGAAAACACAGGGGTATTTGATGTTTTTTTTTTTCCTTAAAACACAGGGCATTTTATGCAATCTACCCCAATGATCACTGATCAATCATGCGCCGAGGTCTAAAAAGTTGCGCCAATTAACTTTTATCATGCATAGAATAAGTGATCAAAATCACCAAGAATTGTCCATCTCAATTCTAGACAGACAATAATCTCTTCACTCGTCACACGAGTATTTGATTCATTAAAATTTTTACATAATGACATTTGTAATACTATTTTTCTCTTTGCAATACTTTCCATTCTCAAATGATAATGATTTTAGTATATTTGAACTTTCCTAGAAAAACGTCATTAAACCATTAGTTGGGTTGGGCCATAGAATATATTTTAATGTAAACTAGCATTTGATATCTCGATTTCCAACAAACATATACAGAAATGTCATTATACATTGTATATCGAGCCAACAAAAAGTGTCGTATTAGAGCTTGGTTTTCTCCACCAACAATAAGCTAGCGATGTAGTACAGTGTACATCTTTACTATGCTAAAAGGTTCCCCTGTGAGAAATGAGAATAAATATCATCCACAGATCTAATGTTAATTTGTGGCTGTAATTAATTCAAAATATATAACTATAAGCATCAAATAACATGCTTACAGGGTAGATTAGGTAGTTTATATTATCTTATCTCACGATATTATTGGAGTTGCGGAAATCACGGCCATAATCTTTGAGGGGAATCTCAGAAGCTTAAGCAAAGGGATTCTATGGTTTCGTATCAGTCGATAGGAAATCCGAAGCATAAGCACAAGGAAGTTTGAGGCAATTTTTCTTTTATTTTGGTTCATATATCGGTCAGAATGAAATGAGATTTTCATTTATGTGTGAATCAATATAAGAACACTTTGCAGCATTGAAAATTAAGATTATATATTATAGTTATTGACTGGAATTCTTGTTTTTGGGAAAAAAATTAGGAATTCTTTGAGGAGGAAAATCATGGCTCCTGCTCAGAAGAAAACAATAGTAGCAGATTGTGGTTAGTTTTTTGTTTTCGTTTATTATTGGGGTATTTAAAGTTTAATGCTAAAGGTTGGCAAACAATGTGTATATATTTCGCATATATAGATTCAGCTGAAAAGAAAGAGTTAATTTTGATTGTTTTTTTTAAGTTCTCTGATATCCTCCTCAACTTTCATTTCTCCAATTTTACACACACTCTCTCTCTCTCATAATTTTTTTAATTTTTTATTACGTGTTTTCAAACTTGCAGTTGATGTTATTTCCCCAATTGAGTTGGACAAGAATGTCAATCACTTTGTCAATGGCTCCTGCGGCGGCTAGGAAGAAGAGGATTTCAAAATGACGAAATCACTTTTTTTTCTTTTTAAGATTGTCAATGTAAAACTTGAATGATTAATACTACATGAAATCATGCTTAACAATGAAAATTTGTATGCTTAATACTCTATGAAATCATGCTTAATATGAAAATTTGTATGTTAAATACTATATGATATCATGCTTAATATTGCAAATTTGTATGCTTAATATTAGCTAAAATCATGCTTATGTTTTTCTTAGCCAAATCATGGTTATAGTTAATAGTACTATATAAAATCATTGTTAACATTGCAAATTTGTATGCTAAATAATAGATAAAATCATGCTTAACATTGTAAATTTATACGCTTAATACTAGATAAAATCATGCTTATGTTTAATACTATATAAAATTATGCTTAATACAGTATAAAATCATGCTTAACATTGTAATTATAAGCTTAAATACTATATAAAATCATATTTAATATATAATATAATATAATGATAATAAATTATACTCCACTATATAGTAGTATTACTTTACCGATAGGTATTTTGAAAGAAAATTTTGAAGAAGAAAAGGAAAGAAGAAGCTTAAAAAAAAAAAGAGAGAAGAAAGGAAAGGAGAAAACGTTTCATATTCCATAAACCATATACGGTAAACTATATTCCATATTGAGAGTGAGAGAGAACCATTTCCCATTATTTTAGGGATATGGAAAATTAAAATATTAATCTTATGACTATAATATCCCTATACTCTTTGTAACTACCGAATTTGTATGTTAATCTCTATAATCCACAACCATTGATTATCAAAATAGATGGATAGGATGGGGACTCTTTCCTATATGATCCATCCTCTATATATATATATATATTAACTATATATTAACTATTTCAGAATATTCATATTTTCAAAAGAATTTACCAAGGAGGTCCTTTCGGAGGAGGCTCTTACAGAGGCTTTTCGATCGCCTGCTCGCAAAAGCCGACCCTTCCCAAGATGAATCTCCCATTCATGCCTTTCCTACCCTTTTCAGCATCCTCTAATCTCTTAAAAGTAACAATTCCTTGGTGTGCTCCGAATTTGGTTTTTTCTTGGGGAGAACCTTAGCCGCGAGGATTGGGCTAAAGGATTCAAATACTTCACGAAGATGACTATCGGTAGTAGTCTCTGGATTCAAACCTAATTCATAATAAGAAATAAAAGAATAAAAGAACAGATACATACAAAATAAATAAAGGTTACCGAATATGCAAAGCTTTGGTGATGTGAGTGGTGGCAGTTCCGAGGGAGCCGACGAAAAGAACTGCATCGCTCCACTCGCTCCGCTCCGTGCACAAGACTTCGGGACCGAAAACATTTTTGCTACTATAAGTCTATGCCTCATATCGTACTTGTAGGGAGATGGCAGGTAAGGATTTTTTTTTCGATATCTGATATAGGAAGTTACTCTACTCCGATCCACAACATTCAACAACATACCGACAACGGCGACACAGTCACCAGGTTCGAAGGCTTAACGCTATGATTTTTGTAACTTTAATTGAAAAGATTGTAGATGCTGAGAAGGCTAGAAGAGAGATGAATGGCATGAATCATTGATGCATGGGTGATTTTATATGAGCCAACCAAGGAGAAGAGGCCGCCGAGGAGATAGTTCGTTAATTCTGAAAGTAAATTCACTCTCTTGTGTTACTATTGCTAAAAATAGATACTACTAATTCTTCTCGATTTCTGTACAATTACATAATTCTTCTCGACTTTTGTACTTACCGGTCTTACCGTTCTTGATCTATAATGGCAGCTGTTGGCAAAGGTGAGGAATTTGATGAGAGTGAGGAATTTGTTGAGAAAATTGACGATGCTGAGAATGTTTGTGATATGAAGACACCAACTGCTGAGGAAATGGTAATTCTCTCCCTCTCTCTCTTTTTGATTTTTGGATTTCCATTCTCATACCTACAAAAATTTTCTCTCTAAATTGAGTATGATTCCTTGGTAGAAGATCACTAAGGCTGCTTACAGGTTCTTACCGGTTTTTTAAGACTTTTTAAAATCCGTATTGAATACCTCAGAATTTTTAAAGACTTTTGAAAATCCGTATTGAATATGACCAGACTTTGAAAGTCTAAAAAAATCCTACAAACTTCATAACCAATACACCCTCTTTAGATTTATATATATTTTCTCTATTGATGGAATCCATAACTAATCTAACTTCTTCTAATGTCTGCATTCCTCTTTTTAATGGCAAGATTACTAGAGTGTGGCAATGAGAGAGAAAATACTATTTCAGTCTATTCAAATCGTCTAATTTCTTTTTCGTATGGTAATATAAAAATAAAGTACGAGGGATATTTTGGTAAATTATGCAAAATATAAATAGTACTACCTCCATCCCATATAGTTAGTCTTTTTTGCTTTATTGACTTTTCCGGCACGCGTTTCCACCAAAACCTAATACGAGTTTTAAAATATAATTTTGAAGTATTTTTTTTTAGTATCAAAATTATATTTTAAAACCCGTATTAGGTTTTGGTGGAAACGCGTGCCGGAAAAGTCAATAAAGCAAAAAAGACTAACTATATGGGATGGAGGTAGTAGTTTTTATTATAGATTAATATAATTAGAGAATGACTAATAAATAATGAACCGCTTCACTTTTCTCTCTCGCATTTGAAACTCGTTCATGAACGGCCTAAAGCAAAATCCTTTCCCATGCCAAATGACGTGTCGAGTCTCCTCAGTTTCTATATTAATATTGTGGCCGCCATAAATATGCAGTACATGAATCGGCAAGTGATGGTTGAGAAAATTGCTTCGACTTCTTCCCTTGCATATGCGTCAACCTCTGCCACATATGGAAGATTCAAGATGTAGCCAACCACTGACCGCAGGCAGCAACGATGGAATCGAAGGCATGAGCCGAATAGTATCGCTTCCATCTTCAACATAATTGATTGGATTCGAGGATCTGTTGATCGTGTACTGACGAGTTTGTGAAAATAATTGGCATTCATTTGTCCATGTTATTGTTATATCAGATTCTAATTCATTAATTAACATTGTTTCCGCTCTAAAAATTTATTATTTAAAACTTGCAATATTTGGGGTTCACCCATCCAATCAGGGTTTATTATTTTTTAATATTTAATTTCACTTTTTATTAGTTAATTAACAATTGAAGAAAAAATGATATAAAATAATTATATACCCTAAATAAATTAACGAACCATTGTTAATTAGTATTCCATATAATATTAAATTAAATCATATTACATCGAAATTGAATAAAAAATGAATAAAAATTAAGAAAATCCGATTTTGGTACAAATGATCTCATTCGGGATTGGACCATATATAATCTTAGCACTCGTAATCGAACCAGTTTTTTTCAACCCTACTCACGCACATGGGTTTTTCTGCCGCCTGCCGCCATTGTGTGGCAATTGGCATCTGCATAATTTCTGAAGGAGTGACCAATGCTTTCGATTATTTTGATTTCCTTGCAAATTGGATGATGAGCACCATCGGCGCCATCTCATCCAAACATTCGTTGGCGCCGCTGCTAATGCTACCACCAGCCATCGATGGAAGGGGCAACATAGCTTAAACCTACCAGTCTCTCGCAGACAAGGACATGTTCCTGAAACATGAGAACAAGATAGGCGGCAGTGGCGGCGGACAAGATGAACTGCAATTACCGCCCGATTTTCTCAAGGACGTGAAATTCATGGGATCATCGCATGGGTGGATAGCTTTGCAAAATCGCTGGAACCATGATATGTTCCTCTCGAACCCCATCGTTGAACGCCACATAAAGCTTCCTCCACTGCCATCGGTGGATCGGCTTGTGCTCTCATCATCTTCCCTTGAGAGTGAAGTAGAAAGCTATGTGGCCTTCAAGTCAGGCCCTGATGGCAGGTTGGGTTTCTGCAGGCCGCACCGCCGCATCAGTACTAAATGGACCTCATTCGGCACCGACCACGTGTACGACAACCTCGTGTTCTCACGCACACATAATTGCCTCTTCTCCGTCGAATCAAAATCCGATGGCAACGACCGCCGCGATTACGATACTCCCATGTTCCCATGCTCACAAAATCACATCTTCTCCGTCGGATCGAAATCCAACATTTTGGAGAGCTGGGATTTGGGAGAAATATGGAGAGAAAAGGATAGATTCCCAGTGCGCGATGAGGTAATCGAAGACGACATGGTGACTAATTGGGTTGGATCTAACCACAAATGGCGGCGTCCGGAGGAGTTGAAGCAGCAATGTTGTCAGCTGAAATATCTGGTCTGCGCGGAGGACTCCGGCGACCTATTTCTGGTGGTTCGCCATGTCAACCTCCGAGCGGGCCCGGGCTGCTCTGTTGTCAAGAAAATCGTCTTCTCTAGTTACAATGGGTGTAACTATGTGAGGACTCCGTACAGAACGATCGATTTTGACGTGTACCACGTTGATTGGGAGGGAGGAGAGTTGATTTACATGGAGGATTCCTTGCGTGGGTTGTTGATTTTCGTCGGGAACAACAAGCCCTTGGCCATTCCGGCGCCGGATTCTGCCCACCTAAAGCCGGATTCCGTCTACTTCACTCAAAAATAAAATGATATTAAATTACAACTCATCATTCATCTCGACGAAACATACACGCAAAACTCTCTCCTCACCTACCATTGCAACCGGCGGCAGCACGGGATTGCAGTCAAAGGAGAGGAGAGCAGCGTCGGTGGGCCGGCATTGGGAGAGAATTTGAGTGTTGTCGTCTGTCGAGATTGGAAATGGGGTGTAAATTTTTTTTTTTTTTTTTTTAATATTCTAGGAAAAATGGTGTCGTTTCTTAGAAAGAGTGTCACCCAATTTGCCACATATGATTTAATTTTGCCACCTCAAATTCAATTTTGACCGGAATGAGCCAATTGCACCAAATCGAAAGTTATCACATTTTATTACCAAAAATGAAAGGTAGTGGGAAAATCCGGAAACGGCACAAAGGTTAATTATTTGTTTAAATAGTTATGAGAATTACTTAAAACAATTATTACGATGTTAACTACTCCGTACTATATTATTTATACTATTTTCGTTTGATAAGTTCTACTCCGTATTTCATTTGATACTTTTTTCTAATTGGGAAAAGGTACAAAAACCCTCCTAAGGTATTGCGTATGATGAAAAAACAAAAACCCCCTAACCTATGTTATGGAGCAAAAAGGACCCTAACATTTACATTTAAGAGCATTTCACCCCCTTCTACTAACAGAAACCTAACGGCCATCTTCTCCAATTCTTTTTGATTTTTTTTTTTTAATTTAAATTTTGTGGGTTCCAGACCCACAATCAAATGGCGAGAATCGGAGGAAGCAGAGGACGGCTTATCAGAGTAGTTGTCGTGCTCCTCTTCATCACCTTGAATTCGTGCAGGAATATGAAATCTGGGAAATCCGCCATAGCCGGAGGTGAATCCGAAGCCGGAAACGGATGAAGGGTAGAAAGGAGCGGATCCTTGCTGTTGATGGTGGTGACTGTGATCAAAGCCGCCGGAAGAGGCGACGGTGGTGGGCGACGGGTCGAACCAAGCACGAACTAAAGGTGTGTTACTGCCTTACTGGACTAAAGGGGTCCCCTCTGTGAAATAAACTGCAGCAGCAGTTATGGCGGCTGCGGCTGTGCTAGCGGAGGGTTGAAGAAGTAACCTGCAGGCGCGGCGTCGGCGAATCTCTGCAAGCAGCTGAGCTCCGCGGCCTGCTGCTGCTGCTGGTGGTCGGCCCAGCTGCCGTCGAACCCAAGGGTGCCGCTCAGCAAGACTTGGCCGCGGAGGCAGGCGCGGCAACTGGGAGTGATGGGTGGGGCTCTGATGCTGAAGCAAGATTGGATCTTGCGGTGAGTGCAGAGAAAGCCGCAAATCTTGGCTATGGCCGGGGAAGAGAATGTGCTGGCTAGCCTTTGGTATCCATAGATTTGGATCTGAATGCTTCGATTTCGCTGTGCAAATCGAGGGAATTCGAGGGAGGGCTGGAGATGGGAGTTTCTTTGCCTAAGAGAGAAATGGACGCATCCATCTCTGTGTTCTACGAAGGATTGAAGATTATGGATATGTGCAATGATTTTTGTAGATTGGTAGTTCTGCGTTTACGTTTACATTTGCAGGTCGTTGATTGGAGAAGATGGCCGTTGGATTTCTGTTAATAGGAGGGGGTGAAATGCTCTTAAATGTGAAGGTTATGGTTCTTTTTGCACCATAACATAGGTTAGAGTTTTTTTTTTTTTTCATCAATACCTTAGGGGTTTTTTTGTACCTTTTCCCTTCCGGGTTCCTAATAACGTATTTTTCTTTGATGTAGTGAAATCTGAAGTAATGTGATTATATAAAAACCAAAGCAATAGTTTTTGAAATACTTAATTTATCACCATATTATTATCATTGCATGTACAAAATAATCCAAAATATACATTCACATAATAAAAATTTATACAATACTACTTTGAAATTATTCTTTTTTCGAAAGGTAATAGGTAATAATTTTTGTAAGCTTATAAGCTTTTTTTTCTAATAATTATTTTTAATTAAAATTTGGCATCTTTTGTAATTATTTTCTCTTTAAATGAAAGGAGAAAATTCACCGATTTAGTTAATGATGTTGTAGACACAAAGTCTTGAATAAGAGGGGGTTAAAATGAATTGAAAAAACAAAAAAAACCAGATTCAGGCATAATTGAAAAAAGTTTAAAAAAAAAAAACACAATTAGGAAGCACACGTATAGTCCAACAAAAAGAACGTGCATTCTTTCAATTCACGGCCAACAAATATTTTCAAAATTTTCCCTAAAAAAAAAAAAAACAAACAAATATATTCAAAATTCTTAATTAGGCCACTTTGCACTTTAATCAAAGCGTCCCTTTGTATTCTTACAATTTTCGAAGCAACGGCCCATTTAAGTACAATTAAAATTTGGCATATTGTGTAATTATTTTCTTTTTAAAATAAAGAAGAAAATTAAAAAATTAGTTAATGATGTTGTATGTAGACACAGAGTCTTAAATAAGATGAGATTAAAAATGAATTGAAAAAAATAAAAATAGAATGAAGCATAATTGAAAGAACACAATTATTATGCACATATTCGAAAAAAAAAATATGGAATCTTCCAATTCACAGCCCAATAAGTTAATTGTATCATATAGTAATATGAAAAATAATGTTTCCACCGGTAACATACTAAGTAATATTAATAAAACAATAAAATCAATTGTAAAATACTACGTACTATAGTTGAGACAAAGATCCGATCTGATCTCCTATCTACCGAGTAATATTTTAACAAACTGTAATAAATAGATCTATGCAAATCTATTATTATTATTATTATTAAAAAAGCAGAAAACATTTTCATAGCAGGTTCCCGCCCAAATTTCACAATACTACTTATCTAGATTTTGTTGTTATTATTTAAATAATAAATCTCTTTAAATGCTGTTTTCAATGCAATAATTATGTTTAAGTAGTACGATTAACAATGCAGCGCCTCTTCAGTTCCCCGATGCACCACTCAAAACCTTTTCCCCTACTTTTTTTACACATTTTCCAATTCTTTTCACTTAAAACTGATCTTCAATTCTCTTTTCCGCTTCAAAAAAAAAAAAAAAAAAAAAAAAAACTCAATTTAGAAAAATTGAAGGCTCTAGATATCTCAATTTGTTTCTCCGACTCAGGAGATCGATAAAAATAT
Source organism: Mentha longifolia (assembly GCA_001642375.2). Taxonomy (NCBI): domain Eukaryota; kingdom Viridiplantae; phylum Streptophyta; class Magnoliopsida; order Lamiales; family Lamiaceae; genus Mentha; species Mentha longifolia. The sequence continues at coordinate 37,463,607 of CM038113.1, forward strand.
CTACAAGGTCGTCTCAATCTATTCCTATATCTCCACCATTCTACTAGCGTTTGTCAGCAACACACCACGCCGACTTCTCCCCGGTGTTTCGACACCTCCCCACCCCCTCTCTCTCTATCTCTCTCTATAATCTGAACTAATTCTTCTGCCTACAGGTGCTTCTTCTTCTTCTTCTTCCTCAGTTCAATCCAAACAAGAAATAGAAAGATGGACAAAATGGGGGGCAGCAGCAACAGCAGCTATGGCGGCCTTTAAATTTCAAAATTTAACTATGTTCACAAAATATATATATATATATATATATATATATATATATATATATATATGGCTCGTTTATTAGCAAAAATCCTACCACTTTTGTATTAATTATACGAAATAATAATAAGATTTCTATACATAGATATTGGGCCTATAACAAATACGACCATCCAATTTCAATATCATGAGATTCATACATCAACTATAATATGATTTCTATACATAGATATTGGGCCTATAACAAATACTACCATCCAATTTCAATATCAAAAGATTCATACATCAACTAAGATGTCAGAGATATATCAACCAATTTCAATATCAACTAAACAGATAATAATAAATGAGACAGGCACGCATTCAACAAACTAAACAGCCTGAAACATAAAATAGTTAAAAGGTATTGGATCATCTACAGATTGTCGACGAGCTCTTGGATCACGTTGTTGGCATACACTATCCCGCCTTTAAGCTCCCCGACAAAACTATCGACTGTTTGTTTCCCTATTGTGTAGTGCCTTTCAGAGGCCAACTTCACCCTCTCCCCGAATTCCTCGGCCAACATAAGGTCGTCTCCTTCGTTCCAACACACATGAGCTTCGCGCTCTTGTAGGCGTAGTCCTTCCAACTCCTCCCTAGCCATAAGAATTAGATTCTGGGATAGCATAAACTTATTTTGGATGCGAAGGGCATTGATATTCTCAACAACATCCTTACTGTTAGTAATGAAATCAATCCTACCATATGCACTTAAATTCATTTCATGTCGGGCCGTCAACGCAGCTTGGAGAAGAGCGTATAAAGCTGAATCGAAAGATTTCACCAAACTGTCTTTGTCCGGGGGTACTTGAGACTCGTACCCCCGTAGCTTTGCATAGACAATGCTCTCAGAATCATTGCGCGCAACCATGGAAACAAACCATAGATCCAGAGTCTTAGACCACATGGTGCCCGTCTCAATCCGGAGGGTGCCCGGGGGTCGCTGCACAAGTTCCAGCCCTGTTTGTAGTGCTCGGCACAGCCCTCTTTCATGGTTAGGGCGTACTAGATGATTGTGCAATGTAGCTCCAAGTCTTAGTCTGCATAGTAAACCTATCATCCTGCCTCAAGTCTGTTGCAGCAACTCATCTTTATTAGTTTTATGGAGCTTATCAAGAGATTCATATACTCCTATCAACTAAGAATTAAGAGAGTCGAAAATACACAATCACAATATTTATGAGAATTTCTACTCTTACTCCATTCAGGAGTGGTTGCACTCATTCTATTATTCTATAAGAGATTATGAAAGACATATTCACAAACTTATAAACTAATATTCCACAATGCAAATGTCGTTTACATGTATCGGCTTCACCATTAACTGAATTTGAAGAAGCCATTTAGAGAAGTTCCCTATATAAAAAAGAATTTACAAACAAATTTCACTATCTAATCAGTAATCAGATAAGCATTAATTTAGTGAAAAACTGATACTAATTTACTGTATTAATCAAAGCATTCAACAAAAAACTACAGAATCGAAATTCAATATTCTCCGATCTCGAGCCAATAAACATGAGTCTGAGTTGAGTGAGTGTCGTACTATTATTCATCATCAATGCAATTCAACCAAAGACAGGGAAAACACCTAAATAATCAAAAATCCTTAAAAAAAACAATCGAGCCTAACATAAAAGAGGAAGAATCGTACTGCCCACATTGTTTGCCTTTCCCACATGCTTCGACAACTTGAGAATTGAGATTAATTGTTTTGGCCCGCACCCGCAAGTACATATTATAGAGTAGAGATTTAATATTTTTAAAAAAAAAATCCCAAATCAATTGAAAAGAATCGAAGATACCTGTAATGTCGGATGTCGTCGCCGGAGAGGAGGTCGTCGTCGGCAGTCGCTGGAGGGCAGAGAGAGTTGGCCGATGTTTCGTTGGAGGGCAGAGAGAGAGAGCAAGAGACGAAGTTCCACCCAAAAGTGACTACCAAGGGGCACACTCCCGTGAGCCTATACTCGCGGTGAGGTCCTATTCCGCCAACTGGCCCAATTTGCGCTGACCGAGTCCATTCAAATGAATTCTGTAGTGAGCTTTAGATCCTGTGGAAAATATGGGGCCGGCTATGTTCTCTTCTTTGAAAGCCCACGCTTATTTGTGCATACATTTCAGAAATTTCTCGAATTCATAATTTTTTAAATACATTTTTACAGCGTTTTTTTTTTTTTTTTTTTTAGTGAATAATTTATTTTTTCTATCTATGTAAATTTATTTCATATTGTATTAAATCAATTTTTTAAAGGGTAAGAATATGTTTTGTTCACTCGTAATGTGTCGTATAAATAGACGTTGGAAAAATGGGATAATAAAAAATTGTCAATTTCGGGTATCACAAAAATTGACATTTTTGTGAATGAATTGAATAAATTGTCACTTTTATTCATATAGATTGACATTTTTATGAAAATTATGAAAATAACGAATTGCTTTATTATTTCAAGGGCGGGTTTATGGTTTGCTCACTCGTAATGTGTCGCATAAATAGACATTGGAAAAGTGGGATAATAAAAAATTGTCAATTTCGGGAATCACAAAGATTAGCACTTTTGTTCGTATAGATTGTCACTTTTATTCATATAGATTGACACTTTAACGAAAAATATGAAAATAACGAATTACTTTATCATTTCAAAGGCGTAAGAGAATCTCCAGCTGAGAGCCCCTAAAAGGGGCTCTCGGCACTATTCCGGCAGGGAGGGGCTCTCTCCAGATTTCGTCTCCAGCCGCAAGCCCTTCCCCGGGTTCTCTCTTATTTTTAATTAATTATTTATTCAATTTTCGATTTGTTTTTTAATTCATTTTAATTTCAATTTTATTTATTTATTTAATTTTATTTCCAATTAAAAAAGTAACATTTTTTTTTGATTTTTTTTTATTAAATTAAAACAAACATTGATTTAAACAAACAAAGTACAACATAAGAGAAATAATTTTAAAAATACGCAAACTAATTTGGGCCTCTACGCGCCCACATCTCTTCGACCAAATCATTGTAAAGATCGCTATGTTTGGTCCTATCGCGTAGCGACGCGTTCCGCTCCAAGTACTCCTAAAATGAACCGGTAGCTCGTCTGGTGGAGCCCAATTTATCGCGTTTGCTCCTTCATCCTCGATTATCATGTTATACAAAATAATACAAGCATACATGATATCTTGAATATTATCACGATACCAGAGTCGAGATGGGCCACTAACCATGCCCCAACGGATTTGTAAAACGCCAAAAGCGCGTTCCACATCTTTGCGCGCCGCCTCTTGCAGAACTTTGAAACGGTCCACTTTTTCATCAGTGGCGTGTGGTGGGGCTGCAACAAAAACGGGCCACTTCGGATAAATCCCGTCGGCAAGGTAGTAGCTCATGTTGTATTGCCTTCCGTTGGCGAGGAAATGAACCGGAGGTGCTATTCCTTTGACGACGTCGCTGAATATCGGCGATTGATTGAGAACGTTGATGTCGTTGAGCGCTCCAGCTACCCCGAAAAAAGTGTGCCATATCCACAGATCGTGAGATGCAACAGCCTCAAGGATGATGGTAGGGTGACCCTTATCTCCACGTGTGTACTGGGCCCTCCACGCCACTGGACAGTTCTTCCATGCCCAGTGCATGCAGTTGATCGAACCGAGCATCCCTGGAAAGCCGTGGCGAGCCTCGTGCATTGCCAGAATTCGTTGACAATCATCTCCGGTTGGCTTCCTTAAGTAATGACCACCAAAGATGGTTCGAATCGCCGATGCAAAGTTCTTCAACGAATCTATAGCGGTAGTCTCCGACATCCGCAAGTACTCGTCGAATTGGTCGCCGGGACCCCCGTAGGCGAGTTGACGTATAGCGGCGGTGCACTTCTGGATCGCTGTGAAACCCGGCCTGCCTATTGCATCATGTCGTTGTTGGAAATACTCGACGCGAGTCTCCAATACTTGAACGATGCACAAAAATAGATGCTTCGACATTCGGAAACGTCGACGGAACAAATTGTCGGGGTAAGTCGGGCTATCAGTAAAATAGTCAGAGAAAAGTTGGGCCGCTCCTGTGACTCGATCCCGATCGATCATTCACCGAACGGGATACCTCCGGCGTTTTGCCGACTCAGTGGCTTTTTCCTTCTTCTTCTTCTTCTTCTTCTTCTTCTTCTTCTTCTTCTTCGCTTCTTTAAATTTGCGAGCAATTTCGGCAGTCTTCTGGATTTGTTGGTACATCGCATCGAGTTCGCCGGAGGATGAGGAGGAATCAGATTCAATTTCGGAAGAGCTCGACATAATGATGAAGAAAATTGTAGGAAATATGAATTTTTTGTGATAGATTTGTGTGTAAATTGGGTAGAAATTGTGTATAGAAGGTGTAGAAATTGTGTGTGTGAGTGTGAGTATTTATAGGGGAATTGAGAATTTAGCCGTTAGAGGCTCAACGGCACATTTTAAATTTTTTTTATTTTTTTATTATTTTTATTTTCGGGCTGAAAAATCAATTTGTTAAAAAATAAAAAATAAAATAAGGGCTGCTGACGTCATAATGACGCCAGCAGCCGAGCGCGAGCCGGGCTTGCAATCGCAAGGCGGGCGCGAGCCTCTAGGGGCTTGCCAACGCTGCGCGGACTCGCTGGAGGGGCTCGGCGGCAGGCTCAAGCCCCCCTCTCCGGCAGCGCTGGAGGTGCTCTAATTATGTTTTGCTCACTTGTAATGTATCACATAAATAGACATTGCAAAAGTGGGATTATAAAAATATTGTCGATTTCGGGAATCACAAAAATTGACACTTTTATTCATAAAGATCGTCACTTTTATTCATATAGATTGTCACTTTTACGAAAAACATGAAAATAACGAATTACTTTATCATTTCAAGGGTGAAATTATGTTTTACGTAATGTGTCGCATAAATAAACGTTGCAAAAGTGAGACACCTTCCCGTGATAGACCTTATTATTTTGCTGCAATTTCAAATCAACACCTTCCCGTGCCAACAACTTATGCTTTGCTTAACATTTTCTTAAAAAATGATAGCAACTTTGAGTTAAAAAATGGGGCGGGGACAGGTTGATATATCCCCGCCCCGACGGCCCGCCCGCCCGCCCCGATAAATAAATTATATATATATATATATATTAATTATATTTAAATTTTTAATAAGTTTATTATTTAATTATTTAATTTTTTATAAATATATTAACTAATTTACCATTCTTTTATTTATTTATTATTATAATTTTAGTTTTTATTAAAAAAATTTAATAAAATAATATTTTTATTGTAAAAAAATCATTTTTTAAATAAAAAGTTAAATTTCACAGCTACCCGACGGGTACCCGACCCCAGCAGGTATGGGGATGGGAAAGCAATACCCGACCCCGCCCCGCCCCGCCCCGCCCCGCCCCGTTTACATCCCTAGCCATAAACCCAAATCACAGCAACAAATTCGAAAATATTCAATAAGCAAAAGACTGAATTAGTCAAAAGAATTGGAATACAGAGAACCAACAACTAAAAAATCAAGATTAAGCAACCCAAAAAAAAAAAAGACACAACGCGGGGATTCACGCACAAGTTCTTCCTCGACGAGAGCCCCAGCGCCAGCATCTTCGCCGCCGGCCCCAATTCCTTGACCTGATAATCGTGCAGAAACCTCAATTCCGCTAGGGTTTTCTCCATCTCGTGGACAGTGCGGGTGCAGTAAAGGAGCTTCACCGGATTGGAGGGTTTAGAGAGAACGTAGCTCGTAATTAGAGAGAGAAGCGCGATGGTTTTCCCGGTTCCAGTCGGCATTTCGAGAAGGCAGTGGCCCTTGGCATCGAGAGCAAAACGAGCCGTCGGAAGTGATCGGCGGCGGTGATGATGGGATGCATAGTAATAACAGAGAGGAGGCGGCGTCGTTTGAAGTACTAACAATTATGTTTGTATTTTCTTTAGCGAGGAAGATTATTTGACGTAATATTTTTACGACAAAAATTATTAATGCACTCCTCCTATTGTTACTTTATACGTAGTATATGAAGTAAAAGACTCTCTTATTATTGCCATTATTATAAAATAAATTTTGTGTTACAATTTCTTTCGAAGTTCACAATTTTTTAAAGTTGAGCAAATAAGAATTGATTCTATTTGTCTATTTTATTGTTTGTTTTTTAAATTCTACGATTTTTATTTTTTGTTTATTTATTTTTTTTTGTATTGTTTGTTTTCTTGCATAATTTCCAAGTCATTAAATAAAAAAATTGACACGGCACGCCTGCGGAATGCGAACCAGAATCATAAGAGAATTATATTATCAGACTAGAATTATAAGAAATACCATCCAATTTCAATATCAAGAGATTCATATATCTACTAAGAATTCAGAGTCATATATCAACCAATTTAAATATCAACTAAAGAGATAAATAACAAATGAGACTGGAAATAAAGATACAATTACCATCTAATTTTAATATCAACCAAACATATAATAACAATCAACAATCATACTCCTGTAATTTCAACATCTACCACAAATTCACAAACGCATTCAACAAACGAAAGAACATGAAACATAAAATAGTTCAAAGGTATTGTTTGATACTAGTAGATTACTACAAACGACACGCAAACATGCTCCGCAGCTCCGAGCCTCTACAAATCGTTGACGAGCTCTTGGATCGTGTCGTTGGTATACACTATCCCGCCCTTAAGCCCCGCCACAAAACTATCGACGGTTTGTTTCTCTCTTATGTAATGCCTTTCAGTGGCCAACTTCACCCTCTCCCCGAATTCCTCAGCCAAGATAAGGTTGTCTCCTTCGTTCCAACATACATGAACTTCACGCTCTTGTAAGAGTAGTCCCTCCAACTCCTCCCTAGCCATAAGCATAAACTCATTTTGGATTCGAGGGGCATTGATATTCTCAACAACATCCTTACTCTTAGTAATGAAATCAATCCTACCATATGCACTTAAATTCATTTCATGTCGAGCCATCAACGCGGCTTGGAGAAGAGCGTATAAAGCTGGATCGAAAGATTTCACCAAACTTTTTTTGTTCAGAGGTACTTGAGAGTCGTACCCCCGCAGCTTAGCATATACAATGCTCTCGGAGTCATTGCGTGCAACCATGGAAACAAACCATACCTTCAGAGTCTTTGACCACGTGGTGCCCGTCTCAATCCGGAGGGTGCCCAGTGGTCGATGCACAAGTTCCAGCTCTGTTTGTAGTGCTCGGCACAGCCCTCTTTCATGGCTAGGGCGTACTAGATGATTGTGCAGTGTAGCTCCAAGTCTTAATAATGAACCTTTCATCTTGCCTCAAGTCTGTTGTAGCAACTCATCTTTATTAGTTTTATGGAGCTTATCAAGAGATTCATGTATCAACTAAGAATTTAGGGAGTCATATATAGACTAGGAAAATACACAATCACAATATTTATAAGAATTTCTACTCTTACTCAATTCAGGAGTGGTTGCACTCATTCTATTATTCTATAAGAGATTATGAAAGACAAATTCACAAACTTATAAACTAGACCTTGACAATTTCTACAATACATGCAACTATATTATCACATATTTATAAAAATAAAAACAAATTCATAAGTTAAATACTATATTCCACAATGCAAATGTCGTTTACATGTATCAGTTTCACCATTAACTCAATTTGAAGAAGCCATTTAGAGAAGTTCCCTATATAAAAAAGAATTTACAAACAAATTTCACTATGTAATCAGTTACTAATCAGTAATTCACATAAGCATCTAATTTAGTGAAAACTAATACTCCTAATTTGCTATATTAATCACAACATTCAACAAAAAATTACAGAATCGGAATTCAAATTTCTCCGATCTCCAGCCAATAACCATGAGTCTGAGGTGAGCGAGTGTCATACTATTCATCAACAATTCAATCAAAGACGGGGAAAACACCTAAATAATCAAAAATCCTTAAAAAAACAATTGAGCCTAACATAAAGAGGAAGAATCGTACTGCAAACATTGTTTGCCTTTCCCACATGCTTCGACAACTTGAGAATTGAGTTTAATTGTTTTGGCCCGCACCTCGCAAGTATATATTATAGAGTAGAGATTTAGTATTTTTAAAAAAAAAAAAAATCCCCAATCAATTGAAAATAATGAACATACCTGTAATGCCGGATGTCTTCGGCGGAGTGAAGCTTCGCCGGAGAGGAGGTCGTCGTTGGCTATCGCGGAGGGCAGAGAGAGCAAGAGACGAAGAACCTATTTGCCTCTCCAAGAGCATTAGCAAGAGGCTCCCAATTTAATAGTAATATATATATTAGTATTTAATTCATTTTGGAGGGCTCCCATTTTTGTTATATTGGAGCCCTCCACGGGCTCTCATTATTTTATACTATTTCCGTCTCGCCGAATTTGTCCATTTTGAATAGTGGTTTTTTTAGCACGTTTTTCCACGCTTATCGATGACGGGTTTTAAAATAGATTTTTGAAGAATTCTTTCTTTTACATGATACTATGACTGTCGTAGTATCCCGTAAAAGAAAGAATTCTTCAAAAATTCATTTTAAAACCCGTCATCGAGAAGCGTAGAAAAGCGTGCCAAAAAAGACAAAAAAGAAATGGGACAAATTCGGCGAGACGGAGGGAATAGTATTTAATTTTTTTTATTTTTTTAATTATTTTTTTTATGATTTAAATAAAAGTGAGAATTAATGTTTTTAATAAATTCAATTGCATTGCACATTTAGAAAATTACAATACAATGAAAGAAAACTAGAAAAAAAAAATACATAACGATAAAATGAAGTAGGAAAAAACTACTGATGACCGAAACGTGCCCAAATTTCCTCGATCATATTCTTTTCGAGATTTTCATGAGCGGTTGCATCGCGGAGGGAGGCATTCCTTTGCATATAACGTGCGAAAGAGACATCAACACCTTGACGCGCTTGCAACGGAGTTCTTGTTGAGCTCGATCCCTCGTCGTCCTCCCAATTTTCAGCTGCTTCTCCTTCATCTTCAATTATCATGTTGTGCATGATAACACATGCATACATGATTTCTATTAAATTTTTGATATAATGTAAGCGGGCCGGGCCTCGTACAATCGCCCATCGTCCTTGCAGAACGCCGAATGCACGCTCGATGTCCTTCCTCGCAGCTTCTTGTTTCATGGCGAACATAGCTCTTTGTGGATCGGTCGGACATGGCACCGTCTTCACGAAAGTTGGCCATCTTGGATAGATGTTGTCGGCAAGATAATAGCCCATGTTGTACTGCTTGTTGTTGGCCGTGAAATTTACGGCCGGTGTAACACCCCTTAGATAATCGTTGAATATGTCAGATTGATTCAGCACGTTGATGTCGTTGTTCGATCCGGCGACGCCATAAAATGCATGTCAAATCCACGGGTCTGTTGATGCCACCGCTTCAAGAATTACCGTTGGAGTTCCCTTCTTGAAATTGGTGTATGCAGCCTTCCACGCCGATGGACAATTCTTCCATGGCCAATGCATGCAGTCGATACTCCCGAGCATGCCGGGGAAACCGTGCTTCGCTTCGTGCATTTGGACGAGGCGTTGGACGTCACGCGAAGTAGGTCTCCTTAGGTACTCCTCTCCGAAAGCGGCAACCACGGCGCGGCAAAAATGTTTTAGGCATTCTCGTCCGGTTGAATCGGCGATGCACAGATACTCGTCGTACTCATCGGACGGACCACCATATGCAAGTTGACGCAGCGCCATCGTGCATTTTTGAAGGGGATGAAGAGAATTTCGTCCCGTTGCGTCTGGGCGTTGTTGGAAATATGGATCACGTATCGTCACGCTCGAGACGATGCGCAAGAAGAGATCACGTCGCATGCGGAATCAGCGCCGGAACATGGTGTCTGTATACGTCGGATTTTCGGCGAAGTAGTCGTTGTAGAGTTGCTCGTACCCCGATTCACGATCACGCTCAACGTATTGCTTCTTTTTTTTTTTTTTACGATTGGCGTTCTTCACGTTGCCGGTTTTCAGCATCTTCCTCCTCCTCTATTATACGATAAAACTCGATAGCTTGACGTGCTAGCCTCTCTCGTTCCTCACGATTCATTTTTTTTTAATGTTGAATGTACAATTCCTCCAAAAAAAAGTGAAAATTGATGAAAGAAGATAGAGTTTGATGAAGAAATTAGTGTGAAAATGTGAGGAATGAAATGTGGTATTTATAAGAAAAAATTAAATAAAAAAAAATCGGACAGTCAACGGTCAAAGACCGTTGACCAACCAGACTGTGACATGTGGCGGGCGCAGCAGATGTTGAAATGGGCTCATTTCCGCCCATTGGCTCGCGCCCTCCGAGGGCTGCAGCCGTTGAGCCCGGGCGCGGAGGAAGAGGTGGCAGCGGGCTGGAGGGCACGCGCCCACCGCTGCTAATGCTCTAATGAATTAATTAGATTTTAGGGTAAAACTATATCATTTTTCTCTCTCTATACATATATTAGGCAAAATGAAGTTTTGAGTTCATACAACAATATTTATAAGTAAATTAAAACATTGTCAGCCATTTGTATGAAGGAAAAGTAATCATGAATCGATTAATTCTCTTATTACAACTGAAAAGATTGAATGGGGTAAGGAAGAGAGTATTTGCCCCTTTGAGGAACGAAAACTATATCTAGAGAAAGGACGATTATCACTATAGAATGTACTGCGTGCTTGAATTCTTGATGTGAGGAAAAGAGATGAAATAGTTGGCTTTTATTTATAACTGGAATGTTTATAGTTGGCTTTTATTTATAACTAGAATGTTGGCCCGTAGTTTTAAATTTATCTTATAATTAAAATTTATTATAATCAACAAATATTTAAATATTGTATTGGTAAAATAAATATTATGTAAAAGTATATATTTATATTCAAATAAATAAATTTATGTGTGTTTTATGAGTATTATGTAGTCTATAGACATTGCATATAATGGCAGATGCAATATGCAGTTTTAGCAATGGGATCTTTTTTGTTGGAGTTTCTTGCGTCTAAACTATGATTTTTATATTCACCTATAATACTATTAAAGCAATCCGAGAATGATAAACAAACCTTTTGAAATAAAAAATACTATATTATTATAGTTTGCAGGACTAACTTGATATAAATTATAATTCGAAAAAAAAAAAAAAAAAAGAAAACTTGTGAAATAAAAATATATAGTTTGCATGACTAACTTGATAGTAACTCGGAAATTTGAGAATATATTATTTTTTATATATAGATACAATTACCACCAATAGCCGCTTGGCTATCACAGTGAATCATCACCGGAGGCAATGGTTTCTCCTAACATGGAATGTCCTCAAGAAAGTTTCTTAGCCATTCGGCTTGTTCACCAGCTATATCTAAAGCTATGAACTCGGACTCCATGGTGGACCGAGCTATACATGTCTGTTTTGCGGATTTTCACGCAACAGCTCCACCCCCAATAGTAAACACGTACTCACTTGTAGAAAGTAAATCTTTCGTGTCCGAAATCCAATTCGCATCACAGTACCCTTCAAGTATCGGGGGATATCTCAAAAAATATAGCCCATGGCTTTGAGTATACTTCAAGTATCTCAAAACTCTTACAAGAGCTCTCCAATGCTCATTGCTTGGATTGCTCGTGTAATGACTCAATTTGTTCACGGCACACGCTATGTCGGGTCGAGTGCAATTTGTAAGATACTTTAAACACTCTATGACCCGAGCATAGTCTTCTTGAGCAACCGACTCACCTCGGTTCTTGCTCAAATGAACATTGAGAGTTCTATCGGTGTTTTAACGGGCACGCTTTCAAAGACGTTAAACTTCTTGAGCACTTTCTCAACATAGTGAGATTGTGACAAGACAATCCCATCGGATTTCCTTAGAATTTTCATTCCAAGAATTACATCCGCTAAACCCAAGTCTTTCATGTCAAAGTTCCTCTTTAACATGCTTTTCGTTTCGTTATTCACACGGATATTGCTACCCATGATTAACATGTCATCAACATAAACACACACAACAACATACCCGTTATTCGTGTTCTTAATGTAAACACATTTGTCACATTCGTTATGTTAAAACCATTTGATAACATCACATTATCAAATTTCAAGTGCCATTGAAGTGGCGCTTGCTTCAATCCATAGAGGGACTTAACCAGTTTGCAAAACTTCGTCTCTTTAACAGGTTCTACAAATCCTTATGGTTGTTCCATATAGATTTCCTCCTCTACATCTCCATAGAGGAAAACAGTTTTCACATCCATTTGATGTATCTCAAGATTGTGCAAAGCAGCAATCGAGAGAAGTACACGAATAAATGTAATCCTTGTTACAGGAGCATAGGTATCGAAATAATCGTACCATTCTTTCTGCTTAAACCCTTTGACTACCAAACGGGCTTTATACTTGTCAATTGATCCATCGGCTTTGTATTTCATTTTAAGGATTCATTTGCATCCTAAGGGTTTGTACCCTTTAGGCAAATCAACCAACACCCAAGTGCGGTTTTGCCTAATGGAATCAATTTCACTTTGAACCGCTTCTCTCCAAAGCACTGTCCGATCTAGAAAAGGTTCTTTGATCGACGTTGGTTCTTCATCCATGAAACCACGTAATCCGGACCAAATTGCTTTGGTTTCCGAACTCTACTACCACGTCTCGGTTCACTATCTTTTGGATTAAACCTTTGTCACTTGCGTGACCTAGGTTCTTCATCCTCGGATTTAGAACTAGTGGCTTCACCTTCAATGCTATTGCTAGAATTGATTTCTACTCTATCCTTGTCCTTACAAGGATATATGTGTTCAAATAATATTGTATTTCTTGACTCAATCGTTGTTCACACAGTCATGCTGGGTACTTCCGACTTGTGGATAACAAAGCGATAAGCGTTGCTGTTATGTGCATACCCAATAAAGATGCAATCAACTGTTTTAGGGCCAATTGTAACTTGTTTAGGTAGAGACACTTCAACATTCGCCAAACACCCCCACACTTTAAGGTAATTGTACGATGGTTTCCATCATTTCCATAACTCATAAGGTGTAACATCTTTACCTTTGAGTGGAATCTTGTTCAGTATATAGTTAGCTGTCAAGACAGCTTCCCCCCACATATTATGGGGCAACCCTAAACTAATCAACAAAGCATTCATCATCTCCTTAAGAGTTCGATTCTTACGTTCAGCAACGCCATTTGATTGGGGTGAGTATGGAGCCGTCGTTTGATGAATTATACCACTTTCGTTGCATAATTTCTCAAATGGAAAAACATATTCGCCACCTCTATCACTTTGAACACTCTTAATTTTACAACTTTGTTGATTTTTGGCTTCATTCTTGAAGTCTTTAAATGCTTCAATAGCCTCATCTTTACCTCTTAAAAGATAAAGATAATAGTATCTCGTGCAATCATTGATGAATGTGATATTGTACTTCTTACCACCACGAGTTTGCACAAACTTTAAAACCTTGCCGGGCGTACAAACTAAAAATTACAATGTAATATGAAGATTACAAGCGAAATGAAAAATCAAAATCTAACTAGAGCCGAGTCGAGGAAAGTCCTCTTTCCGCAAGACGAAATACACCCCGGTAGTGCTCACGGTTTTGGCGTATCGTCCCCAAAGATAAAACGGCTTTGTCTCTAAAGGTAGTAGCACCACAAACCAATAGAGCTCCGACGAACTAGAGTGAGGCGAGGAGATGAGCTCGAAAAAATATGACAAATGAAGAATGCAAAAATATGCTTGATCTTGGTGTGTGTAGATTGTGTGTCTACAACTCCTTCATGCATCCTATTTATAGGCATCTCTCATAAGGGAATTTAAGTGCATTTAAATGCCATAATGGCCATGATCAGTCATTACACGCCATTAACCAGTCATTACTCGGCGGTTTTTAGCTGTTGCATGTGGTGGAGTAATGGCGGAGTAACAGCCATTCTAGAAGCTTTCCGAATAGGTTGATGTCCTCATCACAGAGCTGGACACAGTGACTTCCACATTATCCCGCACATCGGCTGGACGAAGTGACTTCCACATTATCCCATATACTACACATTGATATATAATCAATATGGTTCCACTTCATTATATAATGAAGTGACACTCCACCAAACCACAACCTTTGCATATTTATATCTCACTCACCGGAATTCGGTTTTGAGCATATAAATTGTAATATCCCGCATTTTATTATTAGATATAATTGGTTAAAATAAGTCTTATATATAAATTTAAAAAAATTTCCAATTATCTTGGGGGATTTAGAATAAGATAATATACTCTATTACGAATAATTCTTTTAATAGTGTGCTAATTTTATGTTTATAGATTAAATAATACTTTACGTAAAATAAATATAATTAGTATAAATATAAGAATGAGTATATATATATATATATATGGCTAGAGATCATATACAAAAGAGCTATTGTGTAAGAAATAAGAAGCAATCATATCCATTCATTTTGAATGATCTACCGTCAATTTTTATTTTTATACTTCTATTAATGTATCACCTTATATAATTGATGGAGGGGTATTGATGTATTTTTCTTTTAGAGAGAGTACAATTATCTCCTAAAATTAAGGGTTGATTTTTTTATTTTATCTCTAAAATGTCTCTCACCTCTCTCATCGTCTCTCTCTCTTATCTTCTACCCATCTACATACAAATCTTAATTTCACAATAAAATTATGGAATTTGGTTCCTATATGACGTCCATGGAGAAAAATAAATTTCTCAAAGCTATAAATTGATGATTTTCAAAAATTAAATTCATTATGGCATACTATTTTATAAATTTGAACCCAATTTTGTTTGTGATGAATTATTTCCGTAATGTACTTTTATTTTTACGGTTTCATGTGAAATGCATCATTACAGTTCAACCAATGCATTACAAAAGTTAAATAAATGTATTATTCATATAATTTTTTATAATATTTTATTACTTTTTTGTAATGCATTAAATAATAAAAATGATGCATTGCTTGCATTTAATATATTTCACAAGATATTACTATGTACATTACATTAATTTTAACTTATGCATTACAAATAGTATAGTAATGCATTACTGAACACATTATATGCATTACAAATAGTGTAGCAATGCATCATAATATGATTTCCTTTTCTTTTTTTAGTTCAAATATGGTTTTTGATTTTTTATCGACTAACTTTAAAATATTGAATGCATTATTTAGTCATTAGTAGTGCATTATAATTCATTTAAAAAAAAATAGTAGTGCATTATAATAAAACCTTGGATGCATTATCTTAATTAATGTAAATGCATTATACTCCCTCCGGTCTCTTGAAGTTGATACGTTTCTTTTCGGCACGGGAATTAAGGTAGGAGTGTTTAAGGTTTTAAGTGAGTTTGGTAATTGAGGAGTGTATTAAATTAAGATTATCATTAATATTTTTATTTATTAAAAATTAAAAAATTGAAATTTTTAATTTTTTTTCAATATTTTACTTTATATATAATGAATTAATTAATTAATTAAAAAATTAATTTAATGCCCAACATCCCCCTTTCCCCAATTCAGCTCGCCGGCATTGATGAGATTGATTTCTTCCTCGATTACATCCCTCCCTTCTTCTTGCCCTCACCGCCGTCGTTCTCCGACGAGTGCGCCCCCCCTACCTGGAACCCTAATCGAAGGCCCCCAATTTTAGAAAACTTCGATCGTGAAATCGACTTCTCCACCTTCTATTTTTCGGCACGGCCGCTACTGTGGTGCTGCCAGCAGCACGGTGGAAGCTCCATCGACCACGCCAGTGCTGCTGCAACTGAGGCTGATGGCGGTGGCGTTCAGCGAGACGGCGGTGGCGTTCGGTGAGATGTCCGCTAAAGAGAGAGAGAGGCAGACGAGGGCGGCGGCGGTGTTGGCGACGGCGGTGGCGTTCGACGACAGTGAGCACATGAAAAGATGAAGGGGCTGCGTGCTAAAGAAGAGGGAGAGAGAAGAAAGATACGGCTTCTAAGAAGATAGGGTTGGAATGATTTTGGGTAGCTTTGAAATGACTTGGGTTACTTTGGTAGGTGTTTTGATGTTAATTAAAAAAAAATAAGGGTCCAATTAGTGGATTACTAATTATATGCTTTATTGTCTAATTATTGCCAAAAATAGAAACGTATCAACTTGAAGGGACCGGCCCAAAAAGGAAAGTGTATCAACTTCAAAAGACCGGAGGGAGTACATAATAATTCAAAAGGTTTTATGTGTTAAGTTAGTCTGCATTATACGTGATGCATCATTATAAAATCTTGAAATGCATTATTTAATTAGTCATTCGCAGTGCAATATCAAAAAAAATTGAATGCATTGTCTCAATTTATGTATTTAGAAATATTTTCTCAAAATATGCAGTTTTTGTTGATTTTGTTTTGCTAGTGGGTCGTAAGATTTTTAGCTAATTTGTTTTATCATGATTTTGGATTTTGAGCGGTTACATACCATAAATCATGGACGATTTTAGTGGGCGACAGTTTTTATTTCAATTGTTTTTTACTTATTTACCCATGAGCAAGAAAGAAGTTATCATGATAATAAATAGCTTGATCCGTGTCATTTATTGAAGGATTAATCTGGACCATGCATATTCTAATTATCAAGGGACTAGAATGCTTCTTATTTCTTACACTAGGAGAGTTTTTCACATGATCTCAAACCTATATATATATATATATACCTATATATATATATATATATATAGGTAGTGGATCATATGAAAACCAAGGTTAGTGTGAAACCTGCAACCCATCATAAAATGTTGCATTTTGTGCATAAAATGTTGCATAATAAAATATATTATTTTATATTATTTTTATGCATATAATGCATCATCATGAGATTTTGCATAATAAAATATATTATTTTATATTATTTTATATTATTTTTATGCATATAATGCATCATCATGAGAATGCAACATTTTATGATAAAAATGCAACACTTTTGTGCATAAAATGCAACATTTTATGATGGGTTGCATGTTTCACACTAACCTTGGTTTTCACCATAACTCATCCCTATAATATATATATATATATATATATATATATATATATATGATACATTTCCTAATATTTATACAAATAGATAAAAGGAATAATTATAAGGTATATAATAATATTAGTACACCATTAAGGTGTCTGCATGAATTGATATGGTAGTGTATGTATACATATGAGTAATATATGTATTTTTGCTACGTATATACATATACAATATTCATGCATTAGTAAGTTGAGATACTTATTTATTTAATATATATTAAACTAGTAAATGGATAATGCATAAACGAACAACAATATTGAGCCATAAAATAAGTACGTGTATATCTATGATTGGGTAAAAAAAATGATTAAGAATTGTTATTGCACCTAATAGCCATGGATGATACGTGTCCTCCTCATAGGAAAAATAGCTTGATGATTGGTACAACCTAGTAATGACTATTCAAAGCTATACCTATGTTTGTATTCCTATAAATAGTTGGTTACGGCCAACTCAAATGATATCTATTCCTTTTACCTTGTATCCAAATCATAGTTAAGTATAAAAGGTCAAAATACTAGTGGTCAAAGTAGCAAGAGGTCACGACAGAAGGAGATCCATATCAGTTAGAGATCAAGAGTCTTAAGTTATTTAAAATTTAAGATTATCAGGTGAGGCTTTATTCTTCCAAAATATTATTTGAGTTAGTAAGCTCTGATAAAATGAGATTATCCATGAAAATGTTTTAATATGTTATTACATATTTAAGGCTCTTATAATGTATGCGATCGAGTCTTTCGGTTGGTCTAACACACTAATCGAGAGGTTGTGCGCACAGTTAGAAATCATTGGGTTGATCACCAATTGATTCTAACTTGAGGGAAAAATCTCTGGATGAAATATTCCATTGTCTCCAAACCATGACTCCATTTGAAAAGGGAAAAGGGATCCGGCAGTGGCAATATCCCGGGATCAATATAAAAGTAACATGGTAATACATATGCACGCGCAATCATAAAAAATGAGATTTTGTGTGCATGGAAGTAAATGATTTCAAAACCCTTCTATGTATACTTTATTATCATGTATATTCTTTTTATGAAAAATGTTTTTGGCACAAGCTCACTGGGTACATTAGTATTCAGCCTGTAATTCATTTCCAAATGTTTTGCAGATTAAGGAGCTGGTGGAACAGGTGAAGCTGGAGAGGACTGTTGTTGTTACTAATGTATAATAAAAGCTTCTGCTACGCCTATAAATAAAATCTCTATGTTTTCGTACACCACGAGTTATATATATAATATTATTGGTACTCAGACAAATCGGCCAGCATGGGTTGTTCGGCTTAGCCAAACTCATAGTTTGAGCTGTATGTCCCGATCCCACATTTAAATATTATATTATTTTATGTCTACGGGTATTCAGACACAGGCGGCCGGTACGGACAGTATGATTTATCTACCCCGTACTTCGTGCTGTGGGTCCTGATCCTGTATTTAATTTCTTAACAATAGGATTAAATATCCCCAAATCATGAACCCCTTTCTATCCCCGCTTCTTAATTTCAAATCCCTTGCCATGTCCCGGCATGCGTGCCTTCCCTCAGGAACTGAGGCGTGACATAAATACACGATGTTCATCTACTTCGAGAGTAGATCAATAATCTAATATTTAATTTAATAAATAAATTAAATATTAATTATTATTTATTTAGTCAAAAACCAAATTTCCAACAGCGCCATCTACATATTCCTCCACATCCTTTCCATCATGATGATTATTGTTCTGGGGTGGTGAGGTTTATGGGAGGAGGAGGAGAAGGGCTCACCAACTGCTTGATGACTCATTATTATGGGGGGATAAGGGTCTACAGCTTTCTTGAAGATGAATATGAAGATGTTGGTTTTCCAGATTATTTACCTCATCAGCATTCAGATTATGAGTGGATTGATGCTGAAGCCATTCTATTCGGAGAAGTTTCGGCTTTGGTTTGATCTTTAATTTTGTATGGTTCTCATTACTTAATTAATTTCTTAGCTTGCTTCATTAATTTGCTAGTTTTCTTTTTCTTTCCTGTTGAGGTTGAGTAGTACTATTTATATGTATTCTAGGGTATATATTAATTAGTAGTACTACCTCCATCCCACCATATTAGGCACTATTCATTTGATTGACATTTTCGGCACACGTTTCTACCGAAACCTAGTACGGGTTTTAAAATATAATTTTGAAGTATTTTTTTTTTACAGACTAGGTTTCAGTGGAAACGCGTGCCGAAAATGTCAATCAAATGAATAGTACCTAATATGGTGGGATGGAGGTAGTATGATATTTTGAGTCTTGAATTGATATTTACAATTAGGAAATTCTAGATAAATAAAACTCGGGTACCTCTCCCAAAAATCTAGGTGACGATGCATGAAGAGTTAATTAGCTAAGTAATTATGGTTTGTGTATCTATTATTGATTATTGATATGTAGTCGTTTCCGTTTCCTACATCGAAAAACAAAAGTCATTAATAGGTCGGGCCTCTTCTTGTACCACATCGACGAGGTAGAGAATTCGACCCGTCCACAGCCCTACAAATATGAGAAATTTGCAATAAGGACTATAATAGTTTCAAATATGGCTATTTCGGCCTTCCTAAAGTTTGCTAGGAGGATCGGAGCGCGGATGTTTTCGTCTTCGTCGGAGGCTGCCCCTGCACTGCCACCGCTCACATCACCCAACCTGTGCATCTACGGCAAGATTATGTTTTATTTATATATTTAATTTAATTTGTTTATTTGTTTTTGTTTTATTATTATATTTAATTTGTTTAATTTATAGTGTGCATCTATTGTTTTATTAATATATTTAATTTGTTTATTTATTTCTATTTTATTTATATTTTCCTTTCCAGATTTCTTAATCCCTGCCGAAATATTTTTACCTTTGAGTTGTTTTCAATCTCTGATTTTGATTTAGTTTGCGTCAGAGGCGGAGCCAGAAGTTTTCTTTAAAGGGGGCTAGTGTATAAATGGATGACAAATTTCTCTTTGGTAAAAATTGATCAAATGATTATAATACTTGTATTTACCGGTTTTACGTTTAATTTAATTTTACCGGTTTTACGTTTGATTTAATTATACTTGATCATTTTATATTTTTCCTATTTTGTATGAAGATAAGTTTGTGATACTTGTACCGATTGACCATTGAAAATAAACTTTTTTCATAAGATCTGATATATGATTTTACTTAATTAAAAATATGACTAATAGAGTTTCTCATTCATAGAGAAATAACTCACATAATTCATATTGACTATCTAAAATATAACTCTTAATTTAAAAATACAAATAGGTTTAAAATATATCGTAATTAAAAAAAAACCATAATACAAATAATTGTGTAAAATAATTGAAAGATTGTATGTCGATTTTGCAATTTTGTTAGTACAAAAAATTGATTTCAGCTGACATATTATTATATGGAAAATATGGTTTTTGGGAGCAGATACTACCCTTAAAATTGTATGTTTGTATTTTTTGGTGTAGAAAAAGTGTGTACAAGTGTTATATACTCTCCAGTAGGCTATCCCTTGCTCACCCAAGAAAGCCTCGGTAGTAAGCCAATTTTTTGTAAGTCGCTTTGAAAAGACGGGAATAGTATTTTTGAATAAACATGTAATGTAATTAATGATACTCATCCAGAATATTAGCAATTAACTCTTTAACTTATGAATAAGATGAAGGGAATGCTAGAAAATTAAACAAATTGTCAACATAGAAAAATATTGTCTACTACAGGAATTAATCAAAAAACTGTCTTGATTGAATTTATAGATACTCCTATTTTCGTCTCTATTCCTACATCACAACAAGAAGAAGCCCTATTAAAGACCTATTAATGACTTTATGGTAAAATTTCGATGTGGGAAAACGGAAAAGACTACATATCATGGATCATCTCTCTCTCATATGTGTACTATCTGATATAAATTGATTATTTATGCTGGATCCTATTAATGACTTTATGTTAAAATTTCGATGTGGGAAAGCTGAAAAGACTGAATATCATCTCTCTCTCATCGCCACACTCTAGTAATCTCGTAGAGAAGGAGGTCCTCATATGGAGTCGCACACAACCTTGAGCAGTGCGGGAGACTAGGGGATGGGCCGCTCCCCTGGGTTCGGAAAAATAACAGACGAAGCTTTACCTTTACTTAGATAGGGCTTTGATTGGATTTTTTCTTAGTGATTGGAAAGGAGGGCGCCTGGATTCCATCAAACTAAATAAATATAGAATATATATATGATTCAAGTGATACAAGTCATTTAACATCGTGTCTCGGTGCGCCGTCTGCATGAATATAGAACATCTTTTGACATCAATTTTAATTCTTATGAAATAGGTCTCAATCCGAAAAAAGACCATCAGTAGCCATCTTCATGAAGCGTTTCAATATTTCGGGCCGATCGTTTACGGTAAACATTAATTTTACTCTCAAATGTAATATTTTATAAAGATCTTGATTTAGATAATCTCAATGTGTTATAGCCAAAGTTGTCCCTCTCCCAAACACAAAATCAGATGATGAGATCATTGGGTGTGTTGTTTTTGAGAAGTTGGAGGATGCAGAGAAGGTTAAGAAAGGGATGAACGCTTGTTCATCGATGGTTTGATGGTATATTGTGAGCCCATGACGGAAGGGACTTGACTCTTAATTAGTTTTTTTTAATTATTCTATAAATATGTAATTAGTTACTTTGGTAATCAGTTATGACTCTACTCATCTGATCTATTGTTTCATCTTATGCTTTGGTAATTAGTTACAACTCAGATCATCAGATTTGTTGTTTCATATTATGCTTTACTTTTTAGATGCACTTCAAAAAATACAAGATAAAGAATCCTAACAAATTGGTTATAAACAGATAAATTTAAAACCTCCACCCCTCCACTTCCTCCAACTATAAAGTACAAATTGTTCCTATATTAATGAAGTTAACGATCTGAAGTACATCTCAACAAAACAAATGGAAACTATTTCTTCCTTCTTTCCCCCTCCCTCCATTCATGTTGCGAGTACAATAATGTAATGCAATTGTGAATTATACATCAACGAAACAGTATATGATTTATAAACTCCAACTCGAATCATCTTTCAGCAAAACAAACCGCGTTCAATCTTCTACAGGCAAAGCCCTCGAAGCCAAGTCCTTGATAGTGTGTCGATATTAAAATGTGCCACAATAGTCGACTTGTCTTATGTATACCCGTCTCCATAGTTATGAGGCAAACGATTGATTGCTAGGATGAAATGCAACCAGGAAAATTCCAAGCAACCTCAAGACTAAAATGAACTATTATTTCATAAATATTATTTCGCATTTTTTTCGCTGAAATATTATTTTAAATCCTCGTGTTGTATGATATTTTTTTCTTGTAGCCATTTCTCAAAAGTTGGTTGGCTAGTTTGAGGGGGAGTATAAAAGGTGGTTGCATGGAGTTGTGGACGTGTGATTATCCCCCACTAACTAATAATTTTCTTTATTTTCCTTTAATGCTTTCTTGTTTTCAATCCCCAATTTATTGTCTAAGTAATTTGTACTCTATGATGCCTAGATGATTTGGAAAATCAAATTGTCGAGCATGAAAATTTTACGTCGATCTTTTGATACATTGAATTTGTAGAACTTGGTTTAAAAACTATCATTACTGTCGTACTTAAATCTTTATTATTACACTAAATTTGTACAATTTGTCATCTTTTGACATTAATTTTAATTTTTATGAAATAGGTCTCAATCTGAAAAAGACCACCGGTAACTGTCTCCATGAAGCTTTTCAACATGTCGGGTCGATCGTTGAGGTAAACACTTATTTTATTCTTAAATGTAATACTACTATTTTATAAAGATCTTGATATATATAATGTTCAATGTGTTATATGTACAGCCAAAGTTGTCACTCTCCCAAACACATAATCTAAGGAGGAGATCACTTGGTGTGTTGTATTTGAGAATTTGGAGGATGCCGAGAAGGGTAGAAAACGGATTAACGGTCGGTTCATCGATGGTTGGGTGGTATTTTGTGAGCCAGTGACGGAGGGGACCTTAGTTTTTTTATTTGTTCTAGAAGAATATATGGTATTTTGTGGCGGACTCATAGATGGTAAGTGGTTTTCTGTCAGCCAACCAAGGAGAAGAGGCCGCCGAGCAAGTAGTACGTTAATTCTGAAAGTAAATTCACTCTCTTGTGTTACTACTGCTGAAAATAGATACTACTACTAATTTTTCTCGATATCTTTACATTTACATAAGTCTTCTCGACTTTTGTATTTACTGGAAGATCTGGAAGAAAGTTCTTTCGACCGTTGAGGTAGCCACCGCTAGAATTAGTCGTATGAACACATGGATTGTTTCGATTGTTAAAATGGATGGCAAAGATTAAATAATTTGTGCAAAGCTTCGAGGATACGGGTCTCAAATACCTCATGTTGAAACTTATTTTTGTATAGATTTCTTATTTATTACTCCCCCCTATATATATGGTTATCACTCGTTTGGGACGTCACCGATATATATATTGGGTAAAACCTTGAAGCAACCAATAGTTCACTCCCCACGTATTCAGTTGCTCCTCCGAATTATTTGCTTACTTAATTAAAATTAAGATCCCAATCCGCAGAATTCTTTGTTCTATAGGTTTTCATCTTTTTTATTGTTATCGGTATTTGAAGTTGAAAAATAAATACACACCACTGAAGATAATTATGATTCACAGAAATTAAATATTTTGATGGGTGGTTTTGTGGATGAGGACTAAAGAAAAAAGATAATCATGATCGTTTATTTTTTCCTTTAAAATTTTGTCAGTGTTTTTGTATCTTCAGACTTGTGCATTTTACACTAAATTTGTACAATTTGTCATATTTTGACATTAATTTTAATTCTTATGAAATAGGTATCAATCTGATAAAGACGACCAGTAGCCGTCTAAATGAAGCGTTTCAACGCTTCTAGCCGATCGTTAATGTATTATTATTATAAATAATTAAGACGGAAACAAAAATAAAAAATAGTTAACATTTGTCATGTAATTTGGGCGGGGAATCGTTTGTGCTACTTGATTATGCTTTTATGATATACTCCCTCCGTTCGCAAAGTATAGACCAAAAAAAATTGGGCATAAGTTTTAATGTATTTTGATGATTTTTAATAAATTAATATGTTAAAAGTTTAAAGTTGAATAATTGTGGCCCATCTAATATACGGTCTAAGTAATTGGTTCTCTATGATGCCTAGATATTTGGGAAGATCGAACCGTCGAGCATGAAAACTTTATGTCGATATTTTGATACACTGAATTTGTCGAACTTGGTTTAAAAACTATCATTAATGGCGTACTTCAATCTTTATTGTTACACTAAATTTGAACAATTTGTCATCTTTTGATATTAATTTGAATTCTTATGAAATAGGACTCAATCCGAAAAAAGTCCATTAGTAGCCGTCTCCATGAAGCATTTCAACGTTTCGGGCCGATCATTGAGAGTAAACATTAATTTTACTCTCAAATATAATATCTTATAAAGATCTTGATATAGATAATATTAATGTGTTATAGCCAAAGTTGTCGCTCTCCTTAACACAAAATCAAAGGAGGAGATCATTGGGTGTGTTGTTTTCGAGAAGATGGAGGATGCGGAGAAGGCTAGGAAAGGGATGAGCGTCGGTTCGTCAATGGTTCGATGGTATTTTGTGAGCCCATGACAGAAGGGACCTGACTCTTAGTTAGTTTTTTAAATTATTCTGTAAATATGTAATTAGTTACTTTGGTAATTAGTTATGACTATGTTCATCCGATCTGTTGTTTCATCTTATGCTTTGGTAATTAGTTACGACTCAGATCATCAGATTTGTTGTTTCATCTTATGCTTTACTTTTTAGACGCACTTCAAAAAATACAGGACAAAGAATCCTTACAAATTGGTCATGAATATATAACTTTAAAACATCCACCCCTCCCCTTCCTCCAACTATAAAGTACAAATTGGTCGTAAACTAATGAAGTTAACGATTTGAAGCACATCTCAACAAAACAAATGGTTAAAAGACAATATTTTCGTTAGTAGACTAGTTATATCAGCTTAGCAAGTAGTACAATACTTGGTAACTATTTCTTCCTTCTCTCCCCCTCCCCATATTCATGCTACGAGTACAATAGTGTACTGCATTTGAGAAATATACATCGATGAAACAGTTTATGCTTTATAAACTCTAATTCGAATCACCTTTCACCAAAACAAATCGCGTTCAATGTTCTACAGGCAAAGCCTTCGAAGCCAAACCCTTGATAGTGTGTCAACACTGAAACTTGCCACAACAGTCAACTTGCCTTATGTATATCCGTCTCCATAGTTATGAGGCAAACGATTGATTGCTAGGATGAAATGCAACCAGGAAAATTCCAAGCAAGCTCAAGACTAAAATGAACTATTAGTTTATAAATATTGTTTTGCATTTTTTCGAAAAAATATTATTTTAAATCATACATGTTGTATGATATTTTTCTCTTGTAGGCAGTGTTCTAAAAGTCCCCGCCTAGGCCCGACTAATCCTTGCCTAGGCGCTAGTCGGCATCCCACCGCCCGACTACTGCTAAATCTGGTTAGACACTTAGCGGCAACCTAATTATCGGCCAGTTTAAAGCTTAATTAGTCTTTAAGTCTGAGCTAATCAATACTTATGACAATTAGGTCATGAAATTTATGTGAATACTATGAAATTTGACTATTAGTTATCATATTTTATGTTTTTATCATGAATTTGGTGATAAAATTATGAATAATATGTGTTGATATAGTTTCTAACTAATGACATAATATAAAAATAATAAAATTAAGCTTGTGGTTATAATCCGCCTAGGCGCTAGTCCCCCTTCACCGCCCGACTAGCGTATAACGACTTTTAGAACATTGTTTATAGCCATTTCTCAAAAGTTGGTTGACTAGGTTTGAGGGGGAGACTTAGTCAAATAATTGAGGAAAGTGTAGAAGGTGGTTGCATGGGGTTGTGGACGTGTGATGTGGAAGAAGTGGAAAAGTGGGAACAACTCCAATATTCATGAGTATGCTAATATTCTTGAAGAACAAGTCACAACCTCTATTTAAGAAAAAATTATTTAAGAAAAAGTACGCAGATGATGGTGGTGGGCAAAAGAGAAAATATCTGCTAAATGGAGAGCATTTTTTAGTTGAGAGTTACTACCATAATATAACTAGCTTAGTGGATAGTTAGCTTGTTTATGTTAGTATTTTCATTCATATTTTTCTCAACTTTATTTCATAATTCATTGTACAAACTAGTGAATATTTTGACTTTAAGGCATATTATTTGTATTTCTTGCAAAAAAACACTATCTTCGTGTCCATTATTCTTCGTTTTTCTCATTTTTTCCGCTGCGTCAGTATCTTGCATATGGCTATGTTGGAGGATGAACAATTTCACCCACAGTTTTATTGAAAGATGAACAGTTTTGTAAAATGAAATTTAAATGAGTTTACGTACAGATTGTTGAATAGCGAACAATTTTATTTTCTTGAGTAAATAAATAGTAAAAAATTGACTTTAATTTTAAATTCGATTCCGACCCTACAAATTTTTAAATACTACTTCCTCTGTTCCAAGATTCGTGACCCTTTTAATTTCGACAAGTATTTTCACGCTTCTCGGTGATGAGTTTTAAAATGAATTTTCAAAATACTTTTTCTTTTACGGGATAGTTAAGCACTCATAGTATCCCGTAAAAGAAAAAATACATTAAAAATTCATTTTAAAACCTATGCACAAGAAGCGTGGAAATATGTGCCAAAAAAAAGGGATCACCAATCTTGAAACAGAAGAAGTACCATTTTACAGTTTCGTTGAACGACAAACAATTTTATTAAATGGTATTTACTACCAATTAATTATAAATACCTCTTAGCTAGTTTTTTTATTCTGAAAATATGCATGTATTAGTAAGTAGTAATGATACAGATCATCAGACCTTCCAATTAAAATAGTATGTATGTACTTTCGTAATTGGTAATTAGCTAGTTTGAATTTTATTTTAGATGCACTTCAAAAAAAAATGAGATTTAGCACCAAAAGAGCAAATTGGCACATATCAACAAAACAAAATAGTTTATAGTCAATATATTCATTCCTAGACTAGTTATACCATCTTAACAAGGTACTATACTGTTTGTTCCTTCTCTCCCCTATGAATCATGCTGCGAGTACAAGCCCTTTCATCAGGGCAAACCACGGTCAATCTTCTACAAGCGATGCCCTTGAAGCCAAGCCCTTGATAGTGTGTCGACACTGAAACCTACCACAGCAGTCAACTTGCAGCCATCAAATATCATATTTCAGTATGAAAATAGAAGGATTTGGGTTTTCAAACCCCATTTCAAACTCATGAAGCAAAGAGAAGAGGAAGATGAAACATGAGATAGATGATGTGAAGTGAAGCAAACAACACGTGTTAGATTCATAATCTAGCGTCACATCCACATAATATATTACCAACCAAACTTAATTTTCTAAGCTATTGACATGAGTATATGTTTGATCACTTACCAGATCAAATCCTTTGATGTAGAGTCACTTTCATTTCCAGATTTTGGGTTGTGCACCTGAATCTCAATCTAAAAGGCTTCGTCTGTAACAGAAAATTATTTTTAAAAAAGGTATACCATCATATGTATATCAAGAAAGTATAGAACGTTTGACATCACACCCCTTAATAGGCTATAATTATTGTTCTGAACGCCTTAACGCAAAACAAATCGACAGCCATTTAGTAATAAACAGCACAGAGCACTTGACCCAAAACAATACATCTCATTGTGATGAACAAGCAGAACAAGTCTTATAAATAAAACTAATTAGATGCATACCATAACACGACAAAACCATCCACAAGACTGATTAAGATCATGGGAGCTAAAAGGAAAAAGCAGCAAGCTTGAAACTATTTACCTTCCTATTTGGCCGAAACTCACGCTTGGGAAGAAAGTGAGAAGGCAAATTAAGGTAAGAGGGAGCTTTCACCAAGAGAAACAATTTTGTAGGACCTAAAACAAGGAATATTATCAACCAAAATTCATGAACAGAAACAACAAATACTAAAACTTTTTCAGCACTTAACAGCACTCCCACATACCAGCATAGGAATCTGATCCAACACCCTTTGATATCATCGTGCGAATTGCCTATGCAAAGACAAACAGAAAAATTATCTACACAACTCAAAAGGAAACAAAAATCAAAATGTGAACAAACACCAAAATGAGCAAACCTTTCTGGACAACGTTTCTGCAATTTTGTTTCGAGTAAAATCCCCCAAAACTGGTTTACCATTTGAGAAACTCAGTTCGTAAAAGTGCAGAGGCCTTAGAGGACTAGGTCCAAGAACCAGAGTAATTTTATCAAGATTTGGAACTTCAACAATCACCGACTGAAGTGCAGCCTTCAGATTAGAAATACAGCCCATCAGTTTCTCCAACCTTCTTATCCCCATCTTCACTTCCCTTTTTCTCGTAGCTTGCTTTCTCCTTGTCGATATCGCCTTCGCTTCGCTTCCCGCAAGTTCAATTTCCTTTACAGAAGTGAAATTAGAAACTTCCAATTATCAACGCGAAATTTGGGGAGAAACAATTTTAAAACGAAAAAGGAAGGGGGGGGGGGGGGGAAACTAAATATTCTCTGAAATTACTGACCAATTCCTTGAATTCGGAGTGCAGTTCGTCGAATTCGAGGGTGATGTCCTGGAGTAATCTGCCAAAACGACAACATCGATCAATTATTCAGATTAGGGTTTGGTATTTTGCTGAAATCGGTGGAGAGGAACTACGAGGGGATCTGCTGGTGCATAAAGAGAATAAATCCGACGATGTCGGTGACGACGTGGAAAATGGTGGAGCAGTCGAGCGCGTCGGCGGCGGTGTCGATGTTCGTGTACTCCATTTCCGAGCTCCCTCCGCCTTCTTCCATCGCCACGGCAGAATCAATCGGAGAATCGACGGTGAAATTATGCGTAGATGAAGGCTTTGGGTTTTGCTGAGGGTATTTCTCGAATTTTATTCAAGGCGGGCAGAATTTCTTTTTTTCTTTTTTTTTAAATTTTTTTTTTTTAAGATACGAGCTGAATTTCTTAACCCTTATTTCTGTTTAATTAGGAAAGAAAATAATTAGGAAATTAATTATTTAAAGAATCACTAATTTTTATTAGAAGATCGAAAAATAATTATTCTCAGGTTATGCACTTAAAATCTCTTGAAGATTATGAAACGCGAAGAAAATTTTGAATTTTCGATATGTATTTGAGATATTGGGGGTTCATTTGATTTTTTAGGTGAATAAGTTCAAATAATGGGGTACGGTTAATGAATAAGTTCAAATAATGGAGTACTATATAAAAGTAACGGTTCCACATAAATCGAAACGACCGATTTTGTGGAATTGTAACTTTTTTAACAGAGATTTTCCTAGATATTTACAGTCGAGACACGATGAATTTTACGGGTGTAAATGTTTGGGAAAAAAAAATACTTAACGTGTTATTCATTCGTTAAGATGTTTCTGTGAAATAATGGAAAGAGGGAAGGAGGGGGACACTGGGCGAGATCTATCAGCAGCGAATTCCCCATACAAACGAGAGAAAAGTGTTATGAATATGACTAGCACTAAGAAGAAGAAGAACGTAAAAAACATATCAATTTAAGTGAATTCAAAATGAGAAAAAAACCACGAATATTAGAGAGAGTTTCACTATTAGTCGAAAATATGATACACAAAATATCACACACTTAAACAATTAAACAATGTCTGATTACGTAATTGGGCTCAATTCCTCAAGTTTGAACAACATTGTGAAAAAAAAAAAAAAAAAAAAAAAAAAAAAATCACACCGCTAGAGGCTCGATCAAAACGGTGTCAATTATAACAATAAAAGAGAGATTCATAAAAAAAAAATCACGCAGTCCTTTCTTAATATTGTTAATATATTTTAAAATTCTGATTTTAAAATATTGTTAATGTATTTTGTTAAAATCGACACTCAATTTGTTATTTTTTCCATCAAACTTCAAAAAACGAATAATATGACAAATCGAGTGTCGGTTTTATATATTTTGTAGGTTCAATGATTTCATTATTAATTTATAAGGTACTAGAATATAAACAATAACAAAAAAAAAAATCGAACAAAATAATGCTAAAGTGAGCAAACGACGATAAGTGTCCACGAGGGTGCTCACATATGGTGGTGCAGCATAAATATATTTTAAATGAATTATTAAATACTTTAAAAAATTTAACGAAACTTTAGAATATATAGATACTATATAAGATTATATGCACTTTAGCAAGGTAATTCTATGTGTCGTATTATTTGTACATTTATGTTAATGAATAATACGGACTCGTATAGATTTTGGCATACTTTATACTATAGAATACATGTTATTTGTTTCCTAGGTAAATAATGAGTATGCTTAAAAAAAAAATAAAAAAAAAAAAAGGTAAATAATTAGTAATTTTTATTTTGTGTCAATACCGTAGAAATACTATACAATTTGATTTGAGACTACTGGTATTTTCCAAAGTAGAGAATTTTGTATGTAATCCATTTTATATTCTTCTTAATGCATGTTTATTGAATAGAACATTGTAGTTACACAACTCTGATAATCCATAGAAAATAATTTTTATGTACATCCTTATTTTTGATTGTGCCAATATTTTCATCACTTTTCCTGCTTTCGTATTTCTAGTGAAAGTAATCCTATTGTTATCCTAGATTTTGAATTGATGGTTTTTTTTTTTTTTTTCACTTCATTATAAACCACATATTAAAATATTTTGTTTTCTTAGTGCTGAAAATAAATTGAAATTCCTTAAAAAGGGGATTTTGACTCGTATATTATATATATTCAAGAGGTATATACTACTATCATGTTATTATAATAATATTTTATATTTTATTTGTAAGTTATTGTAATGATAATTCAATGCTATAAATTTTAATTATGCATATACAATTGATTTCCAATTCACAGAAAATTTGAAATTAAATTATCAAGCTCGCGGCTTTTATATATATATATATATATATATATATATATATATATGCATAAACGAAACAATAAAATTCCACCAATATACATATCTAATCAACCAATATAAAATTTCCTCAACCATCACTTGCCGATTCACGTACTACATATTTATGGCGGCCACAATATAGAAACTAAGGAGACTCGACACGTCGTTTGGCATGGGGAAGGATTTTGCTTTAGGCCGTTAACAAACGCGTTTTAAATGCAAGAGAGAAAAGTAGAACGGTTTCATCTTACTTTTCAATTAGTTATTTCTCTAGAGCAATTAATTATTTTTAAGGATAAATAGCAAATACACTCATATCGTTGTCGCTCAAGTGCAAATACACCTCTAAAGATACGTTTGGTGCAACTAACACCCCAACACCTCTAAAAATACGTTTGGTGCAACTAACACCCCAATGTCTTGAGAAATGATGCAACTAACACCCCGATTAACACCAGCTCTAACGGCGTAAAAACAATTCTAATTTGTTTAGTTAGTTAGTTAGTTAGTTTGTTTGTTTTTTTTTTTTTTTTTGGACCCCAATAATTGACACAACCTTTGGCATATACCCATTCCATTTTTTCAGGTCATCTATGTGCGAGAGCATTCTGACCGGCCCAAGAAGCACACTGCCATTTTTTAATATTGTATTCATAGTGCAATATTTCATTCTCATCTATGGCAACTGCAAGTTTCCTCTCCATTTTTTCCCCCTCAACGACACATAGGTTAGGTTCCGCTCAAAATTGAATTTCAATTCACCCCTTTCTTTTCCCTATTCCATTGGGGATTCATTGAAATCTAACATATCCGAGCTCGACGAGGCACTAACGGTGGGGTTCAACATGCAACCAACCTCACAGTTGGAGATGATCTTTTGAACAAGTGGCTTGAAAAATCATATTATCCTATCTCTCTTTGCTAAAGAAATAAAAATTTTGGAGCTCATTTTGTTGAAGCTTCCTTAAGTGACAGTATGTTGTTGAGCATTCTTGAAAGATTATCTTGGTTAATAATCAAATTTCAAGTAGTTCCTGCCATAAGAACACATGTATTACTATATTCCAATTTTGCTGCAAATTATAAGATCATCATATATAAAATTAATCTCATGGATTTTTATGTGTAGAGAGGGTTATTTTGAGACTGGGAGATCACCTTTATTCCTCTCACCCTTCCTGCAAATCAGCCAGCACGTCTGTTCCATCGTCCGTATGTTCGCATTAATTTTATCATTGATAGTCAGTATGCGGAATATCATTTGTAAAGAGGTCTTGATGATGTTCATAATTGAGAAAACTCTTTCGACAGTTGAGGTAGCCACCGGTAGAATTAAGCACAATTTAATGATCAATGACTTTGTTGGAGGTTTTACAATTTGTAAAATCAAATTTAGAAGATTTGTTTGAGGATAAACAGTTTTGTATAATTAGATTTATAATAGTTTACATATGGTGATTTTGAATGATGAATAATTTTTCGCACGGCTTCATTAAAAGATGAAGAAAGGGAGGGTATAGCTTTTATTTACATCATAATACATACACAATCTCCAATACCTCCTAATCAAGATAATTGGGTGAAGAGTTTTACTTCAGAGTTAAACTCGCTTTATAAAGCTGCAGTGACATTTCGACATGATATGGATCTAAGTCCATAGATATGTTTGAATTGTATTTATCACCGATAATCAGTACGTGGAATATTATTTGTAAAGAGATTTTGATGATGTTCATAACTGAGAAAACTATTTCTACTGTTGATGTAGCCGCGGTAGAATTAAACACAATTTCATGAATGACTTTGTTAGAGGATGAACGATTTTGTAAAATTAGGTTTAGAAGATTTGTTTGAGGATAAACAGTTTGTAATGAATGGAAGAATAAATGTCTTATTTCTTAATTTAATATAAGAATGATACTAAATGTTAATAGTCCTAATCTAATAATCCTAGGGGGTGTTTGGTTGATAGTATCAGATTTAGTATAAGATAAGCCCAAGATTGAATCATGCAAGACTAATTCGTTATAGTGGGGATGTCATGACTAAAAAGGGAAGAAAGACCATGACTAATCATATGTGGCAATGTCATAAGATTAAATCTTGGATCATGTTCATCAAACCAAACATCATTGAATGTGATTAAAACACCCCCTAATATATATGTTTTGAAAGAGGAAGACAAATCTGCAAAAAGCACAGGAAAAATGAAAACATGGAGGCATAATCAGTATTGTATATATTTTGATGTTAATGGCAACATCAATTACCTAGATGTTTATTATTATATATTTTGTTCTATTAATTATGTATGGTCATACATAGGCTTGTGAGTTTGTTTTGTAGATGTTTTGTGTGTTCACTTTTGCTTGTCTTAAATTTGATCACTTCTTGAGCAAAACTAATCTTATGACCTTGTTTTGCAAATGTTTAAGTTTGTGAAGAACACCTTGAGGAAAATAAAAATTTCATTGCGTCTACGCGAAGCAGCACCGGCTATACTGCTTCGCTCTAGGTCAATAACATTGCCTGAAATGTACGACCACACAGCGCGTCCTAACTACAACGAAGGAGGACGATTCACGCGCTCGTATACTACATCCAGCGGGGTCAGCAACTGGACCCCCTTTTCGATAGTCATTTCTTAAAATGGCCGAGCACTACGCACTGATGAGCCACCTACATCCCCCCACGTCCTTCGGATTGGTACGGATGCCACATGGTCTGAGAAAATGAAGTTGTGGATTGTCTCCATGGTTGGAATGAATGATAGAAATCAAATTATGTGTGCAAAGCTATGAGGGTACGAGTCTCCGATACCTCCGAAACTAATTAGTACGGTCAAGACTTTCGATTTGGAGTTGTACACGCTCTACGAAGCCATTGTGACAGTCCAACATGACATGGATCTAACACCATATCTTCGGATTGATTTTTTCATCGATAGCCAGGATGTGGTTAACAACATCAACGTGCTTCACACCCGATCGGATTTCATATTGTCCAACGATCTGGTTGACAGAACTAGAGGAGAGCTGGAGGAGCTCCTACAGGTATTACGATTAATTTTATGTTCCATATTTGTTTGATTAACTTAATGTGTGCAAATTGTACTTAATTATATTTTTATACAATTTCTTTATAGCAAAATCGTCCGGTCCACGTGTGTTGGACTCGTAGATATTACAATATATTTCTAGACGAATTCGGGAGGAGGGTGAGGTTTGCCCGTGAGAGGCATAAGATAAGATATAAACCAACTGTGGATAACTTCGTTGAAGAGCTCAAGTGCGGGATTGTATATGACATCACCACGATCGAAGATTTCCTTCAAGATGTGTATATGCATGGCCCGAGTAAGTGAAGTAGGAGCACTGTAGTATGTTGTGAGATGTAATGTGAACATGATTTTTAACTCGATTGGATTTGTGAACTTGTTTGATCGATGTTGAGACTGTGAAAGTAGAACATATGTATTGTATGGATTTTTAAATGTGTTTGTTGTTGGCTTAGATTTGTATGGACTATTTTGATCGGGAGAGATTCAATGTTGTTTTTCATGATTTGTTGTAAGATGTTGAAACTTGGAAGTAGGATTGTTTCAAATACTTCACGAAGATGACTATCGGTAGTAGTCTATGGATTTAAATCTAATTCATACTCTTAATGAATAAAGGTTACCGAATATGCAAAGCTTCGGTGACATGAATGGTGACAGTCCCGAGGGAGCCGATAAAAAGAACCACATTGATTAAAATTGAAACTACATGAGAAATGATAGTCATCCTTAATTTTTTTTGTTAAATGTATAAGAAAAATCTTAACATCAAATTACGAATGAATACGAACCACATGAGAATTTTATTAACCTATTTTTGCATTGCTGAGAAAAAAAATGAGCATCTTAATATTCATAATTTGTAAAACTTAACGAAATGAAGTTCACGTTGTCCAATGATCTAATTGTCATGACTAGGGAAGAGCTGGAGAAACTCCTATAGGTATTATGATTAGTTGTGTGTCCCACATTAGTTTGATTAACTAAATGTATGCAAACTGTACTTGTATATTATTTGCGCCATTACATGTGAATAAATATCCTCTCATACAATTTCTCTATAACATGATCGTCCGGTGCATGTGTGTTGGACATTTAAAGATAAAAACGTATTGCCCGATAAATTTGGGAAGATGGTGAGGTTGGCCTGTGAGAGGTACTAGATAAGATATAAACCAGCTATTGATAACTTCATAGAAGAGCTCAAGGGCTAGATCATATATG
This sequence comes from Mentha longifolia, assembly GCA_001642375.2. Taxonomy (NCBI): domain Eukaryota; kingdom Viridiplantae; phylum Streptophyta; class Magnoliopsida; order Lamiales; family Lamiaceae; genus Mentha; species Mentha longifolia. The sequence goes on from CM038113.1 coordinate 37,499,303, forward strand.
ACAACACCACGATCGGACATTTACTTCACAATCGAAAATAGAAAATTCAATTCTTTCCTCGCTCTTCACCATTTTTCTTCAACTCACTTAAACTTCTTCGAGTCTCTAAAGTATGTCGAAATTCTTTCTCAAATCTTGTTGTTTATATGTTCTTTACATAATTTGATTTAGCACTAGAATTCTTTTCTTCATTTCTCACATATTAAGTGAATTACATCACATGCATATAGTTAGGGGTGTCTAAACTGATCGGGACGGGATACCCATCCAGTTTCTTTCTGATACCTGCCTTCATATAAGTAAAAAAAACGTATTATGTCTCCCGCCTTAAATGGGTAATTCAGGTACCCGATATTCGGGGTTCAGGTAATTTGGGTTGCAATAGGGTACCCAAATTACCGGATTTATAATAATACTTTTTTATTTAATATTTCATAATTTATTTCTTATATGTATGAGATTGTTGATCAATTTGTATAATACCCCACATCTTCTTAAACCCTCGTTGGTAATTAAGTAAATAATTTGAGAAAGAGTCGTCCGTTTTCAAGAAGTAAAAATTCTATTTTAGACTAAGATAGAATTTACAGAGAAGAATTCCCTAATCAGCTAATCTAGAAGGAAGATGTGATATTGTCTAAAGTAATATCAAATGTCTATTTGATTATTAAAATCCCTCATTTTAATTAATTAAGTCGATTGAATATTCGACTTAACTTAAATAAGTGTTTAGGTTTGTTGGAATTTGTATATAACTACAAGAGTTAATCGTGTTATTGCACACAATAACATGCCCTAATAGTGAAAACTCTCGTCTATCTCATTACTTTGTAATTATAGCTTAGAGTAGAGGATGTCATGGCTGTTTGAAGCAATAAAAGGATTAATTAATAGCAACAATCAAGCATGATTTTAAAACAATGTATGATTAGTTCTGTAAGTGTGTTTCAACAAATACCAAGGCCAAGAATCCAAAATCTCAACAACAAATATTTAAACTAAGCAAAGAAATTCTTTCAAAATTAAACTTTGACATGAACCAAAGAAGCTTTCGCAAGAGCAAGGCCATGAATGCAGAACCCATAAACAACAAAAACTACTTTGCTCATCTCAAACTCACCCGTGCCATCATTCTTTCATCATGTCCTTCAAACTTATTAACTAGACCTTAACAATTACTAAAATATTATGAGCATACAATGCATTTGATTACTTGTTTCAAAATGCAAATCAGACAAAAAATAAGATACAAATACCATCCAATTTTCAATATCAACCTAACAGATACATAACAATCAACAATCCTACTGCCATAGTTTATAAAAATCACACAAAATCATCTATGATTAAAACGACATTAAATCTCTCCCGATCAAACTAATCCATACAAATCTATATAAGCAACAATCACATTTACAACAATACATATGTACTACTTTCACAGTCTCAACATTGATCATACAATTACTTCTTCATTCCGAGTCTGAGTCACTCGTGGCATACACATCCTGAAGGAGATCTTCAATCGCGGTATTGTCATATACGATCCCGTCCTTGAGCTTTACTACGAAGTCATTAACAGTCAGTTCGTATATTTTCCAGTACCTCTCACAGGCCAGCCTCACCCTTCTCCCGTCGGGCAATATGTTGTAATCTCTACATGTCCAACACATGTGCACCGTACGATCCTATTATAGAGAAATTATATGTAAAGATATTTATTCACATATAATTAATGACGCAAATAGCATACAAATACAACTTGCACACATTTAGTTAATCAAACTAATGTGGGACACAAAACTAATTCTAATACCTGTAGGAGTCCCGCCAGCTCTGCCTTAGTCATCATAATCAGATCAGTAGACAACATGAAATCTGCTCGGGTTTGAAGCACGTTGATGTTTTTAACAACATCATGTGGCTATCAGTGATGAAAATAATCTGAAGATACGGACTTAGGTCCATGTCATGTCGGATTGTCATCGCTACTTCGTGGAGCGTGTATAACTCCGAATCAAAACTCTCCACCCAACTCTCTCGATCCGGAGGTATGGGAGACTTGTAACCTTGTAGCTTTGCACAAACAATTTGATCTTTGTCATCCATTCCAACCATGGAGACAATCTCTTCTTGTGATGGAACGGTAAGTCTCAATCGGCCAATAGAAATCCTCAATTGCACTAAAAGCGATCTTTCCGAATCCCTCGACACCCCAATCTTTTCCATGTGTATTCTTGACCAAGCAGTAGTCGATGTTCCTTTCTTTTCCATAACCCACAATGAGAATATAATGATATATAGCTTTCTTCCTTTCCCTTTCTCTCTTATGCGGACCCCTATATACTTTATCCTTCAAAACAAAAAAAAAATATTTACATAATGCAAATTTTAAAGTTATAGTAAAAATATTTATTAAAAAATAAATATAAATCCTTATTGTTATGGCGTGGAAAGTAGGGCACAAAAGAACAACACCAATAATGAGTCCCCTTTCTCTAATCGCCTTGAAAATCGTCGCTGAATCTACATGGTCACGCTCAAATTCTACAAAATCTCTAATGAACAGCTTCACCATCCCCTTAGCAATATAAAGGAAATGCTAGAAAACTGTTATTGACTCTATTAAATCTTGAACTTCACAATACTTACTCTTGGTTGATCATCCCACTTATGCATTTGATTAACTTCACCTACATATGGGTCGTAATCGCGTGTGAGGCATATTCCATGATCTTGCACGTACGACAATACATTGCCAGGGAAATTCTGCACCCCAAGTGGCTGCACGACAGGGTTAGCAATAAATGACTCATCTTGGTAGTCCCGGTGCAGGTGCAAGAAATCCATCAATTGCTACACCGAGAAACATTCTACTTTATCTCTTTATCTCTTTATCTATCTTGCGATCCACCGAAAACTCCACTACCGATAAACAATCGGTCGTGGCAAACGCCCAACATATATCTAAAATAAAAATAAAGTATTAGTTAAGAATGTTAAATGTTAGTTCAGGAATTGAAAAATAAATATGAGTTACAAAAGACACGAACTTGTATTTCCCTGATTATGAGATTATGAGCAACCATGATGGAGTTTATCCCATCGGCTCTCGCCTAAGAAAAAGCCACTCTTTCTATAAACGTTTCCCAAGTCATAAGTATACGCGTCATTAAGGAGGAAACTGAGGAGGAAAATATGCAGATATTATAATGAATAATATCACAACTAAATCATCAACTTGACAGGCAGAGAATACGAGTGCATGAATCGTCCTCCTTCGTGGCTAGGACGCGTTGTGTATTCATGCACGCGAGGCAATGTTGTTGACCTAGAGCGATGCAGTATAACCTTCATGTCTTTGGACATAGTGAACTTTCACTTTCCCCCATGTTTTCTTCAGCAACTTAAACATATGCAAAACCAGTTCACAAGCATTTGTAATTACCGTATATAATTAAGAAAACAAAACATATGAAAATAAACATCTAGGTAATTTATGCTGCCATTAACATTAAAATATGTACAACATTGATTATGCCTCCATGTTTCCACTTTTCCCATGCGCTTTTTGCAGATTTGTCTTCCTCTTTCAAATTGTCGTTTAATAAGTTTTAAAAGCTTCAATTCTTGCAAAAACACCTTATTCTTTTTAGTCATGTTGCAATCTAGATACAATAAATAAGAGAGATGAAAAACAATTAAGAAGAAAAAAGAGCATTAAGAGAAAGAGAAATAAGGAAAAACAAAAGACAAAGAAGAAGAAATGATTCAAATCTTTGGAAAAAATCTATAAAAATAAAATAAAATAAAATGGATAACCAAGATCCGAAAAACTAATCCCTTGGAATCTGGGATTATTCGAGAGTTGACATCCTTGCTAGTGCTTGCTCACGAGTTTCCTAAGCCTCCCACAGCAACGACTCAAATATTGTCTGTCTCTAACATGTTTTTCTATTACATATCTAACAAATGGGCGAGTTGTGATTCAAATCGATACTATATGAGAAATGATACTCATCCTCCAAATAAGTAAAAAAACTTATTATGTCCCCCCCCCCCAAAAAAAAAAAGGTAATTTGGGTACCCAATAATCGGGGTTCGGGTGATTTGGGTTGTAATAGGGTACCCAAATTACCGGATTTATAATATTACTTTTTTATTTATATTTTTCATAATTTATTTCTTATATGTATGATTGTTGATCGATTTGTATAATACCCTGTATCTTCTTAAACCCTCGCTCGTAATTAAGTAAATAGTTTGAGAAAGAGTTGTCCGTTTTCAAGAAGTAAAAATTCTATTTGACTAAGATAGAATTTACAGAGAAGAATTCCCTAATCAACTGATTTAGAAGGAAGATATTGTATTGTCTAAAGTAAAATCCAATGTCTATTTGATTATTAAAATCCCTCCTCTTAATTAATTAACTTAACTTATTAAACTTATTAATTAAATAAGTGTTTAGTGTTTTCTAGTACCCCTAATAGGAGATTAATTAGGTTAGCATTATGATTTAGCAAATCATTTTGGCTACTAGTTCGTTTAATTTTTAGATAAAGATATTAGTCTATTATTGGGCCAAGACCAAATGTTTTAAACTTTTAATACAGTACATCATGCCCAATGGCCGCTAGGCCTAATCAACATTGAAAATATTTATTGATTGAATAAAATTGCTGAATCAGAATTGTGTGATAAAATGATTTACTGCACAACAGAGCTGATGACATAGAATTAAAATACAGCAACCCTACACAATCAAACATAGCAATCCAATCTTCATTAAAGGGGGGAGGCTAAAGATACTAATGAAGATACAACAAGTAGATACAATAATTATCACTAAGAGTAGACTACAAAATTTCTATGGCCGAATAGCGGTGATAAGGCAACAACAGTTTATAACTTTGACGATTGGAGGAGTATCATCATTAGCATCGACTAACCTGCCAAAAGAAAAAGGATGAAGAAGCTTAGTCATGCTGCGATCTAGATACAATAAATAGGAGAGATGAAAAACAGTAAAGAAGAAAAAAGAACATTAAGAGAAAGAGAAATAAGGAAAAACAAAAGGAAAGGAAGAAGAAATGATTCAAATCTCTGCAAAAATCTATAAAAAAATAAAATGCATAACCAAAAAACTAATCCCTTAGAATCTGGGATTATCAACTTCAATAGTTACAAGAGTCATGGCCCAAAATCAGCTTTAAACCAACTATCATAAAAACAATCAATCCACACTTCAAACTTTAAGCTATCAAAATACACCCTCACAAAATTCACTCTCACACCAACACAAAAAAAAAAGAAAAAGAAAAAGAAAGACAGAAATCTGAGAAGAGGGAGAAGTTCGGACAGAAACAAGGAAGGAAGGAAGAAAGCTATTTTTCAAATCACAAAAGCCTAACACCCCAATCTTCAAGGTACACCTGTTTCTTTCATTAAGAAGCATGTTTTCCCTAGTATATACTCTAAACAAATCAAGCATGCTAAACTGCAACAAGACTTCATGAGAGATATAATTACTTGATAACTGAATCTTACGCAAGTTTAATTAATTATCTGCCTCTCTCTTTGAAACCATAGAACAAAGCATGGTATGAAATGCATAATTCTTGTTCACCCACAACTGTGATAAAACACGTAAAATTCTGAAGATCCTAGACCTAAGACTACGAATCAACATGCTCAAAATACGAAATAGAAACTTTATTACGAAGCAGCCTTACACTGTGTCTAACCACAAATTAAAGAGAGCATAAGAGGTAAGTTAAGTTGGAATTCATAAAGCATGATTAGAAACAAATTTTTAGTTATAAGTTAGAAACATGTATGCTATTAAACCAATCTCTAAGTCTAAAACATAAGCTATAACTTGAATGTACTTAAATCAGTTTCCTAATTCCAAAGCATGAGAATATGTTTCTTTTAATCAAAGCAAGCTTTACAATTCAAGACGTAAGATTGAAACCTAAATCACTAAAGAGATACTTTATGTAGTAAAGGGAAATCACAGAAATAGAGTTTGACATTCACTGATTAAGGCATAAAATAACTCTAAAGAAACCCTACTACAACCCCAGCTACGACGACTCCTTTGTGGACGGAATCGTGTACACCGAATACACAGGGAAAGCTGGGTGCGGGATAGTGTATAAAACTTGTAGTAGTAGTATAAGTTGGAATTAGGAAGTGTACAACTTTAAGCGGCTCTTAGCTACATATGCATTTTATCATACAATGCTAGATATGAAACAAAATAAAAATAACCAATGAAATGACTAAATGTAGTAGGAAAATGATAAAAATTCACAAATCCAAATGATGATTGTGGAAATCGAATTATATGGCTTAAATTTTAGAAATTAGTAATTAGCTAGTTTACACTTTATTTTTGGATGCACTTCAAAAAAAAAATGAGGTAAAGATTCCTAATAAATTGGTCTTAAACAGAAATTTAGACCAAAGGAATAAATTTGTCCTACATTAACGAAGTTTACGATGTGAAGAAACACATATCAACAAAACAAAATAGTTAAAAGTCGATATTTTCATTCATAGACTAGTTATATCAGATTAACAAGTACTATAACACTTGGTAACTATTTCTTCCTTCTCTCTCCTATTCATGCTGCGAGTACAAGCTCTTTCAGCAGCGCAAACCAAGATCAATCTTCTACAAGCGATGCCCTTGAAGCCAAGCCCTTGATAGTGTGTCGACACTGAAACCTGCCACATAAGTCAACCTGCCTTAACCGCCTCCATAGTTATGAGAAAATGAATGATTGCTAGGAGGATATCCAACCAGGAAAACTCCGAACAAGCTCAAGACTAAGACGAACTATTGCACAAGTAGTATAAAGCAAATGTATCTCGGTTATTTTTTATCATCCATGCTATGTTGCAGGCTTGCAGCCATCAAATATCATATTTCAGTACGAAAATTGAAGGATTTGGGTTTTCAGACCCCATTTCAAACTCATGAATCAAAGTAAAGAGGAAGATGAAACATGAGATAGATGATGTGAAGCAAACAACGTATGATGTTAGATTCGTGATCTCAAGTCACATTCACATAATAGAATACCAAAGTTACTTAATTTTCTAAGCTATTGACATGAAAATCATACCAATTTTGTTCAATCACTTACCAGATCAAATCCTTTGATGTAGAGTGCTGCGCTTCAAGTGAGATAGAACAGTCATTAGGTGGAGGTTTCATTTCCAGATTTTGGGTTCTGCACCTGAATCTCAATCTAAAAGGCTTGGTCTGTAACATATAATTAGTATTAAATTAAATAAAATAAAGGTATATCATCTCTGAACACCCTAACACAAAACAAATCTACAGCCATTTATTAACCGTCTCTATAGTTATGAGGCAAATGATTGATTGCTAGGAGGAAATGCAACTCATACACAGTACATAGCTCTTGGCCCAAAAAAACATGATATCTAATTGCGATGAACAAGCAGAACAAGTCTTATTAATAAAACTAATTTAGATGCATATATCCTCAGATTCATCCATAACATGACAAAAACCATCTACAAGACTGATTAAGATGATTTCATCATGGGAGCGCATAAAGGAAAAAGCAACAACCTTGAAGCTATTTACCTTCCTATTTGGCCGAAACTCGCGCTTGGGAAGAAAGTGTGAAGGCAAATTGAAGTAAGAGGGAGCTTTCACCAAGAGAAATAATTTTGTTGGACCTAAAAAATGGGAATACTATTATCAACCAAAGATCATGAACAGAAACAACAAATACTAAACTTTTTCAGCGCTTAAACAAAAAACAGTAGCACTCCCACATACCAGCATAAGAATCTGATCCAACACCCTTTGATATCATCGTGCGAATTGCCTATGCAAAGACAAACAGGAAAAATTAAATCTACACAACTCGAAAGGAAACAAAAATCGAAGTTTGAACAAACACCAAAATGAGCAAACCTTTCTGGACAACGTTTCTGCAATTTTGTTTCGAGTAAAATCCCCCAAAATTGGTCTCCCATTTGAAAAACTCAATTCATAAAAGTGCAAAGGCCTTAGAGGACTAGGTCCAAGAACCAGAGTAATTTTATCAACATTTGGAACTTCAACAATCAGCAACTGAAGTGCAGCCTTCATATTAGATATACACCCCATCAGTTTCTCCAACCTTCTTATCCCCATCTTCACTTCCCTTTTTCTCGTAGCTTGCTTTCTCCTTGTCGATATCGCCTTCGCTTCGCTTCCCGCAAGTTCAATTTCCTTTACAGAAGTAAAATTAGAAACTTCCAATTATCAACGCGAAATTTGGGGAAAAAAAAACCCCTTCTCTGAAATCACTCACCAATTCCTTAAATTCGGAGTGCAGTTCGTCGAATTCGAGGGTGATGTCCTGGAGCAATCTGCCAAAACGACAACATCGATCAATTATTCAGATTAGGGTTTGGTATTTTGCTGAAATTGGTGGAGAGGAACTACGAGGGGATCTGCTGGTGCATAAAGAGAATAAATCCGACGATGTCGGTGACGACGTGGAAAATGGTGGAGCAGTCGAGCGCGTCGGCGGCGGTGTCGATGTTCGTGTACTCCATTTCCGAGCTCCCTCCGCCTTCTTCCATCGCCACGGCAGAATCAATCGGAGAATCGACGGTGAAATTATGCGTAGATGAAGGCTTTGGGTTTTGCGGAGGGTATATTTCTCGAATTTTATTCAAGGCGGGCTGAATTTCTTTTTTATTATTATTATTTTTTTTTAAGATACGAGCTGAATTTCTTACCCCTTATTTCTGTTTAATTAGGAAAAGAAAATAATTAGGAAATTAATTATTTAAAGAATCACTAATTTTTATTAGAAGATCGAAAGATAATTATACTCAGGTTATGCACTTAAAATCTCTTGAAGATTATGAAACGCGAAGAAAATTGTGAATTTTCGATATGTATTTGAGATATTGGGGGGTTCATTTGATTTTTTAGGTGAATAAGTTCAAATAATGGGGTACGGTTAATGATTTACTTTTTCCTTTATACTATATAAAAGTAATGGTCCCACATAAATCGAAACGACGGATTTAGTGGAATTGTTACTTTTTTAACAGAGACTTTCCTACATATTTACAGTCGAGACACGATGAATTTTATGGGTATAAATGTTTGGGAAAAAAAAAACTTAACGTGTTGTTCATTCGTTAAGATGTTTCCGTGAAATAATTGATGAAACTTGCTTTTCAAGGATGATTTGTGCACGAAAACAAAGAATTAACAGAGCAGAAAATAGGACACAATGAGATTTACGTGGTTCGATCTATCGGAATAGATCTACGTCCACGGAGCAAAAGAGAGTATGGCTATTATTACTAGTGTGCGTGTAGCTTTACAAAGATTGTCCTCCTTTCTCCATCTATTCTAAGCCTCTATTTATAGGTAATTACATGGAGTTTAACTATAATACAAAGTCTTCTCCTATTTGGACTTGGACTCTTTGGCTTGATCTCCTCATTTATGGATAAACACCGAGCTTCTAGATCTCTCTTAGAGCTTGAGTTGTAATCGATGTAGGAGTGTAGAAGTCTCTTATTTCGAGTTGGGCCGAACTGCATAGGCCGAGCTTAAATGTCGGGGCCCAATTATATTGGGTCTGATGCTTGGGCCTAGTAGTTAGGCCATATCCTATCACATCCTCCCCCAAAAAGATGTAGAAGCGAGGGTGTAACATAGAGGAAATAGTTGAGGTGGAAGTAGTCTAAAGTTCGTACCACCTCGCTAAGACGAGGTCGGGTTAAAACTTCTCGCCCCGACGCAAATTAAATTCGACGAAGTCGAGTTCGTACCGCCTCGTTAGGACGAGGTGAAGCATAATTTCGGATTACTTCGTCAAAAATTTACCAGTTCTTTGCCGAGGCCGAACTGTATATAGCCTCGGTAAGACGAGGACGATCTCAAGAGTAGAGCGAAGCCGAACACGGAGCAACGGTTGGAGTCCCGAGTTAGTGGGACACGTGTCGCGCTGTTATGGTGGAAGTTGAATGGGGCGGAAGTTTTTGAATAAAACTTCCACTGTACGCCTTCTTCCCCATTTCGCCCTAATTTGCATTCTGAAAAAGAGCCGCCGTCTCCCATCTGCCGTTGCTAGATTCGCCACACGTTTGTGCCATCAAATCACTGTTAGGAGTCATTCCGCCGATAATTTTTACAAGTAAGTTATGGATCCTTCTTCCTCTCCTTTTTCCAGCGGTATAGGTAACGACGATGAAGCCGTTGGTGGGTCATCGTCGCTCCCAATGCAATCTTTTCCCTCCACTGTAAAAATAAACACTTTTACTGTAGAATCTTTGTCGCCTAGGGTAGTTGAGTGTTGTCGCTTTGCACCGGTGACTAAGGGAAAAGTCCAAGATTATATGTCGTCTCTTAGCGCCGAAAATATTATAAATATTTGTAGAAATTATCAATTTCCGCCCTCCGTTGTACTAGTTGCCCCCGGTCCGGAAGATAGAGCTTGTTCTCCCCCGGACGGCTTCTTTACCGTATATGAAGACAGCCTGAAGCACGGTCTTCGGTTTCCTTTGTTTCCTACTTTCGGGGCTTTACTCCGTAGACTGGGTATTGCAATGGGTCAAATTGCCCCGAACTCATTCAAACAGCTCGTAGGATTAGCTGTAGAAGCTTCTAGAATAGGTATACCAGTTTCAGTAGACTTGATACTGAATTTGTTCTTTTTTAAGTTGGGCGAGACGGGGTGGTTCTATCTGACCCCGGTTCGTAAGGATTCGTTTCGTTTAATCACGAAATCGAAACTTACAAACTGGCAGAATAAGTTCTTTTTTTGTCGTTCTGCCGAGGTCCCCCACCTCATGTGGCGAGAGAAGGGTAGTAAGCCAGAGAGTCAGAATCCCAACGTAGACCTGGCTGATGCCGTTGCTAGGTTAGATCAGCTAGGTACACTATTACGGGATTACACCGAAGCCGAGCTGGTGTCGGCCGGGCTGAGCCCGTTTAACAAGAATACCTCGTATCCCGAGGAGGGTGAGGTTTTCGTCCGTCTCTTTTTACAGCTTATAGATATATGTTCTATGACGCGTAATGTCTTTTGTTCTCTGATTGTAGTGGTGAAACTGGTGAAAGAGAGGAAAAGGCTGAGATCCGAGGATGCCGCGTTTTCAGAAAAAGTGGGTTCCGAGGCGTCCTCGGAACGAACTGCAAGTGAACGAACTGCCAGCGTGCCGGAGTTGTCCCTACTGAGGTCGCCTTCGCCGGACTCGTTAGTTCGTCGGACGAAAGTGCCGAAACTGAGCAAAAAGGTTTCGGCAAAGGACGTCCAGACTCTGACTGTGGGCCAACCCTCCGTTAGTATGGCTTGCCCGGTGGTGGAGCTGGAAAAGCAGCGCCGGGTCTATCCTGAGGTAAGAGGTTCATTCATTTATGCTTGGATGTATATTATCTCGGGGCTGATCTCCTTAAGAATTGACAGGATGCTGATCTGGTCTCAGCGACCTTCCAAAATTGGGTGGACGGGTTGGTGAAAAGTGCGCCTTCCCTTACCAACTTCTTAACCGATGGGGTCTCGAAGTTTAACGAGACAAACCAAATTTGTCGTCGACTGGAAGAAGAAAAGGCAAGTTTAACTGGAGAGCTTGCTGCTGTCAGGCTGGAAGCCCAGGAGGCCAAAAGAAAGGAAGATGAAGTTGTTGCCGATGCTGATGTGGCTCGGAAGGAGGTAGCCTCGCTGAAGGCTAAATTGGCTGCGGCCGAGGTTGAGGCTGTGGCTCGTCAAGGGACCCTTCTTCGAGCGTATACTGAAAGGCTCTTCCTGTCCGAGTTCTTCTCGGGTCTCTGCGGCGACGTGGCCGAGGTGCTGACCACTCAAAGTGTCTCTGATGTTGTTGAGGCCATCGCCGCTGACATCCCGGACCTAGATAAGGCGAAGTACGGGCACAAGGAGGTGTCCGTGGAGGATCTCAACAGAGCCTTTGCAGAGATTGTACTGAAGAAGCTGAAAGAGATTCCTCTGCTGGAGAGCTTGGCAGCCTCTACCGACCTGTTGACTGCCGAACAGATTCGGGACAGCTCGGTGGATCGTGATCCGGAAATGGATGCGATTATTGCCGAACTGAATGTCGTCCCGAAAATAGCCGAGGCTGATGGCGTAGATGGTGACGATGCTGAGTTGGAAGCCGAAGCTCCAGAGGGTGCATCTCAAAATGAGGAGGAGGTCAGTTGATCGCCGCCTCGTCTCTTCTTTTTTTTTTTTTTTTTTTTTCTTGTAGCATGTACTTCGTCATCAGTAAGATGGCGCATTTTGCTGAATTAATGAAAACTTTATTTCTTATGAGAAATTTGTTTTCCCTTTTTGTAGTCTTCTCCGTCTCCGAAACTTTTCGACGCCTCTCCTTACATAGCACAAATTGATAATTTACTTCGAACTCTTGAAGCCAAAAATAGCGAAATTCTTCATTGGAAAGACCAAGTGGGCCATATTGAACATGAAACCGAAGTGAAGCTGCAAGCCAGTCAGATTAAATCGGATGGGTTGCATGCTCAATTGCTCGAGCTGAAGGAGAAGCATAATAGACTTAAGGAAAAGGCCAAGCGCACCGAAGAAGAATTCCTTGAGTACGAATCAATTATCCGCCGAAGCGGGAAGCCTACTATTGCCGAGGTCTTGGCGAAGGTGGATGAAAAAAGAGAGTGGCTGCAGCGTTTCCGGCGTGATTATGGCGAGGACTCTTGGGAGTACCGGGGGTTGGTTGACGAGATAGTCGAAGCCATCAACTCGTATGAGATTGTAAAAGCTCGTCGGCCTAAACTGCTTCAATACTTAACCGCTGATACGAGCTCTTCGAGTTTGGCTAACTCTGATCCGAATCCGGGAATCCTAGATGCAGCCTCAAGGGCTTTCTTGGAAGGTCCGCGTGAGCAACCTCGCTTTCAAGGGGTATCCCGAGTTCCTGCTCGGAACCCGGGTAATAGAGTTTCAGTAGGACGAGGACGAGCTCGAGGTTCTGTGGCAAGGAACCCGAATCGAGCTTTGGCTGGCCGAGGCCGAGGTCGAGGCTTTTCTGCGCTTAGGGGCCGAGGTATTGCTCCTATTGATTACATTATGGGTTTGCCTTCACCTCCGGCTAGGCAGAGTTTTGCCGATAGATGGTTTAACTGTAGCAAGCCTTCGAGCTCAACGGCACCTCCTTGATGTAATCGTCCTTGTAATTGTAATCATTCCTTATATGGAGTAATGAAATTGTGTTTTATATCGTGGCCCCTTTTATTAAATAATAAAGTTTGGGCTCTTATACAGCTTACTTCATGGGAAGATGAAGTTTTACCTTACATGACCTACCTCATCCTTAGACGTAACTCGGTCCTTTATGATGAGGTGTTGGCCTTTTTCGGCTCACCTTGTCAGATGACGAGGTTTCGGCCTTTGTTTGGCTCACCTCGTCATATGACGAGGTTTCGGCCTTTGACAAACCCGTTCACGTCAAAAGACAAGGTAAGGGTTTTATAGTTCCTTGTTTGTCGAATTTATCGATAGGGGTGGTCCCCTTACGCGCGTTTAGTGTTATCCGTGACGGATATTGACTTACCCTCGTCAGGGTTTTAAGAACAAAGGTGAGATACTTTACATTAGTGGAACGGCGACATGCAGAATGAAATATGCAAGACCGAAGTTTAAAGAAAAAATGAACTTCATTGATAATAAAAAATAAAATATAAATGATAATAATAAAAAAAACAAAATTAAAGATAGAATAGCAGGACGACCTGACTCAGGAGCTATATGAACTAACCAACTTTAAACTCAATCCCTTCCACTTATGCGAAATATCTCTTTAAATGAGAAATATGCCATGTTCGGGGTATTAGCTCACCGGATAAATGGGCGAGCTTGTATGATCCTTTTCCGAGGACTTCCTCGACTCGGTAAGGTCCTTCCCATGTGGCTTCCAACTTGCCGAGCCTCTCTGCTTTACTGACCTCATTATTCCTAAGTACGAGGTCGCCTACTTGAAACTGCCGATACTTCACTCTTTGGTTGTAATACCGAGCTACTTGCTGCTTGTACTTAGTTTCTCTTATGTAAGCTAGCTCTCGCTTCTCTTCCAACAGATCCAGGTCGGCTCGAAGCCCTTCCTCATTGGCTTCGGTTGAGAAGTTAAGTGTGCGATGGCTCGGCAAGCCGATCTCTACTGGGATCACTGCCTCGGTTCCATACACCAAGCTATAAGGTGTTTCTCCATTCGAGGTCTTGGGAGTTGTCCGATATGACCATAGGACTTGGGGTAGATTTGCTGCCCAATCTCCTTTGGCTTTGTCAAGACGAGTTTTGAGTCCCTTCAGGATTGTTCTGTTTGTAACTTCGGTCTGGCCATTCGCTTGAGGATGAGCAACTGAAGTGAATTTTTGCTGGATATGAAGCCCTTCGCACCATTCTCTGAATACTCGGTCTGTGAACTGCGTTCCGTTATCCGAGATGAGGATGGGAGGTACGCCGAAGCGACAAACCACGTTCTTCCAGACGAAGTTTAAGGCATTCTTGCTCGTAATCTTCGCCAAGGGTTCAGCCTCGACCCACTTAGTAAAGTAGTCGATAGCTACGATGAGAAACTGGATCTGTCCAGGAGCTTTGTCGAATGGTCCGACGATGTCGACTCCCCATTGCACGAATGGCCAGGGGCTTTGCATGCTTATAAGGTCGGCCTGTGGTAACTTCGGCACTGTCGCATGGATCTGGCACTTCGGGCATTTTCTGACAATGTCGATTGCATCTTGTAACACTGTAGGCCAGTAGTATCCCCACCTCATTATCTTTCGTGCTAGTGCTCGAGCTCCGATGTGACTCCCACAGGCTCCTTCATGCACCTCCCTTAGTGCATAATTTGCTTCATTTGGTCCGGCACATCGTAAAAGGGATTGGAGATACGATCTCCGATAGAGCACTCCTTGCTCCAGGGTGTACTTTGGGACTTTGCTGAGGAGTTTCCTAGCTTCGAGCTTGTCGTGGGGCAGTTCCCCCTTTTCTAGATAAGCTCGGTAGGGAGTCATCCAGTTCGGCTCGTCCTCCTGTATGAGGTTTAGCTCGGCTTCTTCAATGCTTCGAAGTTTGACTTCTTCTACAGGCGAGTTGGTTGAGGATGAAGCCAGTTTGCTTAAGGCGTCAGCTCGGTTATTTTCTCCTCTAGGAATCCGCCGCAGCTCGAAGTATTCGAAACCTTCTTGCAGACTTTTTGCCTTTTTCAGATACTTCTTCATTCTGTCCTCCTTTGCTTCGTACCTGCCTAGCATGTGGCTCACAATGACTTGGGAGTCACTATGAACTTGGACGGCTCGTATATGCAATGACTGAGCCAGGCGGAGTCCAGCAATTAGCGCTTCGTACTCGACTTCATTATTCGTCGTTGGGAAGCTAAACCGAAGTGCGTACGTTATCTCTGTTCCATCCGGACTGAGTAACATCACTCCTGCTCCGCTGCCGGTATGACCTGAAGCACCATCTACATAGACTTTCCAGCAGTCTGTTGGAGGTTTTTTAGGCTGTTCGACTTCGGCTTTGCTTGAGGGGAATTCGTCCTTCTTTGGCACTTCGGAAAATTTGGTCTCTACCAGGAAATCTGCTAGGGCTTGTCCCTTTATGGCTTGCCGAGGACAGAAATTTATTTCATGCTCACCAAGTTCGACTGCCCATTTTGCAATTCTACCTGAGGCTTCAGGTTTAGTCAATACTTGGCGAAGTGGCAGGTCGGTCAAAACTTGTATGGTGTGTGCTTGAAAATATGGTCTCAATCTTCTAGCAACATTTACCAGTGCAAGAGCGACCTTTTCCAATGGCTGGTACCTTGTCTCCGGTCCTTTCAGAGCTCGACTAATGAAATAAACAGGAAGCTGCCGACGTCCTTCATCCCGAACTAGCACAGCACTTATGGCTTCATCCGCCGCTGCGAGGTATAGGGAGAGGACCTCTCCATCTTTTGGGACAGACAAAGTCGGGAGCTTGGCTAGGTACTTCTTCAGCTCTTCGAATGCCGATCTGTGCTCGCCATTCCATTCGAAGTCAGGTGCTTTCTTGAGGATTTTGAAGAATGGGAGCTGCTTTTCGGCGGCTTTAGATAAAAAACGACTTAGCGCTGCCAAACAGCCCGTTAGCTGATGCACATCGTGAATAGTTTTTGGGATCTTCATTTCCTGGACAGCTCGGACTTTTGCGGGATTGGCCTTCAAACCTTCCTGCGATACCCAGCACCCCAAAAATTTTCCTGATCGAACCATAAAGGTACATTTCTCGGGGTTGAGCTTCAGATTCACTTTCCGAAGTAGGCCGAAGACGACTTTGAGGTCATTAACGCAGGTCGCTGGTTCCCTACTTTTGACGACAATGTCATCAACATAGACTTCCACAATCTTTCCAATGTGTTGTTGGAATATCTTGTCGACCATCCTTTGATAGGTTGCTCCCGCGTTTTTAAGCCCAAACGGCATCTTCTTGTAGGCGAAGACGCCAAAATCCGTGATGAAAGCTGTTTTCGGTGCATCCTCCTCGCTCATCAGGACTTGATGATATCCTTTGTATAGATCTAGGAAGCTGAAGACCTTGTGACCCACCAGGGCTTCTACTTTCTTGTCAATGTTGGGTAAAGGGTAGCAGTCCTTTGGACAATGTTTGTTAAGGTCAGTATAGTCGATGCACATCCGCCAACCTCCTTGTTGTTTTTTGACCATGACCGGGTTGGCTATCCACGTCGGATATTTGACTTCAAATAGAATGTCGGCTCTTCGGAGCTGTTGCACCTCGTCATAAATGGCTTGACTTCGTTCTGCCGCGAAGACTCGTTGCTTCTGCTTTATTGGCTTCACCTCGGGGTCGATATTCAGCCGGTGAGTGATAATGTTGGGCGCCACTCCGCTCATGTCAAGGGGTGTCCAGGCAAAAACATCTCTGTATTCCCGAAGAAGTTGGACGATCTGCCGGTGAAGTTCGGCACCTCCTGCGAAGCCTACTTTGACGACCTTAGTTAGGTCGTCTTCGTAGAGTACTATGCTTTTCACCGGCTCATCTGATGCGGATTCTTGCTCCTGCCTCAACTCTTCGGGTAACTGTAATTGCTATGCTTGAGAGTTTTGAGGTGTCCCGGCACCTCGTAGTGCGATCTGCATGCACTCCTTTGCTCGCTTTTGGTCACCTCGAACCACGATCACCCCGTTTTTTGACAGGATTTTGATCGTTAAGTGATATGGCGAACAAATCGCCTTCACCCCCACCAGCCAATCCCTTCCGAGTATAACATTATATGGAGAATCCGCTTTAACAACGAAGAAATTGATGACCTTAGTGGTTGATAAAGGGTGAATTCCCACTGTGACGGGTAGTTGTACGACCCCTTCCGTTTGCGTCTCTTGTTGGACGAAGCTCTTTAGCGGGACTGGTGCTGGTGCGAGCTGCGTCCTCTCCACTCCGAGCTGGTCGAAGCAACTCTTGAAGAGGATGCTAACCGAGGCTCCGGTATCGACGAAAATTCGTCGTACGAGCTTATTGGCCACCCCGGCTTCGATCACTATTGCATCCTGATGGGGCATGATAGGTGGCACTGGATCTTGGTCCGAAAAAATAACCACTTCGTCCTTCTTGAACCTTTTTTGGAAAGGTTCGCCTTGTTGCGGACTTCGAGCCTCGGCTTTTAATGACGACTTCGTAGCTCCCTGTGGGAGTCCAGTAATAGCTTGTACGACCCCATCATACTGAGGCTGGTCCTCGCCTTCGCCATCCTCGCGCTTCGGCTTTTTGTCGGCCTGGGGGCCGTAGTTATTCCCCCCCCTATTTTGTCTCGTTCTTTTGTTGTTCTGGGGTCGGCCTTCATTCTGGTTGCGATTTTGGTACCTTTTAAGCATACCATCACGCACCAACTTCTCAATATCTTCGGCTAAGTTCCAGCACTCTTCTGTATCATGGCCATAGTCTTCATGGAATCGGCAGTACTTATCCCGGGATCGGCGGTTTGTCTTTGATTTTGACATTGGCTGAGGCTTCTCAAACATGTTGGTATGTAGCTCGTAGATCTCCGTCCTCGGCTTTGTCAATGGGGTAAATCGGTCCTTTTCTTGATTCGGCCTAGGTCCAAGTCTGGATTCAATTGGGGCGCGCTGAAGTCTATCGAGAGCGCTTCGTCGACCTTGACTTCGGTCATTACGGTCTTCCTTCCTCCGATCTGACGGTTCGGTCCTGTCAGTTTCGCGCTTGCGCCTGTCGGCCTCATCAGCTTTAGCGAACTGAACAGCTATGTTCCATAGTTGCCTCGCAGTGCGGGGCTCGTTTCTTACGAGCTCCCTGAATAGGGCACCTGACTGAATAGCATTTTGGAAAGCTGAGATAAGGACCTCGTCCGTTAGACGATCGACCTTTAGGCTTTCTTCATTGAACCTGGTCATGAAGTCGCTAATAGACTCGCCTCGTCTTTGTCTAATTGTGAGAAGATGTGCCACGGTAGTTTTTGCCTCGGCTTTCTGGAAAAATCTCCTTTCAAAAGCCTCCATCAGCTCGTCGTAGGACCCAATACTGCGAGACGGCAGGCTATCAAACCACATTCGTGCGTTGTCTATCAGCAACTCTGGGAAAACTTTGCACATGTAAATATCATCACCGAGCCCCTGGTTGACCATGTTGTACTGAAATTGAAACAAGAAGTTCCTTGGGTCGCACGACCCATTATACGGCTTAACCGGCGGAACTTTATACGAAGTCGGGAGAGGAGTGTAGAGGATTCGGTTAGTGAAGGGCGTAGAGATTCTCCCATATACGCCAAACCTTCCCCCGTGGTAATTGGCCTCGTCCCGACGAGGTGGAAGTAAGTCGCGCCGAGGTGATTCAGCCTGACGACGAGGTGAATCAACACGGCGATGGGGTGAGACCACATCGTGCCGAGGTGAGATGCGATCCTGGTTCTTCTGGCGATCATCAGCAAATCGCCTGGGGGGAAATCTGGCGTCTCGTGTGCCTAGGATTCGAATACTGGGAGACTTTGCCCGGTGTTTCGATCCGGATGTCGCCTCGTGCTCTCGACGATCGCTGTGCGGAGGTTGGCCTCCTTCACAATCGCGATCTCTTTGCTGCTTAGCAAATTTTAAGAAATCATGCCTATTGTTTGCTAGATACGCCTTTACTGCATCATCAAACTCTTGTTGGAAGTTTGAAAAGTCATCCTCCTTGCTGCTGCCGCGACCTTCTTTTTCGCGGCCGAACTTATCCACCGAGACATCAGCGACGTGACCCTCTGGGGTTTTGTCTTTCTCAGGTTCTTTTCCGGGTCGTCTGTTCACCGGTGGATTCTGGTCCTGCATCTGGCTTGTTTCAGCCGCTGGAACATCGTGACTGGTCCGGTGATTCTCCCTTTCTTTGTTGGCAGCAGCAGTCGCTCGTGTTTGTCTCGTCATCGTGACTTGTTGCCTTGAAAACGTTTAATTGGAATTCACAAATTCAAGATGCGGGTTCCCACAGACGGCGCCAATGATGAAACTTGCTTTTCAAGGATGATTTGTGCACGAAAACAAAGAATTAACAGAGCAGAAAATAGAAGGACACAATGAGATTTACGTGGTTCGATCTATCGGAATAGATCTACGTCCACGGAGCAAAAGAGAGTATGGCTATTATTACTAGTGTGCGTGTAGCTTTACAAAGATTGTCCTCCTTTCTCCATCTATTCTAAGCCTCTATTTATAGGTAATTACATGGAGTTTAACTATAATACAAAGTCTTCTCCTATTTGGACTTGGACTCTTTGGCTTGATCTCCTCCTTTATGGATAAACACCGAGCTTCTAGATCTCTCTTAGAGTTTGAGTTGTAATCGATGTAGGAGTGTAGAAGTCTCTTATTTCGAGTTGGGCCGAACTGCATAGGCCGAGCTTAACTGTCGGGGCCCAATTATATTGGGCCTGATGCTTGAGCCTAATAGTTAGGCCATATCCTATCAATAATGGAAAGCACGAGAGAAAAGTGTTATGAATATGACTAGCACTAAGAAGAAGAAGAACGTAAAAAAACATATCAATTTACGTGAAAATTCAAAACGAGGAAAAACCACGAATATTAGAGAGAGTTTCACTATTAGTCGAAAATATGATACACAAAATATCACACACTTAAACAATTAAACAATGCTGATTACGTAATTGGGCTCAATTCCTCAAGTCTGAACAACATTGTGAAAAAAAAAAAAAAAATCACACCGCGAGAGGCTCGATCAAAACGGTGTCAATAATAACAATAAAAGAGATATTCATAAATAAATAAAAAATCACGTAATTCTGCTTCTTCTTCTTCTTTCTTTAATTGTTCGTGTAATCAAGAGTTACATATGGAATTTAAAAAGTTTGTGCAACTTATAACTAATTTTACTTTGTTTTTACTTCAATTTCACTCCTAACACAACTAATTTTCAAAAGTATAGTAACTTTCCAATTGCATGAAGAGACATTTTGTACTACTTAATTGGCTATTGACAACTTCAACGGATAAATGGAACCTAAACCAATTTAAACACATAACAAGCAAAACATTCCAAAATTACGTATCTCCTACTCCAACTCACAAGCAAATGCAAGATTACAAACCACCCAAAAAACAAAAAAAAAGAAGAAAACATTTAATTTCTTTCAACAATTATTTAAAAATTAATAATAATAACTAAATCTTAAGTGTGGCAAAGCCCATGAACTCCACGTCCTCAGCCATGGCGGCCAAAGTCTCCTTCAACAAACACACTTCAACCTCCAAACTCCCTTCCTCCGAACCGGTAGAAACCGTTATCCTTCCATCAAAACTACTCCCCTTCCCACTCCTCGCGGCCGCCGGCGGCCCCCATCCGAAGTCATTGCCGTAAACGTCGAACCTCGGAGAATTTATCAGAATAAAATGGTTTCTCGGAATGTCGTCGAACTGCAGGAACTTAGGCTCCTTTGCCCAACTGGAGAAGAATTCCTTCACCTTCTCCTCCCCATTCGCCGCCGCCACCATTCTGTTCACCTGCCACGCTGTCCACCCCAGCCCCTTCTCCATCACCTTTCCGGCGTCTAGGGTTACGATTCCGGGGAACACCGCGTTCCCGAAGTACTCGTCCGGTAGTGGAGGGCTCATCCTCTGCCTCGCCCCCATCGGAATCTCGAACGTCGTCGCCTCGTCACCCGCCACCGAACGACACCGTATGATCGACCGCCACAGGTGAGCTATGACGGCTTGCAGCGACGAGATTTTGCCGTTGCCCTCCTCCATTTCTTTGTTCGCTCGCGCTTTGAGATTCGTCACGCTCTCTTTGCTTAGGCGGAACACTCTCTCGCTTAAGGTGGCTTCGGCGGCGGCGGCGGCGGCGGAGGAGGAGGAGTTGTTGTTTTGATTTATCGCGAGAAGTTCGTTTGGGATGTAGACGTCTCGTGTGCCGATTAAATCGAGATTTATCTTATCGCGGCTGAGGATGGGGAGCTTCGATATCGGGGCGCCGCGGGAGATCTCCGCCCACGAGTTGAGGAAGCGCCAGAAGGCGGTGCCGTCGCCGACGAGGTGGTTGACGGTCCACCCGAGGAATATCCCGTCAGCTAGCTCCGTCGCCTGCACCGCCAGCAGCGGTTGGGACCCGCCGTCGATGTTGCAGAACCCGGGGAGGGGGAAGAGGGAGGGGAGGACGCCGGCGGAGGAGCTGGACGACTCGTTGACGTCGGCGATCGTGAGGTTCGAGCTCTTCGCGGAGGCGTGGATGAAGAGCGCCCCGCCCTCGCGGTGGCCGCAGTCGAGGAAGAAACAGGTGGCGGCGCCGTCGGCGGAGGCGGAGGTGGCGAGGCGGGCGACGAGGGTGGGGAAGAAGTGGAGGGTTTGCTCGAGGGTGGTTTTGAGGTGGTGGATTAAGGAGGAGGAGGCGGTTTTGGAGAGGAGGGCGGTTTGTTGGGGTGGGGTGGGGTAGGGGAAGAGGAGGCCCATCTGTACGTACTCGAGGAAGAGGAGCTCAAGATCGGAGGGCGTTAGAGTAATCCTGGCCGTTGATTCCACCTTGATCGTCGACGTGGAGATCGTTTCTATTTGATCTTGAGGCATTTTGTTAGGGAATTAATGAGTTTGATGCCACGTAAGATTTGTGTGTATTATGTTTTGAGGGTTTTGAATAAGAAGATTTGTGGGTGACTATTTTTGTGATTAATTTGTGTTGTATTTATAGTGAATTGAGCTTAGCAAAATTGCGGTAGTTGAGTTTGAACATTAGAAAATTATGCCATGGGTTGTTGGAGAAAATTCATTGGAAGATTAACTTTTTTAATTATTATTTTCACTTGTTTTTTTTTTTGCTTGAATGATCGAGTCACTGCGTAGATTATGTAAACATGCGATTAATCAACTTAATTCACTTAATTAACTGAAGCAAGGGGAGGTGACTGATTCATCTATATATGACGATTGATTAATTAATTAAATAATTAATTAATTAAGTTTATGAAGAAGCCTAACGTGAGAGCCAACGACGTCGTCGTTGATTCGGACTCGGAGCTTGAGCGGATTTAATTATAGCATATAATAATTAATTAAATGCATGTTTATATGTATAGATAAATAAAAAGAGATTTGTTGAAGTATACAAATGATTGAATTATACGCGGTGAAGAAACCAATTCGTACTTTAGCTAAAATGGAACTCTCACTTAGTGTTTGTTACTAGGCAAAGACGTAGCTACCTCATCAAATCTAGTACCAATTCAACTTAATTATATTGATTGGGATCAAAACTAATTAAATTATACAAATTCGATCATTTAATTAACTTTGCTTGAAGAAGTCTTTGCCTACGTGATTAAATAACTCGCTTAATATATACATGTGATGGTTAATAAATTATTCATCTCCTAATTAAACTCTCTCCGAATTAATTATATTTTCCCCTCCTCGAATTATCCACGAATATCCGCTAAGAGAGTTGATTTACTACTAGAGTTAGTTTACCCAATTGCAATTGACTATAATATAATTCAGAAATAAAAAATATATAAAAAAAAGATAGTAGACTTTTTGGCGCAAACGGATAAAAACACTATCCCATATTAGAATATTAAATATTTTGTAACGCAACCACTCCAAACAAGGGAAATCAACTCATCCATCTTTGAAACTTGAAGTCTTGATTAAGAGAGGGAGAGAGAAAGTGTGGATCGTGTGGATCTGCTTTTTATGATGAAGTTTCTTTGCTTTTGTTTTGCTATAGTTAGTTTAGTGGGTTTACTATAGTGGGGATTATTGTTGGTGGTTCAGTTTTTCCTTTTTATTAATTTATTAGTCCTCGTATTGTTCAACGAAAAATCTTGTGGAGAAAAGATCATGTGAGAAAAAGGCACTATATATATAGAATCGTAAAATATAAAATAATTTATGGAGATATAAATTAATTTCAAAAATATTATGGTCCATCACCGAAAGCTAATCTGGAATTTATATATAGTAGTGTTAACGTGAGAGGATCATATATATACAGAATCACTCCCTTACTTATCACGGACACATTTAATGTATACACGGCTTATGTGTTATGTGGCAGTGTCACGTTAATAATTTTTATTAATAGTTTAGGTTATTTTTAGTATGATTTAGATTTTTTAGGTATGGTTTGTTTTTATAAGGTATATTAATAATAATTTTCCTTCAATATATTATATGCGTCGTCACCCATAAGCAAATTAAGTATGCTCACGGTGAATAGAGTTGAATTTCATTTATTAATTAGTAGTAATTACTTCTTCAAATATGACTTATTCGCTACGAGACATGGGCGAAAAATCCACATTAATATAATAATTACATGGGTTTCAGACAAAAAAAAGGGGTACATGTTTGTTGACGATTATAGAGAAACTAGTGGGAATTTTGAAATCGAGAGACCCTATCTTATAGGATATGAAAGTGAGAGATTTGTATAATATATAAAATCTATTTGGAAATTGGGGAGATGAGTTGAACTGAGAAATTATATTAATGTTGATCTGTAGGAATAAGAATAAATATAATTAATTTGAAAACTATTTATGGAACCCATTAGACCAAATAAACAAGTGACGGTGGTTTGTATATCTCCACAAGTAAAATAACCGTCTAAGTTACCATAAAATAATTTAAACGAATAATAATAAAAAAAATTAATTGAGCTATTTAAAAAATGATCACAATTAATTTAGCATTCGAGTGGACATATCTAGCAATTAGAAGAAGTCCACGGTGAATTTGTCAAATTAAAATTGAACACTTCATCTCTCATAATCTCATTTTTCCCACTGAGATTATAAGTATAATATTCGAAGTCAGAATTCACGACTCGAAAATCCGACAAATATCCTCATGCTGTGATCCATTTCCCTATATTTTAACTTTTAAACAAAAAAGGAAAAAAGAAATATTCCCTACCTAGAAAAAAAGAAATTTCTAGTAGAAGGTCTATTAATAATGTATTCAAAATATTAAAGCAACAGAATATAGACTCATATCAGTATTTGTTATCATAATTAGAAATACAATTAATTAGAATAGAAATGACAACAATATACCACGCTAGTGGCGCAAATTAAACTCAATTCACTTTAAAAGATATAAACCCTAGCTAGTCGAATTGAAGTTGGTATTAATTAATATTCAAATCATACGAAAATTAATATTGGATATTGATTAGACTAATAGTCGTTGAACCAACCTACTATCCAAGATTACAATTTCAACCCGAAATTCCCACCTAATCCTTATAGCTTTGATATCAAGATATGTTTTTATAAATGTAATGGATAAGGAATGCAAGCCTAAATTGGACACATATATACATAAGTTTACTGGTTGGAATTTGACGAGTTTATAAACAAACAAATTTTATATATATATATTTACGATTATTTGGATTTTATAAATGGGGTGATGTACGTCTGTGTGTTTTTATTTAGATTTGTCGGCTGGTTTACGTGGATGGTTCTTAATTTAAATTCATTATAATCTAGTACATTTTGTTTTGTTAGTTGGAGATGCAACTCGGTAGTCGCGCATGTCATGGATATATTATGTTACTACTTACTAGTAATTATAAATTAATTAATATTATACTATCCAAAACTCTGATTATACGTGATATAATTTGAAAGAAACTTATGCACCATAAAAACAATTACTATCGTCCCACGAAAAAAGATGTGAATTTAATAGTTTATATTAATATTAATACACTAAATTATTCTTAGAAATTAAAATAAAGATATTACATCAAAGATCTATGTTAACAAATACGTAAACTAGTTGATATAATCAAATTTCAAACACATGCATGATGCAAACTCCAATTTTCAACAAATCCTTTTATTTAATTTATTAAACCCCATGCAAAATAGGTGTTTTGAAAATCAAATTAAGCGAGCCCACGAAATAATAATTTCATGACATCACATTATTAATTTGGAGAAATTCCCTTCACAAAAAAAATAATATTTGGAGAAATTGATTGATAGAGCGCTACAAAATGCAACAATCATTTACCCCATAAATAGCATGTCATATTATATGCAGGGAGAGGGAGCAATGAATATTTTTATATAAGAATTCTATACATTCTAAATATTCTGCGTTCCGTACGTGCTACAAAAAATGGAATTATAAATTAATGTAAATTAGATACAGGTTGAATTTTAATATTATTGAGTATAATGTATCCGTACTTTGAATCCTGATTTAATTACACGGAGTATTAATATACCTAATTTATAGAGGGGCGGGGCGAACTCATGTTAGCCCAGCCGCTTTGGGTGCAGTTGGATCTAATTGAATCCGGAACCATACCGACTCATCCCAAATCAATTTCAAAATTTAAAAAGATTTATAACTTTGTTCACGGCAATTTACATTTAACAATTGACACCTTTAAATTATCATAAAGATTGACACTTTTATTCATAACAATTGACATTTTTGTTCACGATAATTGGCACTAAGAAAATTATATATATTTTATCTCGTGAATGGTAGAAAATGCCCTCATCACTCATGAGATATAGTTTAAATAAACATATGATTAAACAATTACGCGACCAATATGATAAAATTGAGTATTTCTAACATCACAAAACTTGACACTTTTGTTCAGAACGATTGACAATTTTATTTATAACAATCGACACTTTTGTTGAAGCATTTTTTTTAAGGGCGGTAGTCGTGTCGGGTCCGACCGCATAATGAGTCCAAGTTGACAGGAGTTTTTGTCATTTATGTTTTTCCGCATAAATTCAATTATGTTACATTAAATGTTACCGTTTCAGTTGCCATATCAAATTAATATACAGTTCAGTAAAGATTATAAACAAAGTATTTTATTCTATATATATTTAAAAATAATAATGACCCGTGACTTACATTTGCTGAAATATTAAAATTTACATCACATGATAATTAAATATCGATCAAACACTCAACAGCTAGCAAACAATGAGCCATACATGAAGAACTTATTGTTTATTCGAATTAGACAGCTCCCATTATTGTATATTTTGAAGATATGATGTAATTAATAAAGCTTCATCTTTTATAATAACGTTACATCTAAAAATAAATAATAAAAAAAAATATAGGATGAAACAACAAATTTAATGGAAGATCTGTGTAGAGGAGCTTAATACGTCCATTCTTTAGGCAGAAAAATTTCTGGCGAAAAAGAAACATAATCATCTTTCTGCTTCTCCAATTTTTCATCAATATTCTTTTCCTCGCCATTCTTGTTTACCTCTGTGCCGACATAAAATTAAATAAACACCAATTTAATTTCTCAATAAAATACAAAATTAAATCCATATAAATTAATGAAAATAATAACCTGATTGGGGCTTAATGTGTTGACCGAGTTCGTGGACATTAAGGTTAAGTGCCTGAATCACTCGAGAAGGCAGCAAAACTGGAGAGAAAGCTGATAAAACCAAACACAAAATATAATTAAATAATAGTTAAAAATTAATATTGATTTTATGATAAATAAAAAATAGCTGCTGACCTGGCTTATTGGTGAATTGAAGGTCAGTGCCTAGTCCACGTGGAATAAAAACTCCGGTGCCGCAGGATTTTGTTTTTGGGCCTAAAAAAATTGCCTGCACTCCGGGCTCACTTTTGGCCCAATTTGACTGATTTCTTCCTCTTTGGGCCCTTTGGCCTGATCTCATATGTCCTTGAAACTGTTATCATGAATAAGACATGTTCGCAGTTATTTTCTCCAAAAAACAAAAAACAATTAATCGGTGAAATACGTTAGCTATGAGTGACTTATTATAATCATCGTTGATACTACCTCCGTTTTGATCTACTATCCGTTTCGAATATACTCAGATGGAGTCTATTAAAATAATATAATGATGCATAAAAAGTCAGGACGGAAGAAGTATTTCACAGATATTCAAAAAAGTGGACTAGTAGGTTGAGACGGAGGAAGTAAGATGATATGTGGGCATCTTTGGAGTTATTGAAACTTACATATCATAATCATAAGCCAAATTATCAATTATTAATTTATTATGCATTTCCATTGATGAAGAAATGAATTTGTTGTTATCAATCTATGATATTAATTACGGATAACCGGAAACGAGTGTTATATTTCAAGAAAATAATAAAGCCAGATACTTTTGTCATTTTTAGTTACTTTGATTAAAATTTAGTTTGTTGTAGTTTCCTTTTCTTTTAAAGCCATTTAGTTAATTTGCTTTAGTAAAATTAAGTTATTATATACGTAGTATATAATTCCAATGTAAATTACCAGTCTTTATTGTCAAACCACGATCATGCCACAATTTAAACAATATTTTATTTCCTAAAAACATAGGAAAGTATAATGTGCCATGATCATGTTCAATATCATGTGCCGACATAAAACACATATTTCCTCCGCCCCGTCGATTAAAGTAGGCTCGTTATCAACGGGATGAAGTTAGTATTTAAACTTTAAAAAAGTCTCATAATATTCAATTAAAAGAGTACCAATGTTTTTAAGAATTCGATAAAATAATGCTAGAAATTCTTCCATAACAAAACTAAAATACTCCTTCTATCTCATTATATTTGTCTTACTTTATTATTTTATATCTCACTCTCTCAGTTTTGTTATAAGTGTTCTCCATTATCAAATTACATATATTAAGAAAATGTGTAGATTTACATTTGAACCTTATTTATTAATTACTCCGTATTCTCTTTTTTCTGAATATCAATTTATATATAACATCAATTATAGGGTAAAGTGTGATGAACATAGCTATTTTATAATCAAATTTCGAAATAAAATACTTAAAAACAAACAAAAACAAAAGTCAAATAGACAGTCATAAAAAAAACGGAAGGAATATATATATTCAACAAATGAAACAAGAATGATGAGATGGAAGAAGTACATCACTGCATGTTATTAGAGGTATTAATGTTCGATATCGAACTCTCCCTAAATTAGAAACTTGCTAATGAAAAATTAGAAAGTAAAGAAAATAAACCAACTTTCTAACGTAAGTGTTGCCAAAATATATTTTGGATGTGGCTTAAAACCCATATATCTGTTCCCTCCAAGATAAAGAAAAAGAAAAAGAAAAAGAAAAAGAAAAAGAAAACCCTTATATCTATTATTGTATATTATATTAAGCTTTCTATACATAAAATGTTATAAAACCTTGTGATCCGCATTTAATTTTATCACATGAGGAATATCTTGGAAAATATAGTTAATTAATTCTTAAGCTTCGCTGCCATAATCTATTTACGGGTGTGTTTAAATTCTAGCATTCCAAATTTAATGCAAACGCTGCATATATAAAAATAACTAACAAGATAGCACACATTAATTATATAAACACACGAAATCCAAACTATCCAAACCAGTTCTCCATTAACTTATTCTCATCTTTAAAAAAAAAAAAACGAAAAAAAAAAAAAAAGAGAAGAAGAAATCCCACCGCCCCATCTCTGCCTCCCCCCACCGTCCCCCGCCATATCACCCGACAGAAAAGGAGAAACAAACTAATTATCAATTAAAAATAAATACTTACCACCGCCGGAGAATCAATCTCCAAAAAAGACGAAGATTTTATCCCGTGCCGACAGCCTTGCTGCACCTCGAAACCCGACCCCTCCTTCTAGAAGAAACGACACGCATTAGAAAGTTGTACATTTTATACGTACAAACGGTGATGCACAAGGAACCACCTACCTTAGCGTGTCTGTGATCATGGGCGATCCGCGCATTGTCGAGTACATTGTAATGTTTCTGCGCCATGCCGCACCCGATAATTGGAGAGTCTAGAGAGAGAAAGTAAGCGGGAGTGGATTGTGTTGAGCAAACAGATTTTTGAGGGAGATGTACAGTTCCAACTTCAAACCTACAATATAACTACTTATATATTACGTGGAGGCCGGGGGTGGTGTACGGTGGGGTGCGGAGCAGGGGATTATATGATATTTAAGTTAATGTGGATTTGCCATCATTATTTTTTTAGTTCCCTTTCATGCCCTTGATTAGCTGCCTTAAATTACGTGGGCCACCAGGTTAATTTTGGTCTCATTAAATTTGTATTTTTCTTTTTTCTTTTTTTGTAATTTGGTTATGGTGATATATTTTTTTTATCTCTTTATAAAGCCGCGTCATGTTAAACCGGTCTACTTGAAACTGATTGATAGTTTTTTGGGGATATGAGTTTATTACGTGTGGGGAAACGCTTTCCTACCATCGTGGATATACTTAATGTGTCAACATCTAATGTGACAGCAATACGTTAAAAAAATTCATTTAGAGTTTAATAATTTTTAGTAAATTCTATTTTTAAGATATATGTTTATAATAATTTTCTAAATATATTATCGTCACGTCAGCCATGTATATATTAAGTATGTCTACAATAGGTAAAGGGAGTATTTCTCAATAGGTGTAATCAAATTCGAGTGTACAATATCATTACGTACATTTTCACTAAGGTTTTAATTGTTACGCAGTTTTAAATTGTGATATTTATTAACAATTTATTTCCTTCATACTTTATTTATAGCATATTGATCAAATTGACAAAAAAAATGTTATCTTTTTTTTTTCTTCCTCTTAATAGTTGTTAATTTGCAGAATTATGTGATGCATTATATGTAGTTTTTCTGAAAGAAATAAAATATTTAATGCTTACTTCAAGAAAAAGAAAAAAATATATATATAATACTTTGTAATATGTACATTCATAGTATCCTTTTTAATCAGCGTGAACAATATAACTTCATTTAGAAGGAATGGGTACTACAGTCATTAATATTTTTGAAACTTTATTATTCCATTGAAATTAAGGTTATGCTTTATTGTTGTTAATTTGATTTCTTTTAATAGTCCAACAAGACACTAACATTTCTTTATCTTTTTATAATTGTTAATATATTATATAAAATGAATAATAATTCCTGCTGAATTTTTATTGGTCCTTTCAATTATATTTACGTGAAGTTATATTTCTTGTTCCTCTAATCCGATTTTTGTTTTCTTTTTTTTATTTTATTTATAATCTCACTTCTAATACTCCAAACATTATTTCACCATTATCTTTATTCTCTAAAGTAAAAAGACTTCCCTAAAATTACAATCACTGAAATAATAGAAAGGAAAGGAGTAATTATTAGGACAATTACATTTTGTTGATTAAAAAAATATCAGGACTTAAAAGATAAAGCCAGATAATTACATATTCGAGTTAACATACATTTCATAAATATCACGTATAGAATATTACACCAAGTAAAAAGGTAATTTTTTTAATAATTAGATAATACAAGGGCAAAAATGTCAATTCAAACCAGAGACCACTTAAAATGTGGGACGTGGAATGGGTTGGGTTCGGTAAACCCCCCTCCTCTCCCGTAGGTTGTTGCAGTTATTCATCAACAAATTTTTTGTTACCCCAAATAATACCCCCAATATTTGTAATATTTTTTAAAGAGAATATTTGTAATACTTTTTTAAGTTCACCTAAGTCGCCCCACCCAATTTTTTATGCCCTCCTTACCTCTTTGGGATGTGGCATCGCTAGAAAAAATTGTTGGCGTAGAATAAACTCTACTAAATTTTGAATTCAAAAATTTTAAAAGACAATGTTCATACAAATAAGTTTAGTGACCGGGGCTTTTCTACTATGATTCACAGACAATACTAATAATTTAATAGTATATACTAACTGTGTAAACAGATGACGGTGTTGTAATTGCAATATTTTTGAAATTGTGCGAGTAAATGTCATGTTATTTATGCAATCAACCTTGTTTATAAGTAAATTACTCTTCAAATTGTGTGTGCGAGTTGACCTAATGGTAACGAGGTTAATGTCTGAAACCTCTGTGGTAAACAGTCTTGAATTTGAGTTTTCCTTGACGTGACATTTATATTTCAAATAAATTGTTTTGAAAAAGAAAAAAAAATACTCTTCAAATTAAAATTTAACAAGTAGATATGAAGCTCACGTATGTTATCCGTACCGAATTAAATTTTGGGCGACATAGATAAAGCTGAGGGGCTAACCATTTTTTTCTTCGTGACCAACCACACCAACCCTTCTATACACCTTGAAAAAAGTATAATTTTTTTGAATTTCGGAAGTGGAGTTGATTATTTTTTGGTAATGGTATATAACAATTGTACTAATTTTGTGGTTAATATTTTTTTAATTATTATTGAAAAGCAGTTAGCATGTTTGATTACAGTGTTAAGGTTGTATTTTGGTTCGATGGATTCGGAGGACAACTTGAGTTAGTCTGTCCAGGGTATTTAATTGAGTTTATTTGGTAATGAGATTCAATGATTGGAATAAATTTGTAACTAACATGTTTAATTATAGTATTGATATTATAGATGAGTTCATTTGCTTTGATGATGAGATAGAGATTTGTAGCTTCTATTCACTTACCTTGTCTGTAATCTAAACTTTTCAAATCCATTATATATATAGATCACTAATCAGGAATCAGTTTATAATCAAAAATTTCAGTCACGCCTATTAAAGTTCTAAATCTTACTTCTTTTGTTAATGAAAAATATGATCATTGGAGACAAATCAGTTATTCACTATTGTGGTTATATACTTATATTGTGATGAACTAATAAGATATATTCCTTCTGTCCCGTTGGAAACGTTAGAGTACTTCACATCGTATCAGAAATAAGAAAGGATCAAGATCATTAATCATTGCGTGATTCACAGTCCAAATCGATTGATGTATTATATTTGTGTCGAAAATTCATTATAATGAGTAATTGTGATTATAATAGTATTGTGAATGGATTATGACGAACAACGCATTATTGTTGTGCAAAACATGCATTATAGTTATACATTTTTTATGCAAATATATTTTTTTTTACAAATTTTCACCCCTATATTAATATTAGTATATATGTAGGGAAGAGGGACAATGTATCTAAATTCCTTATTTATGTTGTGACATGACAAAAATGAATATTGCCTAAAATCTATAAGTAAACTTTCCATCTAGTGACAAAATTAGGCAAAGCCTTACAAGGGTATCTTGTACACAAGATCATCATCAATCACGAAAATCTATGCTATCCTATTCCTACATGACCTTCAAAAAAGCAAGAAAACATCCATTAAATTCCGAAAATGGCTAGAATATCAAACGTTCATGGTTGTACCTTAACCCTGTACACTTGTACCCTAGGAGTAGCATAGGCAAGCATTGCAGATTCAAGAATGATCATACTCAAAACCTTAAGCAACTCATTAATTCACACTGAATTCAAAAGCACAAACTTTTCCTGCAATGAATTCTTCTTTATCTGTTTCTCAGGCAACAGTTGGAATTTCAGCAACACACATCTTACTTTTTACTTGTACTAATCTCTTGGTTTCCTCATCCATCTCTACATTGTCCTTCTTCATCCTCTCTCCTATGATAACCGCCGTTTTCCCAGCTTTCGCGTAAGTTCTCAGAAGGAAATTGTACACCTCAGTATTCACATAACCAGCACCACGAAGAATCACCAGCAAATTCTCCGCATCATCAACAACACCGCACTCTTCCACGACTGCAAACACTTCGTTTACCAGCTTTTCATCTGAATCCCATTGTCTAACACTTCGGACAGCTTTCTTGAAGCAATCGAGAACTTTTTCTACTTCCCTCTTTTTAAGATAACCGTAAGTAAGAAGCTCCCATGTAGTATAACCGGAACTATTTTGTTCTCCACCATCCTATTGTAAAAGGCTTCGGCCTTCTCCATTTGATTCTTGTTGATGTAAGCGGCTAGAAGCAAATTCGGGATCCTTGAATCCTTAGTCGGAGAAACAGACTCCCATTCATCATACACTTTCTCGGCCTCTTTATACTCCTCAAGCTTCAGTAGTGAAGTAACCATGCAAGTGTACTCAACATCATTCAGCTTTCTGAAAGTGACCTTCATCTTCTTCCATATTGCACGAACGTCGTTCTTTTTCCCTAGTGATGTGTGTAAGCTGATTAGTGACGCATACGCCACTCTAACTTTTTTAGAAAGTTTCTTCTCCATCTCCTTCAAAGCAGACTCTGCTTCTTCACGAAACGAGTTCTTGATGTACATATTTGCCATTGTGCTGTAAGTCACCCAGTCTGGTTCAATTTTGGCCTCAATTAATTCACGAAATACTTTTCTCGCAGTTTCAACAGCATCATTCGAAGCGCATGCAGCCAGCCAAAGATTATACGTGACAATATCTGGAGAAGTGATCTTCTTCAACTCCTTAATAATTTTCGGAATCTTTTCAAGCTGTTCTGTGGCGAGGTACAGAGAGAGCATATGGTTATAGGGAACTGGAGATTTCAAGTAATCACTTTCTGCCATCTTCTTCATCAGTGCCTCGGCTTTTTCCGATTCCCTGAGATGGACATAGGTGTGGAGAAGAGAACTACTAGTGATAGGATCTATCATTTTTTTAGGGAGGTCTGTGAAAAACTTCTCTGCGCTGTTTAAACCACGAACCTTCGCAACCAAATCCAAGTGGATAGCATAATCCCCAGACATTAGCTTCATATCTTCTTGTGTCTTCATCCACTCACAAATCTACAAAATATCATTTTGAATTTAGATCATAAATTCACACTTCTTTTTTTTTTTTTTTTTTTTGTGATGAGTTCTTAAAACCACCTAAACTTATTCATACTTAACTCACTATACAATGTAAGTACAGAAGTGATAGTCTGCAAATCCATCACATAATACTAATGAAAAATGGTAGATAATTTTTTTCCCCTCATTTTCCATCAAAGAGAAAGCATACTAATTATTTGAAGGACTAACAGTTATTGTTTCCCCTATTAAAATGTCGAAAATTGCATATACTGTTTGCTTCACTTTTTCTCTCCTACTGAAACTACTAAGTACTAAAGCTTCTGCTCAATTGAGATGAACATGAATAAACTTCATAGAGCAAATCAAACATTCTACAAATGACAGTATGAAATCTGAGAGCGACAAATAATGAAAATCAGGAAACTATGTACCTCGAGAGCATGTTTATAACGCTTGAGCCTCCGGAGCTCGCGAACGATCCGATTAAGCTCGTACTTTTGCACGACGCGGCCCTCCTCCTTCCACTTCCTTATCGCCACGACGGCGCTCCTTTTCGAATACACAAGTGCGAACATCCGCCGCCCAAGCGTGTCTCTGCCGCCGCCGCCGCGGGCACGGCCGCTCGCCTTACTCGAGGCGGCATCGTTCCCCTCTATTGATAGCGACTCCTGAACCGGCGCCGCCACGACGGCCGCCTTGGTCGAAAAGCGGTGCGCGGCGGCGGCGGAAGCTCGAGCGATACGGCGCAGCATTTTTCAGAAATTGACGAAATTAGTGTGCAAAGACCATTTTCAGAAATGGTTGAGGAGCTCACAGGCCCGGCCCAATGTGATATTAATGGCCTTTAATACATAATAAATTGCGAATTTTGTATTATAAGTACTTATTTTAGATTTTCATGAAAAATTATATTATTTCGTAATTCCGTAACCTCATTCCGTAAGAGGTTCCCGTGAACACCATTTGTGGACATCTATTGTTGTTTGCTCATTTTAATATTATTTTATTTGATTTTTTTGATTGTTTTATATTATAATACCTTAGAAATTAATATTGAAATCGTTAAACCTACAAACTGTATAAAAATCGGCACTTGATTTGCTATTTTTTCCATCAAACTTCAAAAAATGAATAATAGACAAATCGAGTGTTGATTTTTATACATTTTGTGGGTTTAATGATTTCAATACTAATTTCTAAGATATTAGAATATAAAACAATCAAACAAAATCGAACAAAATAATGTTAAAGTGAGCAAACGGCGATAGGTACCCACAAATGGTGCTCACCGGAGGTGAGTAGCATATCGTTCCTCTATTTTGTAATATCATTATCTACTTTAGAAGTTCTTAGTTTTTTCATGGAAAGCTTAACATGTCGGACAGTTTTTAGTTTTTTCATAAATATTATTGCATGCGTTTGTTGATTTTCTTATAAATTATTGGGTTTTCATTGATATTAGTAGTATTGTTTTTGAAAATTAAATACGTATTCACTCTCCCCATAACACTTACTTGTTTCTAAGTAGAGTATTTTACTCGTTATGACTTATGATAAATAAGAAGACATTATAACTATTGTAAATTTTTCTTGCACAAGTATTGAATCCCAAACTTACACATAAGTTTAAGTTTTATCGTTCACCGTTGACACATAGTATAATAATATTACCACAATTCAAATTTTGTTAATGTTTTGTGAGTTTGAGTTTGTCACACTTATTTTTTGAAATGTTATCTATATCTCATGTGTGATTTTGTAAGCTATTGCATATAGGAACGAGAGTTTCCAATGATATAAAAAGATGGAGTATATAATTTTTCAGTTGGTATTTATTTTTTTAACGATTTATTTTTATTTATTTATAACACTGTTAGTCATATCGTGAACACATTAGATTATATTTCATCAAATTTAATAAAACTTTGTTTGGAAAAAGTCAAAGAAAAATCCCGTATTAGAAGAAATATCATTATCTATCGATCCAATCCAATACTAAAAGGGGTGTATTTAATTGGGATTTTGTTTGATTTTTTTGGACTTTAAAAAGTCCGTGGATTTAGAAAATCCATAGACTCCTACAGAGTTTGACTGACTTTCTTTATTGATTTATATGGATTTTCATAACCTTGGCAGAATTGTGAAATACTCTTTATTAATTTACATGAATTTCCAACAAGATATCACATTTACACAATCAAATTCCAACAAGATATCATATAATATCAATCCTCGTGATCATCTCAATTTACAGGTAGCATACACGAATCTTGAAAGTGCAATCTCATCTATTATCACATTTCTCATCAACATATATGAGAAATTTCAACACATCCCCAGTATTTGGATTAAAAAAAATAGCAACGCGCCGCCGCACAATACCTTCCATTGTCGAATTTATATTCAACAAAGTAAGCAAACCCAGCTTCCAATTCCAACACATACATATAGCTTCCAATTCCAGCACACACACACACACACGTATATATATATATATATATACGTAATTAAAGGTAGAAAAAAAAACCGGAACATAAAGCCTTCGCACAAACTGATTTCAGCGATCAAATGGCGTAATTCGTAAATTTGCAATTTTTACTCGTTATTCCGCTTATTTCAACATTAACTAGTAGCTCCCACTATCAAGTAATACAAAGATGGAGTACGACTTTTTTTTTCCCTAAACACACCTCAATCAGCAAGTTTCCGGTTTCTAATAGAAGAAAAAATAAAATTTGGCCACTGATTTACCTGCGGATCGCGTGTAGAATAAATTGAAGTATAAACTTCAATTGGGAAGCAACGAACGAAAAAAAGAAAAAAGAAAAAATGAAAGATGAAAGCAAACTAGGATGGTGGAGCCGGATTTGTGAAATCTCTAGTGATTAGAAGAGATTTTGAAGAGTGATTTCTCTTTATATTTTAGGAGGAGAATCCAACAAAATCCATAGAGTATGAAAATACATAGATTGTTAAATAACTAAAGATTTTTTAAGACTTTTTAAAATCCGTATTGAATACTTCAGGATTTTTAAAGACTTTTAAAAATCTGGATTGAATACCCTCGGACTTTTAAAGTAAAAAAAAATCCAACAAAATCCGAATTGAATACATCCCCTAAACTCCGTTACTAAAAAATAAAATGATGTATCTCGATTATTTTTAAATTTTATGGTGGGTAGATTATTTACTACAGTACATCTAAAAGATGATTGTCAATAGTCTTTCTAAAATCGAATATTAATATGATTTTTTTAAGGAAATAATAAGAGTTAGTTTGCATCTAAAAGATAAAATTAATATAGCACAATAAACTTGTTTTCCAAGAAAAAATAGAAAGATAAGAAATTTGTTGTATGCGCAGTTCCTTTCATCTGCTTCATCATAGAATAGATTCATAATCAAGCTCACAAATCTAACCTAATCACCAAATTCAACCCTTAAACAAGTGTCAGAGAATCGATGCCAGGTGGCGGAACAACTTCCGGTGCCCGCACGAGCGTCCGAATCGTCGTCATCGGCGACCGCGGCACCGGCAAATCCAGTCTCATCGCCGCCGCCGCCGCCGAGTCGTTCCGCCCCGAAGTGCCTCCCGTCCTCCCTCCCACGCGTCTCCCGTCCGACTACTATCCTGATAACGTCCCTATCATCATCATCGACACCTCCAGCAGGTGCGCATCACATCACATATTTGATTTACTTATTTTTGTCATTTTCCCCACGAGTGATCGATTGATGCGTTTATTTGTTGATGCAGTTTGGAGTACAGAGGGAAGCTTGCTGAGGAATTGAAACGCGCCGATGCTGTAGTGCTGACCTATGCATGCGATCAGCCTCTGACTCTGAATCGCCTCAGTACATTCTGGCTTCACGAGCTTCGGAGATTAGAGGTTCGAACTCAATTCATATGTATGTTGTTTAGTTTGATGCGGTTCTTCTGTTGATACCACGATGATTTTGTGCTGTTATTCAATGATACCACTGGTTTAGATTTTTCTTCTGTGCTGCTCTTGCTGATAGTACAAAGGCTGCATTCACTGAAGATGTGAAAATATTTGGCTCTTGGCAAACATCATTCAAGTTTGTTCCGATAATATGTTACTTAGCTCGGTATTTTGTCTGAGCTAGTAAGGTAATTGAAAGCTACTATCTGCACATTAACTAAATGTAATGTGAGCAAGCACGATTATCTTGGTGAATTTTATTGTGCTACATCTATTGCATTGGCCTGCAGGCCTGCCATGCCTTGCACTTAAAAATATAGCTGACAAGATTTTTTTTTTTTTTTTTTCTTTTTTTGAAAAAAGGCTAGAGTTTGTTGAACCAACACTATAGATACCGCCTCATTTTTTAGTCAAATTTTCGCTCCCATAATAAGTTTATTGCTGTGTTAGCTGAGAGCCTGAGATGCACCTCACAAGTAGGGATGTGTCTTTTGCACTTGCAGCTGGTATCTGATGAGTAATTGATCTATTTTGCATTGTATTGGTGTTGGTCATTGTTCAACGTGAGCTCAATTACAGCTTGCGAATTGATTTTTCTTAGATCAGAGCACCGGTGATTGTGGCTGGTTGCAAGCTAGACAGGCGAGATGAAGAGTACAATTTGAGTGTTGAAATGATGCCTCTTATGCAACAGTTTCGGGAGATTGAGACTTGCATCGAATGTTCTGCTGCTAACATGCTCCAGGTTCAAGATAATGCTATAACCTATTTATTACTTAGATTGTCATTCTCATCCTAAATTTCCAATAAGAAATGAAAATTTTCAGATAACTGAAACCCTTATAAATTGTTTTAGATCCAAGAAGTATTTTACTTTGCTCAAAAGGCGGTCCTTCACCCAACAGCTCCTTTGTTTGATCAAGAAACCCAAGCTCTAAAACCACGATGCATGAGAGCGCTAAAAAGGATATTCATTCTTTGTGATCTCGATATGGATGGTACTCTCAATGATGAAGAGCTAAATGAATTTCAGGTAGTTTTATTTTCCTCTTTTCTAAAGTATATTTTTGAATTGATAAGGTTTGCATCTTCGTTACAATTCTTTTAACTCTATCTAATTGCTTCTACTCAGGTCAAGTGTTTCAATTCTCCTTTGCAACCTGCAGAAGTAGTGGGTGTTAAGAGTGTGGTTCGAGAAAAGTTGCCTGAAGGGGTGAATGAACTTGGTCTTACCTTGACAGGCTTCCTTTTTCTTCATGCTCTTTTTATAGAGAAAGGCCGAATTGAGACCACATGGACTGTCTTGAGAAAGTTTGGGTACAATGACGAGCTAAAACTTAGGGATGATCATTTATCCTTTCCCAAAAAAAAGGCTCCAGATCAGGTGAGTGCAAATTGTGTCTCTATTCATTGTACCAGTAATTGTGATAATGTTTCTTTGAACTAAAAGAAAATCTTAGCAAATGAGGTGTCTGTTCCGTGGCTGGACACCAAGTTGGTGATAGATCCTCAAATCTTAGTTGCTTCCTTTTTCTAATGACTTTTTAGACTGAAGATATGAATAATATCTAGACTGTTTGCTGAGACATCATTATGTATTAGGATGTAATATGTGGTACATAGGTTGAGAAGTTATTGATGCACAGAGACACACACACCACACATACTAAAGATAAAATGAAGTCCAAAAATGGTCATGAATTGAAGTAGTTACTAGTTAGTTGGCTAACAATTAGGGGTGCATATCGGTCAGTTCGTCCGACCATACATGAATTTTCTTGGGCCGAAGGCCGACCACGACTAGCCAATCGACCGAAACCGAAGGTTCGGTTTTGTCGGTGGCTGGAAACTAAATTCCAGCCCCATATTGGCAATTTTTTCCCAGCCTACCGCTGCAGTAAGATAGAAAGAGAGAGTGAGCGGCACTACATTTTTGGAAGCAATTATAATTAGAGAGGAGAGAGAAAGTGGGTGTGCGATAGAAAAGGTATCGAAGGTGGGGTGAGGAGACAACTAATTAACGAAGAGGAAGAGAGAGACTTTGGGAATATTTTCACTGGAAAGTGAAAATATAGAGTAGGACCG
This sequence comes from Mentha longifolia, assembly GCA_001642375.2. Lineage (NCBI taxonomy): Eukaryota > Viridiplantae > Streptophyta > Magnoliopsida > Lamiales > Lamiaceae > Mentha > Mentha longifolia. Next base: position 37,539,423 of record CM038113.1, read on the forward strand.
TTGTAAAGTGGTATAAAAGAGGTAATGATGGCTAGAGAAGCCAGAAAGGAAAGTAAAGAGGTTAGTTAATTAGTAATTATTACATAAAATAAATATAAATACACGTGTTTCGGTTGATTCGGTGCCGACCTAATCAATTTTCTGAGAACCAATAGCCGGGCGGTTTATAATTTCAACAACTGAGTCACCAACGTATGCCTCTAATAACCAGCCATAACTCTTCGGTTTTGGTCGGTTTTTTCGGTCTGGTCAGTTTTTACCAACCACTACTATAATGCAGTAATATTTAGAGTTATTTGATGGTGGCACTAATTTTTACGTGTTTTGAGTTGTTGTACAGGTGTATTTTTCCATGTTCTTTCTAATGCTTTATTTATGTGAAAATTTAGCTTATCCTTCTCTTATGATTGTGACCTCGCAGAGTGTTGAATTAACAAGCGAAGCAGTAGAGTTTCTTAAGGGAATCTTCAGCACATTCGATGATGATAAAGTATGTTTTGTTACCGTCTTGCTAGTTCTATTAGAATAGGCATTTTACTGCAGTGACCAATATGGCTCTCTGTATGACTAATACTAATTTGTCATCTAATCTTTCTGCTGTTCTTCAATGTTTGAGTCCTGTTTACACTTTACACTATACATTAAGCATATTTACACTAGATGAAAAGTAATGATAACTTTCTGACTATTTCGAGGTTGACCAGTTAATTGAACATATGTACCTATCTAGAAGATGCTGTGTATGTTATGCTGTTAAATGTGGAACACTAATCCTACAAAGACGGCGTTACCTTTAGGCATTAATACCTATTTCAGATGTATCAATGGCCAATTAGTACAACTTTAGGACACTACTATACTTTGCCAACTCCCATATTTATTCTTCAAATCCATTAGCGTTAAATGCTACTGATAAAATCTTGGGCTAAATTAAAGGGCTAAAGCATAATCTTTTGAGTTGCTGAACCAAAAATTGATCTAAAGAATGACATTTTAGATTTCTACATGTTTGCTTCCGGAGATAGACCTTTTGCATTCAGTCTATGGCAGAGATGACCACACATTAAATATCAGCCTACATCTAATAAGTAATAACTAATAACCCATAATTTGAAACATGTTCTTCTTGGACTTGAACTAACTGAAATAATGTCAAATTCATCTTAGCTATCATACTTGTGATATTGCCTTTAGTTTTGCCTATGCTTATTGTGTATCCTTATATATATTTTTTTCTTCTATTAAGTTTTGCATGCTTATTGTGTCTACTTCCTTTGTGCTTTAATAGGATGGAGTTCTTCGGGAAAGTGAGCTTGAAGATCTATTTTCAACCGCACCAGAAAGGTACTAGTAATTCTATAAAATTTGGTTTTTTTTTATTTATTTATTTTTATTTTTTATGTTGTCATCCCGCTCCCCCCTTCATACAGCAAATCTATTTTAAAATCAAAATATGTGGAACCTTATGAGTTTGCTATTATAAATCTCTTCAACCTTAAAATGTTTGATAACCATTTGCTATGGTGTGTGTGTGTGTGTTTTGTTGGTTATTTTTTGGGGTGAATGGTATGTGCATGTATTTGATTTTTATGTGGGCTGGTGATAGATGCGAGTATGGAACAAAGTATTTTTGCAAGGAACTGGGTTTTACTCCTCTTATCTATTTGCACAAATCATGAATTTTAGTATTTCTTTTCTTTTCTTTTTTCTGATATTTGCTGACTTCCGAAATGTAAATTTAGTCCTTGGGATGAAGCTCCTTATAAGGATGCAGTTGATAGAACCCCTCTGCGTGGGTTGTCTCTTTCCGGATTTCTATCTCAGGTGGGTATGCCTGGTTGCTCTTCATGACATGATGTGTCGATTGTATGTTTCTTATTAATGAATCAGTAGTCCATTATATATGACTTGAAATTCTGCAAAATGATGGAAGATTATTCTTGCATTATCTAAAGGATTGCTGGTTAATCGCTATGGCATTCATCTACTATTCTACTATCAATCTTTTTGTTATCTATGATGGGTTAATGTTCTTAGAATTACTTAGTATGTTATCACAACAGAACATTTTATCATTTAAACCATAAATAAAAAAGATTCTAGCTGTAACTATATTTGATAAATAAACGTGATGTCATTGTTACTCCAGTTAAAAGCTTTTGTTGTAATTGCAAAGTCATTTAAGATTCATGATTGTTGAGGATATGAGTCCATTTTAAGATGTTTACTTCTGTATTTGTGACTTAGGAATAATAGGAATCTAGATCATGAAATTAATACTACTTTCATTACTACAATTTTATGGTGAAATATTATTAATGAGAAGAATTTTCCTGACACTTATTTCATCTCATTAAAAGCATATTTCAAACTTTTCTTCTTTTACTATGATCGTATTGCATGTGTTATCTGGAACCATACCTGTCCATGAAATCAAGCAAATAACTCAAAACATATTAGTTTCCCTTGTCATATTGTTGTTTCGCTCTCATGTCTAATTTATAGTGCAGTGGGCTCTTATGACAATATTGGATCCTGCTCAAACTATAGCCAACTTGATATACATTGGCCACAACTGTAATGCAGCATCAGCCCTGCATATCACCAGGAGGAGATTAATTGATAAGAAGAAACAACAAACAGAGAGGAATGTCTTCCGCTGCTTTGTTTTTGGACCTAAAAAGGCTGGAAAATCTGCATTATTGACATCATTGCTGGGGAGGTGATGCTTTAAACTATATAGTTTACTCAGATTTCTATAATTATATGAATATATGAATTGATTATAGTAATATTCATTCCTATTATTAATAAGAATGTTCCCAATTATAGGCCCTTTTCTGAGAATTATACTCCAACAACTAGTGAGAGATATGCTGTGAATATTGTTCATCAACATGCGGTGAGTATAAATGGCAAAGTCAATTTGCTAAAGTAACATCTCTCCTTAAAATATTCAACCAAGTTTTACAACATCTGGAGATAATGTGAACATGTATGGCCTTATGATTACAAATCTGCTCTGGATGCAGTATTTCTTCCCGTGCTAAACATTGTGGTCAATTGATTGATTGTTGTTTCTGTTTTGCCTGTTTAATTGCAGGGTAACAAGAAGACTTTGATACTCCAGGAGATTCCTGAAGATGGAGTTAAGAAACTTTTATCAAATAAGGAATCTTTGGCTGCTTGTGATGTAGCTGTTTTTGTGTACGACAGGTTAGGATGCTTTGGCTTACTAATGGTAGCAATTTTCTTTCAATGGCAACATATCGATTGACCATAGTGGCTCTCACTGATTTGCTATAATATAATTTTTTTCTCATAGCTCAAGCGAATCTTCTCTCAATGGAGCAGTAGAATTGCTTTCTTATGTAGCAAGGCAAGGGGAAGAGAGCGATTTTGGGATGCCTTGTCTCCTGATTGCGGCTAAAAATGATCTAGATTCAAGTTCATCATCAAATAGAGACTCAGCCAAGGTACTTGATGTCTCTTTAGCAATATCTTACTTACTTTTGAAACTCATATTAAGAAATTCTGTAGACAGCAGCAAGCTATAAAAATAAAATCTCTAACAAATTCATAAAGAGTGATTCATGTTCTGATTTGAGTTTACATCCACCTTTTCATGTTCTAGATTTGTGTGGATATGGGGATTGATGCACCTATCCCTATAAGTGTGAAAGACAGAGATGTCAATGATGTCTTCTCCAGAATTGTGAATGCAGCCCAGCAGCCTCATCTCAATGTTCCGGAAACTGATCATGGTCGCAGCCAAAAGCGATACAAGAAGCTTGTTAATCGTGCTCTCATGTGTCTCTCAGGTACCCTTAGACCATAGTATGGTACAATCAATTAGACTGAAATTGTTTTTCTTGTTTGTTTACTAGATATATAATTTCTGTTATGACTTAATTATGTTGTAATTACAGTTGGAGCTGCAGCTACTTTTGTTGGGTTGGCCGCATACAGGACCTATGCTGCAAAGAAGAACACCTCAAGTTAGATTGGCAATTCTTTGGTAAATTAAATTGGTAAACCTAAATCATATTGACAACTTACATTACTTAAACTTTCACTAAATTTAGTTGTTTCATTCTGGACTGAAGAGTATTATTTGTGCTTTTAGGAAATTTTCTTTTCCAACTAAGCGGTTTGAAGATATCTGTATCTGAAATCATTGATTGCCCATTGCTAATACGAAGATATTGTAACTGAAATCATTAATTGCTCATTAGTAATGCTTGTGTACGAAAACTACGATCAATCATGGTGTGTTTAAATCAGGTTTCATCTCTTAGTTTAATCACCTCTTTATATGTAAATGGATTCTTGAATTACTGGGAAATCAGGAATGGATCTTGGCAATAGCTGAAGTTAAAAATGACGTCTTATGCAGAAAAGCACGAGTCAGAATTCAAGAAAGAGGAGCCTAAATGTAAGAAAGATGAGGACTTTGTATTTGGAGAAGAGGAAAGCAGTATTAGTGTTGGAACAGTACTGGTCTGCCAGCCTCGACCCCGACTTACAGCATGGTCCTTGTTTAGGAGGTTTGTTGACTCCATCCTCAAATTGTTTACGACCCGATAACTTATAGGTGTGTTCCTAATAATTTTGGTTGTTATTGCGAGAGGATATATTTATGGTTTTATACTAAGGAATCACCTACTAAACATGATTCTATCAAATATGATTTGCAATATCATATCAACTATTGTATAAAGGAATGAGATTATGTTTTCTCCTTAAAGAATAGCTTCTATTGTGGTGGAAGTGGAACATCATCAGAGCCTTCGATGAAGCCCGCTACACTTCATGATTAAGCAGGAAATCAATGTGAATAAATTGAGATTTTGAGAATTTTACATAGAGTATATTCTCAAATCAACTTTTGAACGACTTTCACGGGTATTTGTTTCTATGGTTACCATCATACTACTTTTTATGTCCCATTCTATTTGGTTCATTTGTTGAATATATGTGATAGAATGAGTCAGATTCTCTTCAGTTATAATGTATTTTATCGCACTCAACCTTTAATATCGGTTGATATCGAAGATAGAATTTATCTCGACCGATGCTAGAGGAAGGTAAACGTCGCTTGCAAAGGAAATTGAGACATTGGAAGAAGATTCCGAAACCCGTTGATGTGAAGAGGGAGGATTCGATGCAGATATGTGCAACTCTAACATACATGTATTGTACAATCAAGATAATTGTAGCGGGACCCTTCCTAAGAAAATGCAAAAAGATGATTGTAAAGAAGTGAGTGGGATCTTGAGGGATATTCATGTCATAAGGCAAAGAGCGAATCAACCAATCACAACTCGAAAACGAGACACGAACGCCTAACTACGTACGCCAATATAATAGTCCAAAGGAATTATCTGATAGTTTTTGCAACTTCCTTCACATACTATAATTATTATACTTATTTTTTGTTTTTTCAGTCGATCAGCTTCCAAATCCCACGGTCGAATTCTTCTTCAAATGAAAGTGCGAGTAACTTTGTTAAATATAGTCAATGTTACTTGTGCAATCATTTTGTATAGACATCTTTTTATGGATGGTACATTAGTATTCTTGTAAGGTGGTGTTTGGTATGATAGAATTGAATAAGGTAGGAATAGAATGGTGATAGGAATGGAATAAAGGTAGGAATGGATTGGAATGATCATTCCATTCTCATGCTTGGTATGAACAAACAATACGAAATGAATGGAATCATTATTCTTTCATTTATTTTATATAATAAATTCATAATTTTTTTTTCAACAAAATAAAACTATATTATTCAATTTTTATATATTCTCTATTTCTCCTTCATGATAGAGAAAATGTATAAAGATAAGAAGTGATGAAAAAGAAAATATTTTGATAGAGAAAGTAATGAGAAACATGAATTTTTTAGAGAGAGAGAAATTTTAAAGATATAAAATTTTAGTGAGAGAAAGTGATGAGAAAGCATGTGACGAGAGAGAAAAAAATTAGAGAATTTTTTTTTCTAGAGAGAGAAAATTATGAAAAATAAAAAATTTAAAGAGAAAAATGACGAGAGTGAAAATTTTAGATAGATAAAGTGATAAATAAAAATGTCTAGAAAAAAAATGATTTTTAAAGAAATTTTTCTAGAGAGAGAAAGAGAAAGTGACGAGAGAGAAATTTTGTGGAGAGCGAAAATTATGAAAAATAATATATTTTGAGAGAAAAAGTGATGAGAACAAAAAATTTAGAGAGAGAGAGTGGAAATAAAGTTTTTTAGATAGGAAAATTTTTTAGAGATGAAAGCAACGAGAGTGAAAAATTTTAGAGAGAGAAAGTGACGAGAAAAAAAAATAGAGAGAGAAAGTTGAGAGAATTTTTTTAAAGAGAATTTAAATAGATGTAAAATATTTTGAAAAAAATAAATAAATGTACATAAATAAAATAAATAAATTGATCAAATAAAAAAATAATAAAAATTTAGGTGATAGGAATGAGCTAATACCATGGATTTGGAAGGAATGACTATTCCCATGGGGAAAGGAATGGACATTCCATCGGAATGATAATTCCCGATGATAAAATCGTACCAAACATGAGAATGGAATGAAGGTATGAATGATCATTCAATTCCAACCTCCATTCCATTATACCAAGCACCACATAAGAGTTAGTGGAGCGGGTTTCATGTGGGAATGTGAACCGGGCCAACCCACTTGGTTTTCAATTATTTTATCGGGCTATTAGGTTTGACTCGATAGCCATTGATTTCGGACCTAAATTGACATCTCTAGTTGTCGGTAGGCATGGAATGAGTTTTAATACTCAATTGTACAGATTAGTGTTAATAGTCAATAAAAACTAAAAATCATTATATCGATTAACCTAAAAATTAGACCGGTTAATCAATTATTTAACGGTTAACCATAAATAAAATAAAAGCTTTAATTTTTTATAATTCAACATATAAAAAAAATTTATATCATGCAAAATATACAGTTTACAAATTCAAAAACATCTTGGCTCGTTTGATTGGCAGGAAAGTAATGTTGTAAGGGAAAATGATTATGAGAATTGTGATTCTGAGGAAAATAAAAAACAGGAAAGTAAACTTGTTATAGAATATAATTCTGAGGAATATTATTATGAGAAAAATGAATCATAACTAATCAACAATCCAATGTTTGAATATTATCAATAAAATTGTCTATATTCTAATATGAAATCAAGTTATCGTTTACATTGAAAAAATATCAATTTCATAATATCAAATATTATTATTATTATTATTATTATTATTATTATTATTATTATTATTATTATTATTATTATTATTATTATTATTATTATTATTATTATTATTATTATTATTATCCATGTATTAAGGAAAAAGAATACCTAGGTTGGAGTAGGGAATAAGAATCCCTGAATTTTGAACTAACTTTTCTTGATGTCAGGATTCTTATTACTTTCCTGAATTTTATAAAACTTGAAACAAACACAATTTGTTTAATTTTTTTTTTAATTATGATTACTTTCCTTGTAACACCAAACACAAAAATTTAATAATTTGGAATCGGATTACTTTCCCAGCACAAAATTCCGCCAACCAAACGAGCCCTTAATTAACTCTATAATCCTAATAGAATAATTTTTGGATTCACTCAAAGTCTCAAACTAACAATCGAGTCTAATAATTATTGACTTTTTAGCTATCACCAATACTCAAAAGGGGCAACCTTTCATCAAACAAAAAGTTTATAGTACAAACATGTACGAATAAATATATTTACTAGAATGGGAAGGCAGAGAGAGAGAGTGGATGAGGGTTTGCAATCGAAATGAGGAAGTTGGAGAGTCGCCTGCAAGTTTTGATTACACGGAAAGGCGACGATTGGGCTAAATTCACTCAATTTTCATATTTGAATTACTGAGGGGCAATTTGGTTCAAAAGTACAAAAATTGGATATAACTTATGCAACTTAAGTTTGTGAGTATAATTTTTGTTGACTAAGTCAAAATGACTATTTTAAATAATGGGTGGTTGGGTTAATTTGGAGTAGAAATTCGAATTTCAAAATCCAATTCCTTTTTGAAGAATCGAAATAATTTTCTCGCAGAAGAGAAGGATGGAGGGTGGCAAATCGAGGAAAGCTTTAACCGGTGAGTGATTAATTAAATCCGATCGACTTGGTTGATTTTTAATTTTTAATTTATTTTTATATGAAGATCTACCTCCACTAATTGGTTGATTTAGTTTAGTTAGTTGTGATTTAGTTTGGTTGATTTTTAATTTAGTTAGTTGGTGTTGCAGTTGCAGTTGCAGTTGCAGATGCAGAGTTGGAGTCGAGGCTGATGAGAAAACGCATTAATTAAACTTTACTTTGCCGTACCTTTGGTTGGACTTACTTTACCTTGGTGGTGTGGTCTATATATATAGATGACCAGGAGTATGAATTTATACCACCTGGAATTACATTCTGGGTTTATCTTCTTTTGTTTCAACCGCGCGCTTATGATTCAATTAATGGAACAGATAGATGCTGAGGAAAAAGAAGATGAAGAAGTTTCTCCGGTCTAACACTTTATGTATGTTCAGACTTAATTAGTTGCTTAATTAAATTTGCTTTTGCCCCCATGGTTGTATCAATAAGGATCAGTGGATGTGGTGAATTTGCTTGCTTATTCAAGATTTGAACTTGTGAATGTATTTATTGTTTTCCTATGACCTATGCTATTGTGTACTTAATGTTACTGTTATTTGGTCTTAAGAAAAAATTGTTACTGCTAGCTTAGATTCAATTCATCTCAGATTCATAACTTCAATTATCTGCTCTTGTTTACAAAACTAAATTGGTAAAAGAGTTGATTTTTTTTTTTTTTTTGAGAAAGAGATTTTTTTTTTATATTTATCTCAAGATGTAGATATATTTAATCTGCCATGATTAAACTTTTTTTGTTTCTACGTAACCACTTTATCTTTACATACATTTTTGTTTTTCCACGACCATGTTTCAATATAATAATTTCTTAGTTATAAGAAACAACGGAGTAATTTGTTTCATTCGTTCTTCTTCGATCGTCGTCAAAGTTTTTTACCAAAAATCCTCATGTTTCTATTGTTTCTTTCTTTTCTCTTATCATTGCATCATTCTCCAGTCCATCTATGATTGCAAACGGAATATAAGCTTCTGAAATAAAATATTAATTAAACCACGCATATATCTTCTGAAATAAAAGCTTCCAAATAAAACAGTTTGAATAATTGTTCGCCAACTTAATCGAAGTAACAACTATAAATGGATTAGGATTTAGGGCTCGATGTCTGCCTCTAGGCACAGACCGCAAACGCGTCTCGGCTTCTTTCTAAGTTTCTTCCGTACTCAACGCCACAGAACCACCTGGTTTCTCAGTTTCTTTGCAGATGATATGAATCGAGGCTTTCGGTGCGTCTCTATATGTAACCTGATAGGATATGGCCTAACTACTGGGCCCAAGCATCAGGCCCAATATAATTGGGCCCCGACAGTTAAGCTCGGCCTACGCAGTTCGGCCCAACTCAAAATAAGAGACTTCTACACTCCTACATCGATTACAACTCAAGCTCTAAGAGAGATCTAGAAGCTCGGTGTTTATCCATAAAGGAGGAGATCAAGCCAAAGAGTCCAAGTCCAAATAGGAGAAGACTTTGTATTATAGTTAAACTCCATGTAATTACCTATAAATAGAGGCTTAGAATAGATTGAGAAGGAGGACAATCTTTGTAAAGCTACACGCCTACTAGTAATAATAGCCATACTCTCTTTTTCTCCGTGGACGTAGATCTATTCCGATAGATCGAACCACGTAAATCTCATTGTGTCCTTCTATTTTCTGCTCTGTTAATTCTTTGTTTTCGTGCACAAATCATCCTTGAAAAGCAAGTTTCATCATTGGCGCCGTCTGTGGGAACCTCGCATCTTGAATTTGTGAATTCCAATTAAACGTTTTCAAGGCAACAGGTCACGATGACGAGACAAACACGAGCGACTGCTGCTGCCAACAAAGAAAGGGAGAATCACCGGACCAGTCACGATGTTCTAGCGGCTGAAACAAGCCAGATGCAGGACCAGAATCCACCGGTGAACAGACGACCCGGGAAAGAACCTGAGAAAGACAAAACCCCAGAGGGTCATGTCGCTGATGTCTCGGTGGATAAGTTCGGCCGCGAAAGAGAAGGTCGCGGCAGCAGCAAGGAGGATGACTTTTCAAACTTCCAACAAGAGTTTGATGATGCAGTAAAGGCGTATCTAGCAAAGAATAGGCATGATTTCTTAAAATTTGCTAAGCAGCAAAGAGATCGCGATTGTGAAGGAGGCCAACCTCCGCACAGCGATCGTCGAGAGCACGAGGCGACATCCGGATCGAAACACCGGGCAAAGTCTCCCAGTATTCGAATCCTAGGCACACGCGACGCCAGATTTCCCCCCAGGCGATTTGCTGATGATCGCCAGAAGAACCAGGATCGCATCTCACCTCGGCACGATGTGGTCTCACCCCATCGCCGTGTTGATTCACCTCGTCGTCAAGATGAATCACCTCGGCGCGACTTACTTCCACCTCATCGGGACGAGGCCAATTCCCACGGTGGAAGGTTTGGCGTATACGGGAGAATCTCTACGCCCTTCACTAACCAAATCCTCTATACTCCTCTCCCGACTTCGTATAAAGTTCCGCCGGTTAAGCCGTATAATGGGTCGTGCGACCCAAGGAACTTCTTGTTTCAATTTCAGTACAACATGGTCAACCAGGGGATCGGTGATGACATTTACATGTGCAAAGTTTTCCCAGAGTTGCTGATAGACAACGCACGAATGTGGTTCGATAGCCTGCCGTCTCGCAGTATTGGGTCCTATGACGAGCTGATGAAGGCTTTTGAAAGGAGATTTTTCCAGAAAGCCGAGGCAAAAACTACCGCGGCACATCTTCTCACGATTAGACAAAGACAAGGCGAGTCTATTAGCGACTTCATGACCAGGTTCAATGAAGAAAGCCTAAAGGTCGATCATCTGACGGACGAGGTCCTTATCTCAGCTTTCCAAAATGCTATTCAGTCAGGTGCCCTATTCAGGGAGCTCGTAAGAAACGAGCCCCGCACTGCGAGGCAACTATGGAACATAGCTGATCAGTTCGCTAAAGCTGATGAGGCCGACAGGCGCAAGCGCGAAACTGACAGGACCGAACCGTCAGATCGGAGGAAGGAAGACCGAAATGACCGAAGTCAAGGTCGACGAAGCGCTCTCGATAGACTTCAGCGCGCCCCAATTGAATCCAGACTTGGACCTAGGCCGAATCAAGAAAAGGACCGATTTACCCCATTGACAAAGCCGAGGATGGAGATCTACGAGCTACATACCAACATGTTTGAGAAGCCTCAGCCAATGTCAAAATCAAAGACAAACCGCCGATCCAGGGATAAGTACTGCCGATTCCATGAAGACTATGGCCATGATACAGAAGAGTGCTGGAACTTAGCCGAAGATATTGAGAAGTTGGTGCGCGATGGTATGCTTAAAAGGTACCGAGATCGCAACCAGAATGAAGGCCGACCCCAGAACAACAAAAGAACAAGACAAAATAGGGGGGGAATAACTGCGGCCCCCAGGCCGACAAAAAGCCGAAGCGCGAGGATGGCGAAGGCGAGGACCAGCCTCAGTATGATGGGGTCGTACAAGCTATTACTGGACTCCCACAGGGAGCTACGAAGTCGTCGTTAAAAGCCGAGGCTCGAAGTCCGCAACAAGGCGAACCTTTCCAAAAAAGGTTCAAGAAGGACGAAGTGGTTATTTTTTCGGACCAAGATCCAGTGCCACCTATTATGCCCCATCAGGATGCAATAGTGATCGAAGCCGGGGTGGCCAATAAGCTTGTACGACGAATTTTCGTCGATACCGGAGCCTCAGTCAGCATCCTCTTCAAGAGTTGCTTCGACCAGCTCAGAGTGGAGAGGACGCAGCTCGCACCAGCACTAGTCCCGCTAAAGAGCTTCGTCCAACAGGAGACGCAAACGGAAGGGGTCGTACAGCTACCCGTCACAGTGGGGATTCACCCTTTATCAACCACTAAGGTCATCAATTTCTTCGTTGTTAAAGCGGATTCTCCATATAATGTTATACTCGGAAGGGATTGGCTGGTGGGGGTTAAGGCGATCTGTTCACCATATCACTTAACGATCAAAATCCCGTCAAAAAACGGGGTGATCATAGTTCGAGGTGACCAAAAAAGGGCAAAAGAGTGCATGCAGATTGCACTTCGAGGTGCCGGGGCACCCCAACACTCTCAAGCATAGCAATTACAGTTACCCGAAGAGTTGAGGCAGGAGCAAGAATCCGCATCAGATGAGCCGGTGAAAAGCATAGTACTCTACGAAGACGACCTAACTAAGGTCGTCAAAGTAGGCTTCGCAGGAGGTGCCGAACTCCACCGGCAGATCGTCCAACTTCTTCGGGAATACAGAGATGTTTTTGCCTGGACACCCCTTGACATGACCGGAGTGGCACCCAACATTATCACTCACCGGCTGAATATCGACCCCGAGGTGAAGCCAATAAAGCAGAAGCAACGAGTCTTCGCGGCAGAACGAAGTCAAGTCATTTATGACGAGGTGCAACAGCTCCGAAGAGCCGACATTCTATTTGAAGTCAAATATCCGACGTGGATAGCCAACCCGGTCATGGTCAAAAAACAACAAGGAGGTTGGCGGATGTGCATCGACTATACTGACCTTAACAAACATTGTCCAAAGGACTGCTACCCTTTGCCCAACATTGACAAGAAAGTAGAAGCCCTGGTGGGTCACAAGGTCTTTAGCTTCCTAGATCTATACAAAGGATATCATCAAGTCCTGATGAGCGAGGAGGATGCACCGAAAACAGCTTTCATCACGGATTTTGGCGTCTTCGCCTACAAGAAGATGCCGTTTGGGCTTAAAAACGCGGGAGCAACCTATCAAAGGATGGTCGACAAGATATTCCAACAACACATTGGAAAGATTGTGGAAGTCTATGTTGATGACATTGTCGTCAAAAGTAGGGAACCAGCGACCTGCGTTAATGACCTCAAAATCGTCTTCGGCCTACTTCGAAAGTGAATCTGAAGCTCAACCCCGAGAAATGTACCTTTATGGTTCGATCAGGAAAATTTTTGGGGTGCTGGGTATCGCAGGAAGGTTTGCAGGCCAATCCCGCAAAAGTCCGAGCTGTCCAGGAAATGAAGATCCCAAAAACTATTCACGATGTGCATCAGCTAACGGGCTGTTTGGCAGCGCTAAGTCGTTTTTTATCTAAAGCCGCCGAAAAGCAGCTCCCATTCTTCAAAATCCTCAAGAAAGCACCTGACTTCGAATGGAATGGCGAGCACAGATCGGCATTCGAAGAGCTGAAGAAGTACCTAGCCAAGCTCCCGACTTTGTCTGTCCCAAAAGATGGAGAGGTCCTCTCCCTATACCTCGCAGCGGCGGATGAAGCCATAAGTGCTGTGCTAGTTCGGGATGAAGGACGTCGGCAGCTTCCTGTTTATTTCATTAGTCGAGCTCTGAAAGGACCGGAGACAAGGTACCAGCCATTGGAAAAGGTCGCTCTGGCACTGGTAAATGCTGCTAGAAGATTGAGACCATATTTTCAAGCACACACCATACAAGTTTTGACCGACCTGCCACTTCGCCAAGTATTGACTAAACCTGAAGCCTCAGGTAGAATCGCAAAATGGGCAGTCGAACTTGGTGAGCATGAAATAAATTTCTGTCCTCGGCAAGCCATAAAGGGACAAGCCCTAGCAGATTTCCTGGTAGAGACCAAATTTTCCGAAGTGCCAAAGAAGGACGACTTCCCCTCAAGCAAAGCCGAAGTCGAACAGCCTAAAAAACCTCCAACAGACTGCTGGAAAGTCTATGTAGATGGTGCTTCAGGTCATACCGGCAGCGGAGCAGGAGTGATGTTACTCAGTCCGGATGGAACGGAGACAACGTATGCACTTCGGTTTAGCTTCCCAACGACGAATAATGAAGTCGAGTACGAAGCGCTAATTGCTGGACTCCGCCTGGCTCAGTCATTGCATATACGAGCCGTCCAAGTTCATAGTGACTCCCAAGTCATTGTGAGCCACATGCTAGGCAGGTACGAAGCAAAGGAGGAGAGAATGAAGAAGTATCTGAAAAAGGCAAAAAGTCTGCAAGAAGGTTTCGAATACTTCGAGCTGCGGCGGATTCCTAGAGGGGAAAATAACCGAGCTGACGCCTTAAGCAAACTGGCTTCATCCTCGACCAACCCGCCTGTAGAAGAAGTCAAACTTCGAAGCATTGAAGAAGCCGAGCTAAACCTTATACAGGAGGACGAGCCGAACTGGATGACTCCCTACCGAGCTTATCTAGAAAAGGGAGAACTGCCTCACGACAAGCTCGAAGCTAGGAAACTCCTCAGCAAAGTTCCAAAGTACACCCTGGAGCAAGGAGTGCTCTATCGGAGATCGTATCTCCAACCCCTTTTACGATGTGCCGGACCAAATGAAGCAAATTATGCACTAAGGGAGGTGCATGAAGGAGCCTGTGGGAGTCACATCGGGGCTCGAGCACTAGCACGAAAGATAATGAGGTGGGGATACTACTGGCCTACAGTGTTACAAGATACAATCGACATTGTCAGAAAATGCCCGAAGTGCCAGATCCATGCGACAGTGCCGAAGTTACCACAGGCCGACCTTGTAAGCATGCAAAGCCCTTGGCCATTCGTGCAATGGGGAGTCGACATCGTCGGACCATTCGACAAAGCTCCTGGACAGATCCAGTTTCTCATCGTAGCTATCGATTACTTTACTAAGTGGGTCGAGGCTGAACCCTTGGCGAAGATTACGAGCAAGAATGCCTTAAACTTCGTCTGGAAGAACGTGGTTTGTCGCTTCGGCGTACCTCACATCCTCATCTCGGATAACGGAACGCAGTTCACGGACCGAGTATTCAGAGAATGGTGCGAAGGGCTTCATATCCAGCAAAAATTCACTTCAGTTGCTCATCCTCAAGCGAATGGCCAGACCGAAGTTACAAACAGAACAATCCTGAAGGGACTCAAAACTCGTCTTGACAAAGCCAAAGGAGATTGGGCAGCAAATCTACCCCAAGTCCTATGGTCATACCGGACAACTCCCAAGACCTTGAATGGAGAAACACCTTATAGCTTGGTGTATGGAACCGAGGCAGTGATCCCAGTAGAGATCGGCTTGCCGAGCCATCGCACACTTAACTTCTCAACCGAGGCCAATGAGGAAGGGCTTCGAGCCGACCTGGATCTGTTGGAAGAAAAGCGAGAGCTAGCTTACATAAGAGAAGCTAAGTACAAGCAGCAAGTAGCTCGGTATTACAACCAAAGAGTGAAGTATCGGCAGTTTCAAGTAGGCGACCTCGTACTTAGGAATAATGAGGTCAGTAAAGCAGAGAGGCTCGGCAAGTTGGAAGCCACATGGGAAGGACCTTACCGAGTCGAGGAAGTCCTCGGAAAAGGATCATACAAGCTCGCCCATTTATCCGGTGAGCTAATACCCCGAACATGGCATATTTCTCATTTAAAGAGATATTTTGCATAAGTAGAAGGGATTGAGTTTAAAGTTGGTTAGTTCATATAGGTCCTGAGTCAGGTCGTCCTGCTATTCTATCTTTAATTTTGTTTTTTTATTACATTTATTATTATTATTATTTTATTTTATTATTATCAATGAAGTTCATTTTTTCTTTAAACTTCGGTCTTGCATATTTCATTCTGCATGTCGCCTTTCCACTAATGTAAAATATCTCACCTTTGTTCTTAAAACCCTGACGAGGGTAAGTAAATATCCGTCACGGATAAAACTAAACGCGCGTAAGGGGACCACCCCTATCGATAAATTCGACAAACAAGGAACTATAAAACCCTTACCTTGTCTTTTGACGTGAACGGGTTTATCAAAGGCCGAAACCTCGTCATCTGACGAGGTGAGCCAAACAAAGGCCGAAACCTCGTCATCTGACGAGGTGAGCCAAAGAAAGGCCGAAACTTCATCATCTGACGAGGTGAGCCAAAGAAAGGCCGAAACCTCGTCATCTGACGAGGTGAGGCAAAGAAAGGCCGAAACCTCGTCATCTGACGAGGTGAGCCGAACAAGGCCAACACCTCATCATAAAGGACCAAACTACGTCTAAGGATGAGGTGGGTCATGTAAGGTAAAACTTCATCTTCCCATGAAGTAAGCTGTATAAGAGCCCACACTTTATTATTTAATAAAAGGGGCCATGATATAAACACAATTTCATTACTCCATATAAGAAATGGTTACAATTACAAGGACGATTACATCAAGGAGGTGCCGTTGAGCTCGAAGGCTTGCTACAGTTAAACCATCTATCGGCAAAACTCTGCCTAGCCGGAGGTGAAGGCAAACCCATAATGTAATCAATAGGAGCAATACCTCGGCCCCTAAGCGCAGAAAAGCCTCAACCTCGGCCTCGACCAGCCAAAGCTCGATTCGGGTTCCTTGCCACAGAACCTCGAGCTCATCCTCGTCCTACTGAAACTCTATTACCCGGGTTTCGAGCAGGAACTCGGGATACCCCTTGAAAGCGAGGTTGCTCACGCGGACCTTCCAAGAAAGCCCTTGAGGCTGCATTTAGGATTCCCGGATTCGGATCAGAGTTAGCCGAACTCGAAGAGCTCGTATCAGCGGTTAAGTATTGAAGCAGTTTAGGCCGACGAGCTTTTACAATCTCATATGAGTTGATGGCTTCGACTATCTCGTCAACCAACCCCCGGTACTCCCAAGAGTCCTCGCCATAATCACGCCGGAAACGCTGCAGCCACTCTCTTTTTTCATCCACCTTCGCCAAGACCTCGGCAATAGTAGGCTTCCCGCTTCGGCGGATAATTGATTCGTACTCAAGGAATTCTTCTTCGGTGCGCTTGGCCTTTTCCTTAAGTCTATTATGCTTCTCCTTCAGCTCGAGCAATTGAGCATGCAACCCATCCGATTTAATCTGACTGGCTTGCAGCTTCACTTCGGTTTCATGTTCAATATGGCCCACTTGGTCTTTCCAATGAAGAATTTCGCTATTTTTGGCTTCAAGAGTTCGAAGTAAATTATCGATTTGTGCTATGTAAGGAGAGGCGTCGAAAAGTTTCGGAGACGGAGAAGACTACAAAAAGGAAAACAAATTTCTCATAAGAAATAAAGTTTTCATTAATTCAGCAAAATGCGACATCTTACTGATGACGAAGTACATGCTACAAAAAAAAAAAAAAAAAAAACAAGAAGACGAGGAAGCGATCAACTGACCTCCTCCTCATTTTGAGATGCACCCTCTGGAGCTTCGGCTTCCAACTCAGCATCATCACCATCTACGCCATCAGCCTCGGCTATTTTCGGGGCGGCATTCAGTTCGGCAATAATCGTATCCATTTCCGGATCACGATCCACCGAGCTGTCCCGAATCTGTTCGGCAGTCAACAGGTCGGTAGAGGCTGCCAAGCTCTCCAGCAGAGGAATCTCTTTCAGCTTCTTCAGTACAATCTCTGCAAAGGCTCTGTTGAGATCCTCCACGGACACCTCCTTGTGCCCGTACTTCGCCTTATCTAGGTCCGGGATGTCAGCGGCGATGGCCTCAACAGCATCAGAGACACTTTGAGTGGTCAGCACCTCGGCCACGTCGCCGCAGAGACCCGAGAAGAACTCGGACAGGAAGAGCCTTTCAGTATACGCTCGAAGAAGGGACCCTTGACGAGCCACAGCCTCGACCTCGGCCGCAGCTAATTTAGCCTTCAGCGAGGCTACCTCCTTCCGAGCCACATCAGCATCGGCAGCAGCTTCATCTTCCTTTCTTTTGGCCTCCTGGGCCTCCAGCCTGACAGCAGCAAGCTCTCCAGTTAAACTTGCCTTTTCTTCTTCCAGTCGACGACAAATTTGGTTTGTCTCGTTAAACTTCGAGACCCCATCGGTTAAGAAGTTGGTAAGGGAAGACGCATTTTTCGCCAACCCGTCCACCCAATTTTGGAAGGTCGCTGAGACCAGATCAGCATCCTGTCAATTCTTAAGGAGATCAGCCCCGAGATAATATACATCCAAGCATAAATGAATGAACCTCTTACCTCAGGATAGACCCGGCGCTGCTTTTCCAGCTCCACCACCGGGCAAGCCATACTAACGGAGGGCTGGCCCACAGTCAGAGTCTGGACGTCCTTTGCCGAAACCTTTCTGCTCAGTTTCGGCACTTTCGTCCGACGAACTAACGAGTCCGGCGAAGGCGACCTCAGTAGGGACAACTCCGGTACGCTGGCAGTTCGTTCACTTGCAGTTCGTTCCGAGGACGCCTCGGAACCCACCTTTTCTGAAAACGCGGCATCCTCGGATCTCAGCCGTTTCCTCTCTTTCACCAGTTTCACCACTACAATCAGAGAACAAAAGACATTACGCGTCATAGAACATATATCTTATAAGCTGTAAAAAGAGAAGGACGAAAACCTCACCCTCCTCGGGATACGAGGTATTCTTGTTAAACGGGCTCAGCCCTGCCGACACCAGCTCGGCTTCGGTGTAATCCCGTAATAGTGTACCTAGCTGATCTAACCTAGCAACGGCATCAGCCAGGTCTACGTTGGGATTCTGACTCTCTGGCTTACTACCCTTCTCTCGCCACATGAGGTGGGGGACCTCAGCAGAACGACAAAAAAAGAACTTATTCTGCCAGTTTGTAAGTTTCGATTTCGTTATTAAACGAAACGAATCCTTACGAACCGGGATCAGATAGAACCACCCCGTCTCGCCCAACTTAAAAAAGAACAAATTCAGTATCAAGTCTACTGAAACTGGTATACCCATTCTAGAAGCTTCTACAGCTAATCCTACGAGCTGTTTGAATGAGTTCGGTGCAATTTGACCCATTGAAATACCCAGTCTACGGAGTAAAGCCCCAAAAACAGGAAACAGAGGAAACCGAAGACCGTGCTTCAAACTGTCTTCATATACGGTAAAAAAGCCGTCCGGGGGAGAACAAGCTCTATCTCCCGGACCGGGGGCAACTAGTAAAACGGAGGGCGGAAATTGATAATTCCTACAAATATTTATAATATTTTCGGCGCTAAGAGACGACATATAATCTTGGACTTTTCCCTTAGTCACCGGCGCAAAGCGACAACACTCAACTACCCTAGGTGACAAAGATTCTACAATAAAAGTGTTTATTTTTACAGTAGAGGGAAAAGATTGCATTGAATGCGACGATGACCCACCAATGGCTTCATCGTCGTTACCTATACCGCTGGATAAAGGAGAGGAAGAAGGATCCATAACTTACTTGTGAAAATTAGCGGCGGAATGACTCCTAACAATGATTTGATGGCACAAACGTGTGGCGAATCTAGCAACGGCAGATGGGAGACGGCGGCTCTTTTTCAGAATGCAAATTAGGGCGAAATGGGGAAGAAGGCGTACAGTGGAAGTTTTATTCAAAAACTTCCGCCCCATTCAACTCCCCCCATAGCAGCGCGACACGTGTCCCACTAACTCGGGACTCCAACCGTTGCTCCGTGTTCGGCTTCGCTCTTCAACTTGAGATCGTCCTCGTCTTACCGAGGCTATATACAGTTCGGCCTCGGATTGTCGAAGTAATCCGAAATTCCGCTTCACCTCGTCTTAACGAGGCGGTACGAACTTTAGACTACTCCCACCTCAACTATTTCCTCTATGTTACACTCTCGCTTCTACATCTTTTTGGGGGGGGGGGATGTGATAGGATATGGCCTAACTACTGGGCCCAAGCATCAGGCCCAATATAATTGGGCCCCGACAGTTAAGCTCGGCCTACGCAGTTCGGCCCAACTCAAAATAAGAGACTTCTACACTCCTACATCGATTACAACTCAAGCTCTAAGAGAGATCTAGAAGCTCGGTGTTTATCCATAAAGGAGGAGATCAAGCCAAAGAGTCCAAGTCCAAATAGGAGAAGACTTTGTATTATAGTTAAACTCCATGTAATTACCTATAAATAGAGGCTTAGAATAGATTGAGGGGGAGGACAATCTTTGTAAAGCTACACGCCTACTAGTAATAATAGCCATACTCTCTTTTTCTCCGTGGACGTAGATCTATTCCGATAGATCGAACCACGTAAATCTCATTGTGTCCTTCTATTTTCTGCTCTGTTAATTCTTTGTTTTCGTGCACAAATCATCCTTGAAAAGCAAGTTTCATCATATATAATTATGGGTGTTAAATTAAATAATTTCTAAAAATAAATTTTTTTAGTACTAAAATATTGCATATTTTTTTGGTGGAGGGAGCCGCCCTCCAGCACCCCCTCCCTCCGCCACTGATTATAATTCAACTCAACAAATATATCACAATATCAACATATTACAAAGAATATCAATATCAATCAAACTATAACAAATTCACACAAACTCATATAAATGGGACCAACCTACACTTGGTAGGATTTGAACTCAATACCTCTCACTAAGGAGAGACTTGTGGTGCCTCTTCCTAACCACTTTGGTCAGGCCTCATCGGCTTGTTCTTCTTTATTTATAATATCGACTGTATTTGCACGATCTAAATATATGAATAGTGTTTGATATTTTTATCATTTTCCTTTTACCAAAAGTTTTGCCAAATCTCTATAAGCTACTAAAAAAAAGGTTGGAATAGTAGTTATATGACTCTAAATGACTATCAAACCCTATAAAGAAACGGAGATAGGATCATAGGAACACGTATTGATAGAGTGCTTTTAATATCACCATTAATGAGGTGATGAAAACATTCACTATTATATAGATATGATTACATCATAATATCCCATGATAGAAAAAAAGTGTATCATTCTAAACACAATAAACATACACCAAATAATAAATTAAGTATTATTCTTTTTACGTATATATAGAACTATAGAAGTAACGGTAAAGAAAAGAGATATGAGCAGCCAGCGGTGGAGCCAGAATTTTTATTCAGCGGGGTTCAATAAATAAGTATATAAACCACATCATGACACTAAAAATAAATAAAAAATGAAATAAATAAGATGTTTCCAAATAAAAATTGCATATTCAAAAAAAAAGTAATGAACAAAATTGCTTCTAAAATATAAGAAAATTTGAAACTAAATTATATTGAAAGGTTTTACTAAATATGAACAATGAAAAAAAAAGGAGGAGAAAAAAATTAGTTACAAAGAACAATAATGGAACCTAAACAAATTATTGTATACATTTTTGAATATTTTAAATGTAATGCACTATTACAGATATACTCACTCCGTTTCCCATTTGCCTTTTTTTTGGCACATTTTAAAAAAATGAGAGATCGTGACATTAAAATGATGTCCAGATTAATTAGAGATAAGGGTGGTATTAATGATAAAGGTGGTGTTTGTTGGGCCAAAAAAAAAGTCAAATAAAAAAAAGTACCCCAAAATGAAAAATAGGCCAAATGAGAAAAAAATAGAGAAAGTATATATGATCTCTATCCCATTTTATTAGTCTCATTTGTTATTTTCGTCCGTCCCACTTATTAGTCTCATTTGCTAAAATGGCAAAAAAATTGTAGCTACAATTAACTCTCTCTCCTCATAATTGATTAATGTCACATATCCCATATTTTCTTGGTTTCTGTGCCCAATCACAATGGGACTAATGTTATGGGATGAAAGTAGTACTACTATATGTTGTTGTTGTTTTTTTTTTTTTTTTTTTTAATCTTAGGGGGTCCAGTGGACCCACTGGCATCCCACTAAAAGAAAATACTTTAAAAATTATTTTAAAACTCATCATCAAGAAGCGTGAAAATACGTACCTAAAAAGTCCAAAAATGGAGAACGGACGAGGGAGTATACTTCAAAAAACCTATTATAGATCTTAGGTCAATGCCCTTATTAGATCTTGTTTAAATTGGATATATTATGATTGTTTTTAATTTTTAAAGTTAGATATATTGAGAAATTAAATACCACTTTGGTCTCAGGCTATTGACTCATTTGAAGTCCTAGGCTATTAACTTATTTTTTATTCATATGTGAAGTATAAAATATTCAAATAAGTCAATAGTCTGAGACTGAAGTGGTATTTATTACTATGAATTTCATGGCACGACTTTTCTGAGATGAAATGCGACTTCTTTTTTTGTTCTCTCCTTTGGTGTGCCGTCCACTGTATATCATTGTTTTTTTTTGAACAACTGTATATCACTCTCTAAGCCCTAAAAATTCTCGCTCTCTCTCTCTCTTAGATACACATCTGACATCCATTTGTTTCTATCTCTAATTTGTCTTGTAATTCTCTTTTGTCTTCGATTAGTTAACACATCTCTGTGTACTATTGGACGCTCTCTCTATCTCTCTTTTTTACAACACCAAAGGTCAGCAATATTTAGTTGCATTAGGTGTATTGTTGATCACAATTTGAAATTTAGCTTATGTGACTCCTTCTAGCAAGTTTGCACGTTTTTTAAGAGGGTGATTTGTGAATTTCATGAGATTTTTGAGGAGATGTATAAGATAAAATAAAAAAAGATTGAGTTACCTTTTTTTAGCTAAATTTATTTTTTTATCAGTCAATTATGTGATGAGCATTATGTTCATAAGATCGTCAAAAGACTATCATTTATATTTATAAAAAAAAATGTACTAAAAAGGAGAGGTGGGATGATAAATGCTTTGGTTTTCTTTTAAGAGGTCTTGAGATCAAACCTTTCATCACACGTATTAGAATTTTGGTCAAAAGAATTGACCCGGTAACCCTGTCATCCGATAAAAATTTATTACCTAGCACGCCACTCACAAAATATCACCTAACAATGATTTAATTATATATACTCGTGTTGCCTAGCACGCCACTCTCAAAAAAATTTACTTAGCACACCACTCATAAAATACAACAAATATAATAATTTCCTCTAATTGTTCTGTACCCCATGACAATCAACAAAAGTCGATGAAAATTATTATCACATGTATGACTTTTTCTTAAGAAACCAGTCTTTTCACATGGTCAACTTTACGTTGCCATTTCACGAGTTTGTAAACGAAGTGGTTTTAAAATCTTCATACGCGACTAAGATAATAAGAGCAGTTTGTGCACCACGATTGTTGTATATAATGATGTTTTTCATAATTTATAGATTTATAAATTTGTAGTGAAATTTTAATATATTTAAGCTTTATTCTTTTTGTATTATTGCTTTGTCACGACTATCATCTATGCCTATATAAAAAAGAGCCTTGTGGCAAAATGTACATCGCCTAAAATATCCTCATAATATATTTTAAATTAAGGGTAATAATGTAATCCAATATATTATAAATTTACTTTTAAAGTTTTCATAACTTATTGGGTTAATTACCAAAAAAACCCCAAACTATTCATCTTTTATCAAAAATACTCTAAACTATTAAAAATAACCAATTAAATCCTAAACTATCAATTCATTATCAAATCTACCCTATGTCCAATTTTCCGGCAACATGCTACCCCGGAGCCACGTTTGTCAGTCAGACATTTTGTCGAACACATGTTGTGCACAAAAAAAAAAAAAAAAAAAAAACCTCTCTTGCTCTCCTTTCCCAGCCACGGCATAGTCTTCTTCTTCCTCCCCTCGCCAGAATCGACGGCGCAAGCCCAGCAGGGAACCTGGGCCTCTTCAATTTCCCCAACAACGGCGACGCCAACAACCATGTCTTCGGCGTCGAGTTCGATGTGTTCAAGAACGAAGAGTTCTCAGATATTGACGCCAATCACGTCGGAATCGACGTGGACTCTCTCACCTCCGTTCAGGCCCACGAAGCCGGCTATTGGCTGGAAGAAGAGAGCTCGTTCAAAGCACTACCTCTCAACAATGGCAAGAAACGTATGTGGGTTTCACCGCTTCCACCGGAGCTCTCGTCGATAGCCACAAGATTCTAGCGTAGAGTTTCAGCAACACGAATTCCACCCTCAACGAGAGCATAATATCCATGGGCCTACCCAGTTTCGAGCTTCCCAAAGCTCCATTTCATAAAACTAGAGGCTTCATAGCCGGTTTGGCTTCAGTGTTGTGTTAATCTTCATAGAATTGGAGAGGGAAAGGAGAGCAAGAGAGGGAAGGTTCCCGGCTGGGCTGGCGCCGTCGATTCCGGTGTGGGGGAGGAAGAAGAAGACTATGCCGTGGCTGGGAAAGGAGAGCAAGAGGGTTTTTTTTTCCTGTGCACAACATGTGTTCGACAAAATGTGTGAGTGACAAACGTGGCTCCGGCCGTAGCATGTTGCCGGAAAATTGGACATAGGGTACATTTGATAATGAATTGATAGTTTATGATTTAATTGGTTATTTTCAATAGTTTAGAGTATTTTTGATAAAAGATTAATAGTTTGGGGTTTTTTTTGGTAATTAACCCTAACTTATGTGACTCTTATAATTTTCTTACCTTTTTTTCTATCCTTATTTGCTTTTTTTATTCTCATATCTTATCTTAAGTTAGGTTCTTTCGTTAGTAATTAACAATATAATAGCCAATTGAAAAGATGAGAAATATATTATTTAAATTAGCGTAGATTAAATTAGTGTGAAAGTTTGAAACAATTTGACATATTGAATTTTTTTTGTACCTTCTCTTAGTTTCGGTTCATTCCTTAATAATTAACAATGGACTTATTAGGTTAATTAAAATAGGGAGAACTAATATATCTAAATTAGTGTGGAAGTTCAAAGCTACAAACTTCAAACATCAATTTCTCTTCGCCTTTTTCATTCCTCTTTTGATTCTCGATTACGAGTCTCTCGATTGATATTCCGTTATTTTCCCACAAGAATAGAAGAGAATAAGCAATCACCGAATTGAATTTGTAGGTAAATACAATTACTTTTGATCACGTTTCTTTCGGTTTTTATCATCGCATCCTGAATTCAAAGCTTTGTCATGCACTTTGTTCGAATTTCTAACTCCCTTTTAAATTTATACGTGTGTTTGTTTGTTCTTGTATTATTTCTCATATCATTGTTCGTATTTTTAGTTTGTTATGATTACTTAAATGACCAATTAACAAAAGATACGTGAAAAATCTTAGAAAGCCCAAAATATTGGAGGAGTTCATTAAAAAATAGTTATCGTATTAATACAAGATATGGGTCATTCAACCCCATTTTTTATCTTGAAAAACGAAAGTCTTGATGTCAATATCTTTTCTTCTTGACGACTAAAGAAAAAATTTACAACATTTGAAAAAGGTTAGCTTATGTGGTTTTTGAGCTTCATAATTAAGATCAATATCTATATTGAATTTGAGCAAAATTCTTAGCAACTCATACTTTTTTGGTTGCTTTTTATATTAAAATATAGTTCACATATTTCCTTCCCAAGTATTTTCATTAATTTGATATCTAATTAATGTATAAATTTGTGTTCTTATTTGTAGGACGAAACTAAAAGATGTCATGTGATTCAACACAGTCTTCGGTAGAAACATTACAAGTTATTGAAAATTTTGAGAATCAAATGTGAAGTAATTTGAGAGGGTAATTCAAGCACAAGAGTTAGAAAAATGATAATGATGGACAACGAGGTGAGTAACAAACCAACTTAATATTTTTAAACTTTAGTTTACTTTAGATACAAAATTATTAAAAATTCTTTAAAAAAATTTAGTGTACAAAATTCTTTACAAGTTATTGAAATATTTTGAAGTAATTTGTGGGAGTAATTTGTAGTATCCCATAAAAGAAAATTATTTAAAAAATTATTTTAAAACTCATCATCAAGACGCTCGAAAACACTTGAAAATTTTGCTGAAAAAAAGTGTAACAACTTGAAAATGACAGAGGGAGTATAAGTAACGAAATCAATTACATTATTTATCAGAGCTATAATATTTAACGATGATATTAGTTATTTTATCAAAATATTTGAGGCCAACAAAACATAGTACTATGTATTCAATAACTAATGAAGAGGTCAAAATGGTCAAAACAAACTATCCTAGCATCCATCCTGAAAAAGAATTGGCAATGAAAAAGTTCAGTATTGTAAAGGAAGCAATGGACAATGTTAAAGCTAATATACAATATGAATTTATGGACATTGGAGATATGGAATCAAATTGGAAGAATGACTATTTGGCAAGTGCAATACAATTTTAATGTTGATAAAATTGATAAAATTGGAGTATATGATACTAACATTTTTAATTAATCAATTTACTTTTAGTTAAGAAAACCAGTACTTAGTTTTAGTTTGGTATGCATGATCATATATCATGCATGCATCTACTTTTTGAATATACAAACGCATGTTAATATATTTTGATACTCTATATTAGAATTAAAGTTTATGCACATGATATTGCATGTATATAGCTTTGGCAAAAGTGGGATAAATCAAAGTAGTTGCACAAAAAAATTAAACAAGCAATTTGTACTTTGAGAAACATAATTATCAAGAACAAAGATAAGGCGTCATTTCCTTTTTATATTTATGAATTATGATATGCTTTAACTTGCCAAATTATTGTATTTAGATTGAACTTAAAACGAAGGATTGACAAATTAAAACAAAACAAGTTAATATAATTTTGTAAGTAGTTTCTAATATGAATAATAATTGTTGTTAATTATGATCCCCATGCTTAAAAAAATTACAATAATTTTAATTTGTTTGATGTGTTTTCCTAACCCATGATGGAAATGCTGCTTGAAAGCATTCATTTTTCCCACTAGATCTTCGAATTGGATGTGATAATTTAAATGCAACTAAATCATATAATTGAGTTTAACAAATTATACCTCAGATCTATGCCGACGGAGTAATCTACAGGTCTAGATTACTGAGGTGTAATCCCTTTCCTCGAAGTTTTTCGACTGTGTGGGCGTCTAGGAACTTTGGAACCGGAACTCTCCCTCTGCAGTATAGGCGCCGATCTCTCCCTCTGCTTAAGCTTAGATTTTGAGAATCTCCTTCTCCTTATTTATAAGAGGAGTAGGCGCCTATTTCCTTGTCCACTAAGTCACGGACTTTTAATTAATTAAACCCGGTTTAGTTAATAATTACTAGAATAAATTCTAATTAAATATATAATTAATTAGAATTAATCCTAATTATTATAAGGAAAAATAATATATAATTATTAAATTAATTATCTAATTCCTTAATTAAGAATAAATCTTAATTAATTAGATATTAATTTATTCCACAATTATATAATTAACCAGAGTACAATTATTGAGATCAGATGGACACCAAAAGAGGAAACTGGCGTCCCATGCACTATAGTAGGCGGCACATTACTGGGCTCAAGCCCATAATGCCTCTTTTCAGTCCAAAACTGATATCCCTCAATAATACCTTGAATTCCTTTCCTGAAGAGCTCTTGGGCCACCCCAGAGATCTATGTACCAGACAGAGTTTAGCCTTACCTAATGAAATAACCATGATCAAACCAGAATATTTATTTCATTAGAGATGTGACACATTCCACTAAAGAATCACAACTGAATCACTGCTCTGTCCCAATTTGTAGATTGGGGCTGATACTTTATTTAGAGCAATCCCCGTGTTTAATGACTCCGATATTAATTAATTAATTAGAGCTCATCTGACTGCTCATAATTAATTAATATCTTATTTTCCTCAAGTAGTACCCGTTCACCCCTTATTATTATACCTAAACTTAATCAGTATGCATGACTTGGTATAATAAACCTTGTTAACTCCCTGAGGGGATATCTCTCAACCTAATACGGACACAGTGTCTCGATATAACTAATTAGACATACTATGTGCCCTCATGTTACCCAAGAGGCAAGTCATCAGGGATGCTGCGATAGATCCTTATCTTCCAAATCAAAGTAACGGTGAACAACACATATATCTCTAATAGCATATCGAGATTAAGATCATATCTCTAAATCCCGAGATCTCTAGTTCTTCACCTATTGCTAGGGTCAGTATCAGAAGAACCTTATCTCACTCGATCCTGCCAATACGTTCTACCGTACCAACATAACTAGCGACTGAGATCCGCTACTACCGTTATGTTGCAGTCTAAACCGATAGTTTTCCCAAGCTATCTCGACTGTGACACTGTTTATATTTCATAATTATTATCGAACGCTGCGTGATCTCCCTGACACCCAAGCCGTCCACGTGTTCTAAAACATGAGATATAGGGTTTATTCTTATTAATATATTTATTCAGATAGGTGATTGTTACCAGTGGAATACATGTGGTATATACGAAAACACAACAACCCCAACAACCCATTCATTAGAAAACTAACTTGTTCGTGTAATATATAAAAGGCGTGTGTTTCTTATATTGCAATTTTTTTTGCTATAATTATAAAATGTATATTTTATTATATATCTAATTTATTAATTATACTAATATTCTTTCAAAAAACTTATCATATTTGGACATAATACAAATTTAGTCTCAAATCTAAATTGAAAATTATGTGTGTGGGTGTAGGCCTAGAAATGGGAGGTTAATGTCTGATATCAAAGGTTTCAGATTTATGATCCCAGATCCGAGTCCTTGTGACACAGTTTTGAATGTCATGTTAGTTGGTTTTTTTTTTTTAAGTAAATATAACAACCCATTATCATAACAAACATTCTAAAAAATTTCTAAAATAACACACCATGTCACTGTGTCCCACAAAAAAATAACTATACTTTATTTATATCAAATTTTCCTTTCCTTCTCAAAATTTTTCAAAAATACTCATGCATTACTTTATATTTTCAATTTTATTATAAATACTATTTCATTATCTTAACATTATTAATCAATCGTCCGACACTGAATTTGTGGGATGAATGAAGTACATTATATATTAATCCCTATGTTCCACATATTTAATTTCATTTACTAAATCGGGTTTTCCACAAATTTAATCACATACTTAAAATTTAATTTAACTAAATCACTACCCCTAAGTAATATCCTCAAGGTATTACCAAATTAGAAAATATGTCATCATAATCTATCAAAAATTACTTTGCTTTATCTACGATTTTCATTCCAAGTTTCATTATAAAAAAAAATATTGCTTTCTTAATATATATATTAATTTAGTTTAAGTATTACAAATCTCAAAATATATCAAAAATACACTTTAAAATGTACAGTATGAGATATATACATTACAATTCTACAATAATATTCCCACGTGATGTGTATAAACAATAAATTGATTTTTTTAAGAAGCTTCCAAAAAAAATCATGACCATATAATAAAAAAAATTAAATTCATACACAATTTATACATAATTTAACTTGTGTGTCACACGAGTGCGGTACTAGTATCTTCTATACAATATATAAAAGTAGAATTGTTGGGAAAAATTGCAAAAGTGTCATTTTCCCTCCAAAAGTAGACATCAATTGTCCAATGGTTTATCAAGATGATTTATTCAAAAATTGTCTAATGAATTTGGTAATAAATGTATTTTAAATTATAAATAGTGTTTCATTGTTTCTATTATATCTATTTTTGCATTAAAATATTTTATTAATTTCTTTATTTTGCTATGTCCATATGTTATTTTATTTATTTTTTTCCAATTATTTTTCATATTGATAGTTTATGTAAAATTTTGCTGTGACAATAGAAATTTTGGATACAATGTCACAAATAGAGACTAATATTAATTAAACTTCAATAAAATAATAGTAGTACTAAGTGAAATTTAAAGCTATTCATCGAAAATTTTAATGTAATCATGACTTATTGTTTAATTTTTTGATGTATTATTTTTTTTCAATGATGATGGGAATTAGATGAGAACGATGATGTAAGGGGTAGGAGAAAGATAGGATAAGTTTTATATTTATTACAAGATTTTTTGATATTTTTTTATGTAATTTTTTGAAATGAATATTTTATATAATAAAAAATGGAGTTTATTTAGGGAGAATGATTATTACGTGAGAGAAAGGGAGTTGTGGAGTTGAGAGTACTTAGGAGCAATTTTCTTTTTAGTATATCTTAAACAAAAACGTTTGAATTCCAACCATCTATTTTAGAGGGTTTTATTTTAATTGATTTTTATCAATGTGTAATTTCATTTTTATTACTATATTTCATCAAACATCGATTAAAGAACTAATCTCCCGTGCATCGCACGGGTGACGCACTAGTTAGTTTCAAAAACTTAAATGTTCCTTTCTCCAATATAATTAAGTAGTCTTCTTTTCCTTTTTTTTTTCAAAGAAAGAAAAAGAGGAAAAAAAAAAAGAGAAAAAAGGGACTTAGAATTAGAAATAGAAATAGAGGGAGAAACAAAAGAAAAGGGAATCTGAGGTAGGGTCAAATGCAACATGAAAAGTGCCGAAGCGGCGTCCGTTCATTATTTTGTCGGGATTTGACACTACGTTCGGTGTGCTTCGATTGGATATTATGACGTCACCATTAATTACCTCATACTCAATGTTCTAAAAAACGCTAAACGCTAGTAGGGCGGTGGGTTGGGGATTAGCGTCTAGGCGGCTAGGCGGGCTTCTAGGCGGATTCTAGGCGGGCTAGGCGGATTAGACGTATTATGCATATTTTTTTTACGATTTTAGTATTTTTTACATAATGTCAAACAATGTAAACATGTACTAATTATTTTAATATTTTTTAATTCATGATAAAAAGTTAAAAACATAAAATATGCTAATTAGTAGTTTAAATTCAATAAACTTAGTAGTTCTACATAAAGATTAAAAATCAAAGTCTAAGATAAAAATGAAACATAATCTTGCAAATCAACTTCAAAGTCTAAGATTAAAAGTCTAAGATAAAAATAAAAATCAAAGTCTAAGATTAAAAATCTATAATCTAATATTCCATTTCTTCTTAAAAATCGACTTTAATTTTTTTTTAACCCTACCACCCGACCCGCGCCCAGCCCGTTTAGCCCACGCCCCCGTCTAGCCCGCGCCCAGCCCGCCTCCACGCCCAGCCACTTCCTCCGATTTTGACCGACTTGGACCGCCTAGCTAGTCTGGACGGCCGCCTAGGCGGCCGATTTTTAGAACCCGCCTAATAGTTCCGTTTTGGACAAAATCGGGACGCCCGGCCACCTTCCAGCGTCTAGGCGGCCGCCTAGACCGTTTTTTAGAACATTGCTCATACTACATCTCTATAATTTCAAACGGTTAGGAATTACTACTTCGTTTTCTACTCATTTTTTTCCTATTAAAAAAAAAAGTCTATACTAAAATTACTAGTTACGTTACGTTTGTTTTTTTCACTCATTTTTAGCTTCTGATAGTACTCTTTGTTCAGTGGCGGAATCAGAATTTATGATTTGGGTGCGAAAAATTCATATAATTATGAATATAAAAAAATATTTTATATTAAAATAATTTAATGTCAATGATCTCATCATATCATACACTTCAAAATACAAAAAATTAATATAATTATCTAATCTAACTTTTGATGAGTCTTTATTTCTTGAAAGCGATTAACAACCTCATCATCGGAAAACATGTAATTTTTAATTAATGTGATCAAACAATTATTTAAAAATTGATCTCTCATACTATTTCTCAACTTATTCTTGATATAAGTCATTCAGCAAAATACTATTTCCACACTTAGTAGCAACTGGTGGAGTCAATATCAACTTGATGAGCAAAAACACCAAAAGCTAAGTCACATTATTTCATTAAAAAAGAACTAATATCCTGCAGATTTTTACATTCATCTTGCTAAGTCCACTAAATGTAATTTAATTTATTTTTCCATGATCTGTTTGTTATTATTTCTTTCTAGATTATGTAAATTGTTTATTGGCTATTTATAAAAAGTAATTAATATGGTAATCCAACTACATGTACGACTATTATGTACATACACGAACCATGCATGTGCAGTGTTGTCCATAATCATATATCATGATACATGTACATTAAAACGGCATGAAAATGTGAAACCTGCATGATTGAATCAACTATACATAAATGCATGCATGTGTGAAAATGTTGATGGAAACTTCGATTATCATTTGTGCAAAGAAAATAATATTTTTACGAAAATGTATTCAACGGCCTCTTTAAGAGTGGAGAAGGTATTTCTTAAGACCATGAAATTTGAAAGTCAATCCAACGGTCCACACTCTTCAACTCCCTAAATCACCTCCCCGCCATTTCTTCCCCACTCCTCTCCTCTCTCTCTCTAGAAAAAAACACCAACCCACAAACAAGCCGATTTTTCTCCAACCTTTCACCACCATCTCAGAAAATGTCACCATGCTCCTAATGAGATTGTCGCCGGCGGTTGCACTCGCGTTTATCGTTTTAATCGGCAGCGAGATATGGCGCGCGCAGCCACAGGACCCTGCCGCCGCGGCACAACCGCAGGACCCCGCCGCTGCTGCTGCCGCAGCGGTCAACAACGGACAGCGACCACAAGATCCGGCCGCCATTGCCGAGAATCCGGCGGCCATGCAGCTGGTGTCGCAGACGATGAACGCCCGTTTCA